>OX465095.1:51778130-52233130 GCA_949987625.1 Chalcis sispes
TGTGCACACAGCTTTCTGAAACCCAAAACTTTAGTCAAAATATTGCTTACACTGCCCAATAAGATGCCTAGGGCGTCTAATAAATCTCTTTCAGTTACTCGACGATTTTTCAATACGATATCCTGTATTTTTTCTACAATTTCTGGTGTTGTTGCTGTTTTCAGACGTCCTTGACGTGGATCGTCTTCAAGGCTTGTACGACCACGTTTAAATTCAGCAACCCATCTTTCTACTGTACTTATTAAGGGCGAAGAGTCCTTATACCCTTTCAACTTTCGTTTATAAATTTCCTTTGCCTTTAAATCTTCCAAAATTAAAAATTCAATCACCGCACGATACTTGATTTTTTCCATTGTAAAAAAATACTGTGACACGTCGATACTAAATGGCTTGTAAACAAAGAATGAATTGACAGATTAAAATGAAACTTCACATACGTCCATATAAAGAGTGTACTAACATAACAAAAAAAAAATTTAGGCTAGTAGCAACACCCTCTCTTAATGAATCGCCAAACTTATTGAACAGCCTGGTTGTATACATATATATACAAGGGCGGCTCAATAAGTACCCGTGTTTGACGACAGAGGGCGTTCCTGATGGAAGTAAGTATTATCATCGTGTGCTGTTATTTATCAAACGACGGCAAAACAAATTTCAGACTAATCAATAGCTTAGTTTGGATTTGGCAGCCATTCGAGTGAGAAGTGTTTCGTGATTTCCGCTAAGATCGAAAAAGAGCAGTGTCGTTCGGTAATTCGATTTTTGTTTTTGGATCTAAAAAAATGCGAGGAGATAAAAGCAAAGTTGGATACAGTATATGGAGACACTTTGCCATCTAAGACCATAGTTAGATATTGGTGCAACGAATTTAAACGTGGGTGAACATCCGTTTATGATGAGGAGCGACTAGGACGCCCGGCGGACGTGGTTACCAAGGAAATCATTCAAAAAGTCTACGACATGATTCTTGCTGATCGACGAACGAAAGTGCGCGAAGCAGCAGAGGCCGTAGGTGTGTCGACCGAAACGGCAATTAATATTTTACATGATAAGTTGGCGATGAAAAAATTGTCGGCCCGATGGGTGCCGTGATTTCTCACGGTGGACAGCAGGCGGATGCGGCTGTTAACTTCGAGGCAGTGTTTAGAGTAATTGAAGCAAGATTTGAAGGAGTTCTTGCGTCGAGCTGTTACCGTTGATGAAACCTGGTCTCAACATTGCACACCAGAAACTTAGGAACAATCAAAACAAAGGATTTTTCCCGGTTAATCTGCTCCGAAGAAGGCGAAGACGGTCTCATCGGCCGGAGAGGTCATGGCGACGATTTCTTGAGATGCGGACGGCAGCATTCTCATGGATTTTTTAGATAAAGGAAGAACGATGACTGGACAATACTACACTGAGTTATTAGACCGCTTTGACAAAAAATTGAAGGAGACACGGCCGCATTTGGTAAAAAAGAAGGTGCTTTTTCACCATGATAACGCACCAGCACATTCATCCGGAGTTGTCGCCGCCAAACTGCATGACTTGCGTTACGAATTGCTGTTTTACTCCCCGTATTAACCCGATCTGGCTCCCTGCGACTTTTTCTTGTTCTCTAACATGCAGAAATGGCTTACGGGAAAAAAATTCAGCTTAAACGAAGAAGTCATCGCCGAGACAGAGGCGTATTTTGGAGAGTTCGACAGATCCTATTTTTTGGAAGGGTTAGAAAAATGGCAGGAACGTTGGGAGAAGTGTATCTCTCTAAAAGGGGACTATGTTTAAAAATAAACAACAATTTTTTGAAAAAATTGTGTCTTTATTTCTAACACAAGTACTTATTGAACCGCCCTCGTGTATATAGATATATATACATATTTGGTTGTTCGATAATTGATGTCGTTTTTTTCATGTTTTTCAAAGTTAATTTATTTACATAAACAACAAACATTAATCAATGATATATTGACTGTTTTGTTGGATGACCTTTTGCCATCTTGCGGTAAGTTGAAAAATTCCATGTTTGAAGAAGCCTTCATTTTTAGAAGCGAAGAACTGGTTCAACTCATTTTTAACAGCCTGATCAAAATCGAATGTTTTACCATTTAAATGGTTTTGAACCCTTTTAGCCCCAGTGGTCGAAACCACTTTTGCGTTTAAACGTTCATAACTTTGTCAAAAATCAATATTTTTTTTATTTCTAAACGCCAACGGTCCATAAATCTATTCTATTTTGCAACAAAAATTTATAGTGCAAAAAAATTATAATAATTTTGTAATTATAACAATATAAACAACTGAATGTTTTTGGCAGAAATTAAAAAAAAATGAACAAATTCTCGAATTTCGTGGAGTTGGGCTTATAAAAATAAACACTCAGGGGTTTTTGGGGTCGCTGATTACGAATCCGAAGTGAGCTTTTCATAATTTTTATAATTCAAAATGGCGGATCTAATATGGCGGACGACTATTTTAAAATCGATCCAATTATCCCAAAACTTGTTACTCAGTGGTTTTTGGGGTCGCCGATTATGAATCCAATGTCTAACTTTCAAAATTAAAAATAGCGGATGTGATATAGTGGATGATTTTTTAACAATTCATTCATTTGGCCTGAAACTTATTACTTATAGGTTTTCGGGGTCGCTGATTACGATTCCGATGTTAGTTTTTTGAAATTAAAAACGATAGATCCAGTATGGTGAACAATAATTTAATAAGTTTACTTGCACTCCAGAAAATGACCACTTAAAACTAATATCAGATTCGCATTCTGCAAAGGCAAAAACCCCTAGTGACAAATTACAGGTCAATTGGACTAATTTTCAAATAGGTCGTCCGCCATATTTAATTCGTCATTTTAAATTTTAAAAATCTTCGATAGGATTCGTAATCTGCGATCCAATAAACATCTGAGTGTCAAATTTCAGGCCAATTGAATCAATTTTTAACTAAGTCGTCCGCCATATTGGATCTGCTATTTTGAATTTAAAAAATCTGACATCGGATTCGTAATCAGCGACCCTAAAAACCCCTTAATATAGAATGCGACAAAAATTGCGTTACTCTAAAAAAGTTAGGGCTGAAAGGGTTAAAGGAGCAAAATAAATGATAGTCTGATGGTGCTAAGTCAGGGCTATAGGGTGGATGTGGCATCAGTTTCCCATTAAGCTCCAATAATTTTTGATAGATTATCAAAGAGGCACGAGGTCTGGCTATTAAATAACAAGACTGCGCGCTTAGAGGGCGCTGTAGAGGGGTGAGGAAAAAAACGAGTAGTGCGTTGGGTATCTAGATATCTTGTCTATGCACGTACCAAAACACGTTCTCGTCACTATTATTGTATTTGTGCAGAAGCGGTTTGAAACGAACGTGTTTTTTCTCGTGCCGAAAACCATGTGTGACGAAAAAAAGGAGCAACGCATCAATCTCAAATTTTTCGTTAAATTAAAAAAAACTTCGACTAGGTGCTGTAAATTGTTGCAAGAGGCCTATAGGGACAATTCTCTATCTCGTGCGCGTGTTTTTGAGTGGTGTAAGCGCTTTTTTATATGGACGGTTTTTTATATTTGACCTTGATTTGACCTTGTAAAAATTTACCCTAACTATCGTTTCAGACGTAAAATTTTATACTCTTACAGAATCCAATGTTCATAATAAGGATTCCCATATAAAAAAATCAATTTGACCTTTAAATAACTTAGAACAGAAGACATAAGGTAGCAAGAAAGCGTACTTATCTCTCTCTTTAAGGAAATACGTTTTTAACAAGTCAAAAACAGTACAAACAAATCAGTACGACTAAAGCGGTGCTCAGAGGACTCTTGCTGGTTAGAAACAACGAACCAATAGACGTAAAGGTTATTGATCAGCTAGGAAAAGCAATGGAGAGACTAGGAATAAATTAGGAAAGAAAGAATATATACAATATATTTAAAACATAGTAGGGAAAAAAAAAAAAGCACGTATTATAAAACATTGTTCTCGTAGATGACTCCGCTTAACTATGAAAAAACTCAGCAGCAACAATGTCCACCAATTGATTTAAATAGCCCCTTAAATTAATTTCAAGGTCAAAACCGACATTGCAAGAAGATAGCCCCTATAGTCCTGAGCAACTTCTGTCTGAACAATTTTTTCGTGTACCGCTTACTTTTCGAGATTTCGGAGTGGATAGATTAAAATGGCTTACCCTGTAAATTGAATCACAAACAGTTCTTCGAATTCCGGTCACTTCACTCTCCGACTTCTTTAAGACGATTTCATAAACATCAATTGTACATACTTGTACATTTTTTGTTGATAATAAGATGTATGCAATATAACTAATAATATTAAATAAGCTACTATTGTATACTCATATGTATTAAGTTGTAGATATTTTTTTTTAACTAACTGTAGGTAGCATTTTAGTTACTGTTAATTTTACAATCAATTTTATCAATTTTAAGCGATGACTAATATTGATATATACATTTTTATTATTTATTTTTACTCGCATATATATTTAAGATTATTTTATCTTGTATTTTAAGTTATAAAAAGGAAAACTCTCAAGTGGGAGAAGTGCCAAGCATATTTATTCTTCCTCTACCTTACACCATGCGTTTTCTCTTCTACGCATTACATATACGATATGAGGGTGTGAGAGAGGAAAATGTTTTTTGGTTATGTGCATTCTATCTCCGCGTTTTTATTCTGAAACTGCGTCTTACTTGCGGGCCTTATAAGCCAACTTTTTGTGTAAAAGAAGCGAGTTCCTCCAAATTCATCAAAAGCAGTTCTATTTTTCACTAGCTCAAAGAGACTCGCTCTCCTTGTCCTTAATAGTCCTTGTGCATTAAATTCAGACTTTTCAAATTTTCCGAATAAAAAAGACAAATTCTCAATTTTCTTTTTAGTTTCTAACTTTTAATCTTTTTCTAACAAGGGAACCACCCCAACCTGACCTCACCGATTTTATTAATTTTTGAATATGTTGTAATACTCAAAAAAATATTCGACACGTGTTTCTTTTTATCGGCTGTCATCCACTTTTAAAAGGTGAAATCCACCCCTGAATACCAACTCGAAAAATCGTTTTTTTAATATATCTCTGCATCTAATGAATATTTTTAAATAAAATTAACGCCGAAATATTTCTTATAAGTAGGCACTTCTACTAATATAACTTAAACACCAAGGGGTTGCAACCCCTTTTTCTATCGGGGCCAAAGCTCTATTTTTTTTGCTATTTTGCGATTCAAAATTTGTAAAATAAGGTCGAGTGGGTTAAAAACTGCATTTATAATGAGAAAACAAGAAATTAAAATTGACGTATTTCGGGGTTTTACAAGAAAAAATTTTTTAGTGGTGTGTTACCCCTAAAAACCACCTCTACAAAATCACAAGCAGGCTAACCCACCTAACCCTGGCCACAGTGTGTCTATTAATTATTTGTTCTGTTGTATGTACCATATGACAAGCGAAATATGTTAAATAACCAAGCTACCCCTAACCTCTAACCTCTAACCACAAAAATCCAAAAAACCACCCCTATCAAACCACAAGCAGGTAAACCCACGTAACCCTGGCCACAGCATGTTTATCTATTATTTTTTTACCTAAATATATTCTACATCACAAGCGAGCTATGTCCGCAGAAATCCGACCCTTGACCCCTAACCCACCCAACCCCAAAAAATCTCCCCTACCAGACCACAAGCAGGCTAACCCAACTAATCCCTGCCACAGTATGCTTATTAATTATTTTTCCTGTTATTAAATATATCCCATATCACAAGCGAACTATATTAGCTAACCAAGCTACTCCTAACCCGTAATCATTCAAAGTCCCAAAAACTACTCCTATCAAACCACAAGCAAGCTAATCCATCTTAATCTGGCCCAAGCGTGTTTTTTATTGATTTTTTTTTTTAAATAAATATATCTTACATAATAAGCAATTTATGACATCAAACCATTGTACCCTTAACCCAATGAATCCCTAAAGAACACCCTTACAAACCCACGAGCAGGCTACCGCCCTCAACCCTGACCACAGCGGCGTTTTGTGCTTATTTCTTCTTGAAATAATTGTCAAATCAAAACCTGGGATGAAAAACGTCACGCCTAAAAATAAGTGTCTAATGTAATTCGTTGTCTTATCATTTTCAAATGAACTTTATTAAAAGTTATTCTTATAAAAGACTATATTTTTGACTCATATGAAAATTAAAATGTATTATTTGACATAGTTTTCACAGTAATGATAATCTTTAAAGAAGTGCTTGAAACATAATGACTTTTTACACTAACCACATTGTATTATTGCAACATTCTTACATCCTTCTACTTCGCAGTTAACATTACAAGATTCTCCAAAACTAAAATCAACAGGATTATCAGTTTTATCTGGTTTTTGAGTAATATAGCCGCTTTTTTACCAGGAATATTTAAAAATATCCATATATCTCGGTGAAGAAAACTGGTTATGTACCGGCGATTGTAATGTTATAATGTTATTTCTTACATGTAAATTTAAGTCATAATCCATCAGCATTACTTGATCTGAAAATTGTTTCACGAAATTGAAGACTCTTCTTCCAATTTAGAATAATAGCAAATAATAAATTATGGTGCCACTTCGAAAAACATGTTTGAAATTTAAGAAATTCAGCCTGCTTAAGGATTGTTAGAAGTACCTACACAGCATGAATTAATTCTGAATTAATTCTGAATTAATTCATGATATAATAAAATTGTTTTGAAATTAATTGTATTTATAATACTATGTCCGCTTTTTGATTCCTTCAGAATTAATTCATAAAATAATTATAAATAATTCTAAAATTATTGAGGAATCATTTGATAAAATAATTCTGTAATAACATTCGAATTATATATATATATATATATATATATATATATATATATATATATATATATATATATATATATATATATATATATATATATATATATATATATATATATTCGAAATAATTTATTATTTGCTATTATTGTAAATTGAGAGAAAAGTCTTTAATTCTTCGCTATTTAAAAAACGGGATAAGTGCTATATATTAAAATTTCAATGTATTAATTTTATATTTATTGTAATTTAGTGTAATAATATAATGTATTGTTCTGTTATTTTTCGTTTAAAGAATAATTGATAACAAAGTTTGATTAGATTACTACTATCATCATAGCTCTTTTAAGAAAGCTATAATGTTTACAAAGCATACGTTATCTACATTTTTATCTAATCCATGTTTCAAGAAAGATAATTTCTTGAGTAAACATCATTGGGGAAAACATCCGGCTTGCATTTGATAAATAATAACATTTCAACTAAAGTGAATTATTTATTGTGCTGGATGTATAAACACATTTACTTGCATTTTTATATGATATTTTCTTAGCACAAGAATATTATAAATAAAAATAAGAAGCAGATTTTTTGATTACTACGTAAGTATTTATGTCACTTTCCACGTATAATTTTAATCACATGTTTTGATTTGTAAAACAAAATATGTATTAGACTAGGTTTTTTTTTTAATACTTTACAACTGCGAAAAAATATTTATTTAGTGCTTTCATTTTAGATTCAATTATGAAGGTTAATGCTTTGAACGTATTGAATTTATTATTCGCATATTTTTAAAACTTACAAATACCAAGCAGTGAGATTAATTTCAAAGAAATTGAATTATCAGAGAAGTTGAAACAAATATTAATAGATGCAGCACACGAGTTCGATGATGTGGACATGATTGTTGAAGAAACGTTGGATTTCCATGAAGAATATAAAGATAGTGATGCTAAAATAGTCAAAGATGAAATACAACATCACTTTCCTGATCCAGAATTTGCACCAACGAATCATTGTACAAATGATGTTCAAGAAGTATCATTTGAATATAAAAATAATGCTGTAGAATATTGAAGAAGCGGAAAAAAGGGAAAAAAATTAAAATTAGAAACTGTAAGTAATAGATTTAAAAAAGTTTCATCAATAAGTCAACTTAAACGTTGGGCCAAAACAATAAATAAAGGTGGTACTTATGGAGAAAAAATTGCCCGAATCTGCCTGTATACAATAGACAATTTCAAAACGGCTATTGAAGCTGGTTCGATAGTGCATGACAAGAATATACGTAAATGGGCGTTACAAGCACAAAAAGAACTCGGCTTAGAAGATGTAAGATTCAAGGCTTCTGCAAATTGGGTATTAAAGTTTAAAAAAGCTCATAGAATTGTGTTCAGAAAAATAAATTAATTTATTACTAAAAAAACATTAGAAAGTGCTTTAAAGCTTCAAGCTAGTGCTGAAGCTTTTGTTGCTGACGTGAAATCGTGTATACCAAGAATCGGAATAGCAATTATTTATAATTCAGATCAGAGTGGTTTCCAATTAGAAATGCATTCAGGAAAGACATTAGCAATAGAAGGAGAAAAACAAGTGGAATGTTTGGTACAGTCAGTTTCATCGACAACGCACAGTTACACAATTCAACCAACTATATCAGCTACAGGAAAACTTCTATCACCACTTGTTTTAGTATTAAAAGAAAAAACTGGTGAATTCGGTCCTACAGTTGTGACGGAGAATCCGTCATAGGTCGTCGACGAAGAATGTAAGTGTTTACATTCTTGCGCGATTGCCTCCAGGTTGCCAGCTTGTGTAAGCCTCTTTAGCTGCGAAAATGCGGATTTTTCCAAAAGCCGGCAACGTTCGAAAATCACGCGATTTTCGAACTTGCGGTGACAATCGGTGAGGAATTTTGGGAGCCGCGAGGGAAGGGGAGAGAAGAGCGAGCGTAACGACAGTTACGCTGTGCTCTCCTGCGAGTGAGTTTCGCTACGCGTTCCCGCGAGGACGGAGAGATAAGTCCCGCGGTGAATATAGTTTTGTTCCTCTTTGATTAGAGTGAGCGTCGCGAGTGAAGCCAGGGGTGAAGGTGTGCGCGCGAGAGAGAGAGAGAGAGAGAGAGAGAGAGAGAAAAAGAGTGAGAGAGAGAGAGAAGTGAAGGAGACGAAGTCGAGGGTGCTGCGAGAGGAAGAGAAGTGACAACGGCGAAAAACATCATAGCGGAAAGCCGAGGGACGACGAGATTGAGAGTCGGCGGGAGGCGACCGGCGGTTGCCTCCGCGATCTCAGGAGCCGAGGGTGAGGTGGAGACAGAAAACATCGAGGCGAGATCTCAGGGAGGTCCGGCGGCTCTTCTCCTGAGGACCAGCTGCAGGAGCGAGGAGCAGCGGAGCTAGGGGAAGCTGCCAGGAGCTCGACGGCCAGTGAACGAGCTTCGCGAATCGTAAGGGTGAGTTCTTTCTCCTATGCGTGCGAAATAGCGAGAGCGAGAGAGAGAGAGAAAGAGAGAGAGAGAGAGAGAGAGAGAGAGAGAGCGAGAGTGTGTATTAGCGGGTTTGCGGCGAGGGTGGCGAGCTATTGCCACTTCCTTGCCTTGGGGAAGCGATAGGCCTCCGTCGGCTAGAAGACAGTCGCGGGCGGCCGGCCTGCATCTTCGCGACATAAACAGCAGGAGAGAGAGTGAGAGAGAGAGAGAGAGAGTGCGCGAGATTGAAACATTATTTTAATAGAATATTATCTTTTTTTGTGCAAGGCACTCAGAAGGCACGTAGCTAAATCGGCTACGACATGGTGCCTACGTCACATAGTACATACAATCAACTTAAATAAAACGAAATAAGGTGCATGTGGAAGCATCAAAATCTGGAAAATTAACTACAGGTGAGATTATTTTTATGTATAATAATGCAATAATATAAAAATGTATTCTATAGCAACATTTTATTTATTTTAAAGCCCTTCAAAATTTGGTTAAAAGAAGTATTTTATCCAAATGTTGGTCCTCAATCTATTCTTTTACTTGATTCTTGGAATGGACATTGTGATAGAGTTATAGAGGAATCGATGCCAACGAATAAAATTGTTAACATTAAAAAAATTCCCACTGGAACGACAGGGAAGATCCAACCTCTTGATGTACATGGTTTTAGGATTTGGAAAAATATCGTTAGGCAATTTTCAGATCAAGTAATGCTGATGGATTATGACTTAAATTTACATGTAAGAAATAACATTATAACATTACAATCACTGGTACATAACCAGTTTTCTTTACCGAGATATACGGATATTTTTAAATATTCCTGGTATAAAAGCGGCTATATTACTCAAAAACTAGATAAAACTAATAATCCTGTTGATTTTAGTTTTGGAGAATCTTGTAATGTCAACTGCGAAGTGGAAGGATGTAAGAATGTTGCAATAATACGATGTGGTTGGTGTAAAAAGTCATTATGTTTCAGGCACTTCTTTGAAGATTATCATTACTGTAAAAACTATGTCGAATAATACATTTTAATTTACATATGAGTCAAAAATATAGTCTTTTATAAGAATAACTTTTAATAAAGTTCATTTGAAAATAATAAGACAACAAATTACATTTGATACTTATTTTTAGGCGTAACGTTTTTCATCCCAGGTTTCGATTTGACAATTATTTCAAGAAGAAATGGGGTGGTAATGGTGTTCTTTAGGGATTTATTGGATTAAGGCTACATTGGTTTGCTGTCATAAATTGCTTATTATGTAGGATATATTTATATAAAAAAAAAATCATCAAAAAACACGCTTGGGCCAGGTTAAGATGGATTAGCTTGCTTGTGGTTTGATAGGGGTAGTTTTTTGGATTTTGAACGTTTAGGAGTTAGGAGTAGCTTGGTTAGCTAATATAGTTCGCTAGTGATGTGGGATACATTTAATAACAGAAAAATAATTAATAAACATTCTGTAGCAGGGATAAGTTGGGTTAGCCTACTTGTGTAGGCGTATCAAAACGGCGTCCCCGCATTGGCCTTTTGAGTTTCCTGAATAGTCAGAGGTCGCACGGAGCCAAATCAGGTGAACACGGTGGTTGCGGAACGATATGAGTCGAGTTTTTGGCAAAAAAGTCGCGAAGAGCCAATGCAGTTCGACATGGTGCATTATCGTGATAAAGGAACCGAGAGTTGTTCGCCCATAATTCCGGCCGTTTCAGACGAATAGCTTCACGCAAACGACGCATAACGCTCAAATAATATTTTTTGTTGACAGTTTGGCCTAGCGGAAGGAATTCATAGTGCACCACACCACGATAATCAAAGCAAACTGTGATGACCTTGACTTTTGATCGATTTTTCCGTGGTCTTTTTGGTCTTGCTTCACCTTCTGCACGATAATTGCTAGATTGGTCGGTGGTTTCTGGATCGTATGTGTAAATCCAAATCTCGTCTCTGGTAATGATGCATTTCAAGTGGTCCTGATAATCAGACAGCAAAGTTTTACACACATCTAAGCGACGCTTCTTTTCCAAAAAATTGAGCGATTTTGGCACCAATTGAGACTTGACGCGTTTGAGACACAAAACATCCTTCAAAATGGTTTGGGCTGAGCCAAATGATATTTCAGTACTGTCAGCGAGGTCTCTAATTCTCAATCGACGATTTTCAAGCACCAAATCTTTGGTTTTTTGGACGTGGCCCTCGTCGGTAGACTTTGATGGTCGTCCAGAGCGCGGTTCGTCTCCAACGCGTTCTCGGCACGCTTTGAACTCGTTGTACTACTTATAAACGTTTTTTTGTGCTATATTTTGATCACCAAAGGCCTTCCGCAATATTTTTAACGCATCCGCACAAGAATATTCGTTCCGCAAACAAAATTTGATGCAATTTCCTTGCTCAACAAAATCACGCATTGTAAAAATCAAAAAATTCACTTTTGAATAATTACATAACCACGTGTAACTCGGAAATAGTTGAACCTTTTGATAAACAGACGCTCGGCAAATGTTTTAGACAGTCCTATTAACCTAGGAAAAAAAATTTACGCGCCTTCCTAATGCCCGGGAATTCTAAATCACAATTTCACTTTACTTTTTGATCACAGTAGTAGCTCGCTTGTGATGTAGGATATATTAAGTGAAAAAAATAATAATTAAACATGCTGTGGCCAGGGTTACGTGAGTTTACCTGCTTGTGGTTTGATAAAGGTGGTTTTTTGGATTTTTCTGGTTAGAGGTTAAAGGTTAGAGGTTATGGGTAGCTTGGTTATTTAATATATTTCGCTTGTCATATGGTACATATAACAGAACAAATAATTAATAGACACACTGTGGCCAGGGCTAGGTGGGTTAATCTGCTTGTGATTTTGTAGAGGTGGTTTTTAGGGGTAACACACACTTAAAAAATTTTTCCTTGTAAAACCCCGATAGACGTCAATTTTAATTTCTTATTTTTTTATTATAAATGCAGTTTTTAACCCATCGACCTTATTTTACAGATTTTGAATCGCAAAATAGCAAAAAAAATAGAGCTTTGGCCCCGATAGAAAAAGGGGTTGCAACCCCTTGGTGTTAAAGTTATATTAGTAGAAGTGCCTACTTATAAGAAATATTTCGGCGTTGATTTTATTTAAAAATATTCATTAGATGCAGAGATATATTAAAAAAACGATTTTTCGAGTTGGTATTCAGGGGTGGATTTCACCTTTTAAAAGTGGATGTCAGCCGATAAAAAAAAAACACGTGTCGAATATTTTTTTGAGTATAACAACATATCCAAAAATTATTAAAATCGGTGAGGTCAGGTTGGGGTGGTTCTTTGTAAGTCCAAGCTCTTTGCTCTTTTAAGTTCAAAATTTACAATTTTTTTTTTTTTTTTAATTTTTATTTTGTATTTTAACAATTATTTTTTAATCCCTTACTCTCTTATTCTGTGTACATCCACAATATTTTAACGTAAAATAAAATTCAATTTCGTCCCTGCTAGTCTTCAACTAGTTACATGTAAGCGTTTGATATCCTGCTGCACCAGTTCTGACCCTACTAAACGCTTGTTACGTTCCGTCTTTATGTAGCACTTAGTTTCATTTCTGCTAGCCTCAACTAGTTATGTGTAAACATGTGCTAGAATTCTCCTATCCTGATAATATTGAGCTTAGCCCCTGATAATCTTTGACAAGGTGCGTGTAAGTGCTTGTACCGCCGTACTCTCCTAGACACTGCACCTTCTGATTACTATTTATTAAAAAATCAGATACATCAACATCGACTTCTGGCAGTCGAAAAACAGCTAGTGGCGCCCGTTCACTAACAAAAACAATCATTACTAGAAGTCAGAGTGTCACTTCTCGCCTACACCAACGCTCTTCGATGAAAACAACCGCAAGCATCGAAAATATCGATATTCAGCCAACGGAGCACAGATTTATCGAAGAACTAGAAAGCAACGAGACTTTGTCAGAAAATTTACAAATATCGATTATGGCATCTCAAGATCCACGACCAGCGCAAGAAACAGCAGCAGCAACAACCGCGCGCTCCGTTACTTGAGCCGCAGATGGCTGCGGGAGTATATACCTGAATTTTCAAGGCTGGCACTACCGTTAACGAATCTTCTGTCGACAAGCAGCGCTTGGAAGTGGAATCAAGAAACTCAGAGAGCTTTCGACGACATCAAGCAAGCCTTTAGGAAACCGCTTACACTTTGCCGCCCGGAGGCAAGGAGACCGTTCGTTCTGCAAACAGATGCCTGCGCCACGGGAATGGGAGCTGTACTATACTTACTTAGCGACGAAAACGAGCGACAGATCATTACCTACGCCTCAGCAAAATTCACCAAAGTGGAGAAGAGATATCATTCCAACGAACAAGAGTGCCTGGCAGTGATATGAGCATTGCGCGAATTTCGACATTACCTCGAGGATGGTAAATTTACTCTACGTACAGACAATCGTGCGCTTACGTGGTTGGACCGAACGAAGGATGGAAAAGGAAAGTTGCATCGATGGGCAATGTATTTAAGAAGCTTTAACTGTAGCGTCGAACACGTCGCTGGAAAGGATAATCAACTGCCTGACGCTTTTTCACGCGAGTCTGGAGCAGAAATTTATGAAGATAGAGCGGAAGAATTAGAAACGCTTTTGCCTCCCGAAAGAACAACGCCGCCGCGAAGAAGACACTCAGCATCAACTGTCGCTCGAAATTTAAAAAGAAAGATAATAGAAGCTCAGAAAGAAGACGCCATGAATTTAAAAGATATTCAGCGCTTTTTACAACCGAATCAAAAACTACGATCTACGGATGACACCTACTACATCGTCGAGCAAGGAAAGGAGCCGCGCTTATACGTACCATACGCGTGTAGAAACGACGTCATTGTATATTATCACGACGATCCGATGGCATGTCACCCAGGAACAGAAGAAACGCTGCGTGAGATACGCGAACAACATTTTTGGCCGCGGATGCGTCAAGATGTACGTTTTGCCGTGAATACTTGTGCAACATGCCTTCTAACAAAAGCAGCTGCGCCTATCGCAAAGAAAGAAGAGCGACCGCGTCAACCCTACGCACCATGGGACACCGTCGCCATCGATTTAATGGGCCCTTATCCTCGTACAGCGCGGGGAAAACGTTTTATTCTCGTCGTCACTGATACGATGTCTCGTTGGATGGAAGCCTTCGCTATTTCAAGTGCAGAACTCTCATCAATCACTCCGGTGCTAGAAAACGAGGTGTTCATGCGATGGGGCTATCCGAGAGTCGTTTTAACCGATAACGCGCCACAATTCCGCGGAAGCGCTTGGCAGAAGAACTGTGAAGCGTGGGGTGCGTTAGCCTACGTAACGCCGGCGTATCATCCACAAGCCAACCCTACAGAACGACGCAATCAGGAGCTTAAGAAAGGGTTATGACTTAAACTCGCAGGCAAGCGACACAGAGATTGGGATGTGCAGCTGCCATCCATCCTTTTTGTCATGCGACGACGCACCAACAGGAACACTAGACAATCACCAAGTTATATGCTGCTTGGTCGCACACTAGCGCGCCCAGGAGAATGGACATTCTCTTACGATGCGCCGACTTAAGCTCGTATCAATAACGCTAGACAAGTACAAGGACAGCTTCCGTCTACCGCGTCGACTCCATCAAAATCAGCGTTGCATGTTGGTGAACTTGTACTCGCGAAGAACTTCGCCTTGTCCAACGCCGTCGAGGGATTCAACGCTCGCTTGGCTCCCCGCTGGACTGGCCCATTCGCTATAAAAGAAAGGTGCAGCGACGACGTCCACATCCTGGAACGACCGGACCAGGAGAACATTCGTCTGCACATCAGTGCTCTGAAAAGAGTGCCGCATCAACAGTATGCTGAGGCCGTGGACGCCGCCCAGCAAGCCGAAAACACGGAGCCGTCGCTCCTGCCGACGCGCTCCAGCTCATCTTCTCCACGCTGCCGAGAGACTCCATCGCCCCTGACGATGCGCGTTCTCTTACAGCAATCAGACCGCGCGGATACGTCGCCCCAGCTGACGCGCGCTCAATCGCAGCAACCTGAAAATGCAGAGTCGTCGCCTCAGCCGACGCACTCATCATCGCCACCCCGCCGAGAATCTCCGTCGCCTCAGCCGATGCGCCATTCTCCGCAACAAACCTACGAAAATTCATCGTCCGAGACAAGGAATCAAGATGCATCGTTTCAAGAGAAAACTGCGTTGCAGCCGCAACATGCAAGCAAACGCGCTTTATCACCCGCTTGTAGCCACAAGGAAGAAATCAACAAAACAGTGAAATCAAACGCAGCATCGTTGGATAACGTACGCTCAACGCCGTGATCGCACCTCCACCGCGTAAACGCGGGAGACCGCGAAAGACCGACACTACAAAACGACTCGTGAATAAAAATCATACTGTCACGCCGTGCCTTTATTTTCTACGCTCGCGAAAATCTGTAAATAACAACTAAAAATGAGACATTGTTAATCAAAAAGAAAGTGACTGGAAGTAATTAGTGTTATTGCGAATAAGTGTAACAAGAATGAAGGAAGAAAAAGAAATGTCAAAACGAAGGAGACCGCGAGGAGGGCGAGATGCGAAGGTTTGCATCACATTAGATATGTGCAATCTTGCACATCGACGCGGCGACAAGGAAATGAAGAAACGTGCACTGGAGACCCATTGCATGATCTATAAAGTCAATCCAACAACACTTACGCGACAAGGAATCGGAAAACAAGCTACAATAAAAGGCCAAGTCGAACAACAACACGCGGAAATGGATATTTCGCTACCAACGTCTGCAGAGGTTGTCCACGCTGAAATGAAAACAGCGAGTTTAGATAAACGAAAAGACCTAGAAGACGACGCGACGATTCAAGAAATCGACGAGTTCTTGGAAGAAAACTGAAGACAGCGTGAAATGACAGTGTTTAATGTTATTTTAGTTAAAATTAAGAGGAAAAAAATTCTTCCTAGTTTATATTATTATATATTATATTATTATATTATTATAGTGTAGGTTTAAGTTAGTGTTAAATTATAAAACAAAAAAAAGAAAAGAGAAAAAGACGATAAAGACGTTCATAGTATAAAGATTCACATACATACACGCACACATACACACGCGCAAACATTCATCCACACTTACGTTTTTTGATAAATTTTTGTATCTACATTCATACGCATATACACACTAGCACATCATTTTATCAATCGCGACGTTGAATATAATTTAATTGTTAACAATGACCTGTAAAAATAAAATAATAAATCATTCATTTGTGACAGGTAGAGCACATCGTCGCGGCGAAAAAAAATCGTCAAACATCGTCAAAATCGTCAAACTTCGTGCGTCGAAAAAAAATTCGTTCATTCAGGGGGGGGGGGGGGATTGACGTTAGCCTGCGTCTAACGTATTTTTCTAATAATTATATTATTTCGCTTTTTTGTCGCGGCACGCGCTAACTTGCACAAAATTTCGTGCAAGCGAGCTTTCCCCCCACCACCGCGACACTTTACACGGGCTAGGCTCAGCAGAGTTGCGCGACAATCGTGAACCAATCGCGACTTACCACGTCTAGCCCCCACCATCCCGCTCCCGGCATGCATTGCTCTCCGCCGAGCTCGCGGAGGAGCGAACTTAGTGAATCAGTTCAAGCCGAGTCGTCACAGTCAGTAGTCAGAACGAGTTAGCGGTGGCCGACCGAACTCGTATAGTCGTCAGTCGTCGCAACTTATCGCCTCTTGAACGCTACGCAACCTGCCCTCGCCAAGGCGCGACTTCGAGTCGCTCAGGCAAAAGGGGCCTCGACCCAAGACGTCGCTCAGAGCGGACCCACTCGTGCGCCTGCGTCTAAGTCGAGTGAGCTAACCTTTTATCCCGCTCACAGCGGACGAAGTCCGCTCGAGCAAAAGAAAGGCGACGTCCGTCGCCGTAGGTGAGCTCGAAACTGCGTCTGGCAACCTAAGAGCGAGAAGCCAAGCCGATTTTCGCGTTACATTCCGCGTCGCGTTCCGCGTTCGCGAAAATCTAAATAACACTGCGACGGAGTTGCTCTACCGTTTGAGTTTAAGTACGCCGGCATTTCGTTAAATTATTTCACCCTCCGTCCGTCCTTTCCTTTCTTTTTTTATCCCCGCCTCCCTTAACGCAGCCATGTTCCCTCAGCGTTCACCTCTTGAACGCTTCCTTACTAACTCAATACAATATATAAGAATTTAAAATTTTTATGTAAATAAATATTTGTCATTGAGAATTTCTTTGTTAAAATACTTCCAATTAGTCACTCAATATTAAGATAACATATTGAACAAATTTTATATAAAAAAATTCATTTAATAGGAGATAAGATTATCATTAAGATTTGCAAAAAAAGTGTTTGATCAAATAATGAATATTATAAATTATTTAACATGTATTTTAGGAGACGATAAATGTTTATAATTCAAGTAATAAAAATGTTTATGATCCGTTTAATGATGAAGCATCAAAAAAAAATGTGAAACCTGATTTGTCTCAGGTAGGTGATAAATTTTAAATTATTAAATTTTATAGTACAAATTATGATAAGTATATTTGTCATGTACTTTTATGTATTAAATTATATATTATCTTATTGTCTAGTACTTTGATGCAATCAATTTTACATATACGAGATGTGTTTTATAAATAAAGCCAATTTTGATATGTTTGAAAACATATTCATTTATTCATCAATATTTCTGTTGTTCCTTCAAAGTAATACCCATTAGATGTTATACGCTTGTACCAGCGCTTTTTCTATTTTTTAAAACACTTTTTATAGGAGGTTTTTGATATAGTCTTCAATTTTCTTAGCGATTCTGTTTTTATCTGCTCAAATGTAGAAAACTTCTGCTCTTAGAGGGTGCTTTCCAGTGTTCAAAATAAAAAGTCGCACGGGGCTAGATCTGATGAATCTGGAGGTTCAGAAATGATTGTGGTGTTTTTAGCTAAAAAATTACCAACCAGCAATAGTGTGTGAGCTTGGCTCCATTTTTTTTAACAACAAATAATCGCTTTGCACGTGTAAAGATAGTTACTCTTTGTACAGTCTGTCAAGTAAGAGCGTGGTCGACTTCACCGACAGGTTATAAAAGATTTCGCTCTAATTCCTCCGCAAGCCGGTAGAGAAAAGCTTTGCCCTTGATGCATTGTCAACAAAGATTCAGTTGTCGTTAATCTTTTGAAAGAGAATCACGTTAAACGCCATGAGTGCTAAGTACGCGTCTGTGTTCCTTTGCATCCACCCGAAAGGTCCCAAAATGTCGCAATCAGCGGCTGCTAAATATATGAGAAAGTCGAAGGCATTTGTCCTGGATGTATGAACACGTCAACAACAGATAAAAACGTTGAAGCAGTGAAGAAAATAATTTTTGAAAATCGTTGTATAACTATAAGAGAAGTTGTTAAAGTTTGCATGTCTGTTAAAGTATGCCATGCTATTTATTCGAATGTTTTGGGGGGTGAGACGTGTGTCAGCGAAGTTTGTTCCGAAACTGCTTGGTGAAAAAACAATTCATGGCTGTTGCATAACACCAGATGCATATTCACCAGATCCGGCCCCGTACGATTTTCTTTATTTCCAAAACTTATAAGCACTCTTAAAAGGCAGAAGTTTTTCATAATTAGGCAGATAAAAACCAAATCGCTGAAGAAATTCAAGGCTATAGCAAAAACCGCCTATGAAAAGTACTTTAAGTATTGGGAAAAGCTCTAGCACTAATGTATAATCTGATAGAGATTACTTTGAAGGGTACAACATAAGTATTTATAAATAAATAAATATTCTTTCAAGTATATCAAACAACAATATTTGTACGTTTGTTAATATGTAATCGTTATAATATTAATTAAATGAATAATTATATATTTAGTTTTAGTTATTTCTTTTAATTTATTTTAAAGATATTGTAGTTAATGTTAATTTTACAATAGCTTTTTATAATTTTTATAACTTAATTTTTATAAATTGTTAGTTATAATCTTTTCACATACTCGTGTTTAATTTTTAAAAATATTTTTCTTGTATTTCAAGTTAGAGAAGAAAAAACGCATGAGTGGGAAAAGTCCCAAGTATACTCAAATTTTCCTCTACATTATATCATGCTTTTTCTCTTCTATGCGTTGTACACATGATGCGAGGAGTTTTTTTTTCTTCTCATAGTGTGCGTTGCGCAGTAGTAAAATTTTAAAGTAAGGGATCCGAAGAAGGGATAAAAATGCGTTTCTGTTTGTCGCCTTCTGTAGCCTCCGCATTTTTATTTATCTCTGTTTTACTGGCTGGCTTAATGGGCTGACTTCTTATATAAAAAGAGTGAATTTCATCCAATTTTTTAGAGCGTCAAAAGCAGTTCCAACGAGCACAAGCTCAAAGAAACTCGTTCTCCTTGTCCTGAATCGCCCTCGTGCGCTCGATTGAGATCTTTCAAATTTTTTAATAAAAGACTTGATCTTGAATTTTCAATTTTATTTTCCAATTTTTAAACTTCAAATTTTCAAATTTCTCAAAGTTTTTAACTCAAATTTTTACTAAATTCTAAATTCAGATTTTTATTAAGTTCTCCTTTTTCGAATTTTTCAATTTTTAATTTTCTTTCTATTTCCAATTTTCTATCTTCAAGCTTCAATTTTTAACCTTAATGTATCCACTCTATCCTTCCTTGAGATTAAGTACGCTTTGTCCCTGCTGAATTTTAGTCCAGTTGGTTGTAAGCAGTGGTTACATCCCGTCTTCCTATTTAAAAGGTAACGTGGCTTTGTCCCTGTGAGTCTCTTTGAGTTTTGTTGTGTGTAAGCGGCTGTTTATTTCCTTTTCCTTTCGTACCATTTCTTTTATAATAATTTCCTATTCGCATTTTTATGTTTCTCCATTCAATTATTATTGTTGTTGTTGTTGTTGTGGTCGTCGTCGTCGTCGTCGTCGTCGTCCGTGCTGTCATTGTCGTTGTTGGTTTTTTTTTTCCGATGGTAGAAAAACGGAGAATCTGTCGGAACCAGACCATCAGTGAGGACCCTTTTGTCTATATGTAGACGCAGAGGGCTCCACTGGTGTGACGGTTTCCGTAGTGGCATCAGCTCTGGCCCCGGATGGACTCGATTGCTCGGGTACATCCGTGGCGAGGGCATTGGCAACTCCGGGGGCCGTCTAACCAGCCATACGCCAGCATATGTTTGTTGGAAAACCGTAAAAATATGATGCGCGTATGGAATATCCACCTTCTGTCTAACCTGCAGCGTCGATCTACTTTCGTATTGCTTCGCCGCTGCAGGTTCTGTCTATTTATCAGTCCGTTTCGTGTTGCGTTGTAACCTGTTTCCGTCTAGTATTCCTTTCATGCAATCTTTTTATTCGCATCCTCTCACCAACTTATGCTACTTAACATCCACTATTCCAGGCACCCGTCCGCCTTTTCACCCCTCAGAACAGTCTCAACGAAGGTAGCTATCGCCGTCCAACTGTCCTTGTCTTGCAGCATCCTCGTCACTGTATTCTCAGGCGTGATGCTGCCTGTTCTCGTCTCAAGTGACAGTCTGTCTATGGTCCATCATCGGCACACATAAAACGTGTGCTCGGCGTCGTCGCGCTCATACCCGCAGTATTTACATTCCGGCGACCCAACCCTGTTACACCGAAATAAATACTATCTAAAGTAACCGTGCCCCGTCAAAAATTGAGTTAGGTAAAAATTAACCTCCCTAAACCCTCCTCTGGTCTACGATACCAGGCAGCTTATCAAGCGTCTCGTCCACGTAGCAGTGGCGTCCGTTAGCCAACGGTCGATCCATTCGCGCATTGTCCTGTCCCGTTCCTAAACTGCCGCGTTTGTCCTCCTTACGTCCGCACTTCGTTCGTATGTCCGTTTCCGTTCCCTAACGAGCAGGTAAATTGGTAATACGCCTGCTACCACCAGGACGGCCTACGCTGAGACCGTCCTGTACGTGCACGCGATTCGTAAAGCTTCTTGTCTTTGTACGTTCGCTGGTCGCTTGCGGTATTTCTTTACCTCGAGCGCATCGGCCCTGACTTCCGCCCCGTATAATAAGATCAAGTAGGTGGTGGCTATAAGCAACCGTCCTTTTCTCGGTCTCGGTCCATACGTGTTCGCCATAAGGCGGGAGAGCACGAAGACCCGCGTCGCCGCCCTATGTGCCGTCTCCTGTATATGCGGCCGAAAAGTCAGCTTTGTATCCAGAGTTACCCCCAGATACTTCACCTTCCCTTTGGTCTGTGTCTGCACTGAATGGTCCCCTACCGTCATCGTTATGACGGTTTGTATCCTCCTTCCGGTGAGAAGGATCAGTTCGGTTTTTGTGAGTGCTAATATCAGTCCATGACTCGTCATCCGCCCGTCTACCCGTAACATGACCCGGTTTAACGTCAGCCATGCTAATTCAGGATTGCGCTGGACAATCACTACTGCCACGTTGTCGGCGTAGGCGATGAGTGAGGCGTTCTCTGGCACTTCTAACCTCAGCAGGTCGTCGTAGGCCGCGTTTCAGAAGTCAGGTCCTAGTATTGATCCCTGCGCGACGCCTGCAGTAATCGGCCTATTTTGTTGTCCTTTAGTGGTCTCATACGTAATTCGTCGGTCTTTTAAGTAATCAGTCGCCACCCACAGCAAATGGGGGGGGGGGGTACTCTAAAAGCCCGCAGAACCTCTAGAATATTCCCCCACCTGGCGGAATTAAAGGCGTTCTTTACATCTAAGATGTCGAGCAGTACTAGTGGTTTCGCGCCGTAGCAGACCCGCCTTGTCCGTAGGAAAGATTCGGTCTCTTCCCTTATCGCGCTTATCGTCGAGTAGCCCTTTCGAGTTATTGTTATGGTTATTGTTATTTCTATTGCTGTTGCTGTTTTTGTTGCTGTCGCTATCGTTATCGTTATCGTTATCGTTATCGTGATTGTTGTGCTCGCCGTAGTCGTCGTGGTCGTTTTCGTTGTCTTTGTCGTTGTCGTTGTCGTTGTCGCTGTCGTTATCGTTATCGTTATTGTTATTGCTATTGTTATTGTTATTATATCTTATATTTTTTTTTATTTTATTCCTTTCATTATCTTAACCATAAACGCATATCACTTCGCCTGAACTATTGCGAGAAATCGTAGGTCTAAAAGTAGCTACATGTCTACGTGAGTATCAGTCGATTCTTACACAATTAAATTTTATATTACGTGAATAATTATTTTATTTTCTGACATAACAAAAACAATTTTCATGAGTGCCAGGGTGCCGAGTTCAGAGACATTGAGTTTTTACCATTATTATCTTGCTTTTACTTTAAGAGGTGTATACAAGCCCTGCTGCTTTACAGAAAGCTATCAAGTTTTTAATGTCCACCTCCTTCAATTAACTTAAAATCTAAGATTCTAATATTCAAACACTTTTAGAGCATAGGAAGTCTTTTAGAGTCTCTTGTTCCTTATCACACTACCTACACAGGTTACTATGTACCTGTATACGAGGGCGGTTCGATAAGTACCCGTGTTTGACGACAAAGGGCGTTACTGAGGGAAGTTGGTATTATCATCGTGTGCTGCCATCTATCAAACGACGGTAAAACAAATTTCAGACTGATTAATAGGTTAGTTTGGAATTGAGTAAGACGTGTTTTGTGATTTTCGCTAAGATGGAAAAAGAACAGTATCGTTCGGTAATTCGCTTTTTGTTTTATGGATGGAAAAAAATGCCAGGAGATACAAGCAAAGTTGTATGCTGTTTATGGGGACACTTCGCCATCTATAACCATAGTTAGATATTGGTTTAACGAATTTAAACGTGGGCAAACATCTGTTTTTGATGAGGAGCGACCAGGACTCCCGGCAGACGTGGTTACTGAGGAAATCATTTAAAAAGTCTACGACATGATTCTCGCTGATCAACGAACGGAAGTGCGCGAAGTAGCAGAGGCCGTAGGTGTGTCGACCGGAACGGTATTTAATATTTTACATGATAAGTTGGCGATGAAAAAATTGTCGGCCCGATGGGTGCCACGATTGCTCACGGTAAACAACAAGCGGATGCGGCTGTTAACTTCAAAGCAGTGTTTGGAGCAATTTAAGCGAGATCCGAAGAAGTTTTTGCGTCGAGTTGTCACCTTTGATAAAACCTGAATTTATCATTACACACCAGAAACTAAGCAACAATCAAAACAATGGATTTCTCCTGGTGAATTTGCTCCAAAGAAGGCAAAGACGGTCCCATCGGCCGGAAAGGTCATGGCGACGGTTTTTTGGGATGTGAACGGCGTCATCTTCATGGATTTTTTAGAAAAAGGAAGAACGATCACTGAACAATACTACACAGTACAGTAAGTTATTGGACCGCTTCCACAAAAAATTGAAGGAGACACGGCCGCATTTGGCGAAAAAGAAGGTGCTGTTTCACCATGATAACGCACCAGCACATTCATCCGGAGTTTTCGCCGCCAAACTGCATGAATCGCGTTATGAATTACTGCCGCACCCCCCGTATTCACCTGATCTGGCTTCCTGCGACTTATTCTTGTTCCCTAACATGAAGAAATGGCTTGTGGGAAAAAAATTTAGCTCAAACGAAGAAGTCATCGCCGAGACAGAGGCGTATTTTGAAGAGTTCGACAAATCCTATTTTTTGGAGGAGTTAAAAAAATGGCAGAAACGTTGGGAGAAGTATATCTTCCTAAAAGGGGACTATGTTGAAAAATAAAAAAAAATTTTTTGAAAAAATGGTGTCTTTATTTCTAACACGGGTACTTAATGAACCGCCCTCGTATTATGTATGTATTATCGTAGATCACAGTGTTTAGTAAATAAACTTAATACATTGCAGGTTGTCACTTCATTTCTATAATCTCTTCGGTCTACCAGTTAATGTATTTGCCTAGTGATTTCTTTGACCACTTGTAATCTTCCGATGTCCAGGCTTTCTATTTCTTCTTATATAAGATTTTGTTGACTTCACAGATTCTTTCTTGATATAGTATTTCCATTTCTCTTCCTGGTTAATGCATGATTCAGCTCCTAAATTTGTGAGCTTATCAGCTCTCTCATTGACCCGGCTTCTCGAGTATATGATATCCGAGTACCTCGGTATCTAGGTAATGATAATCATATTCTTTATTGCTAATTTATTCAAAATATCCTTAGTCTCTTTAACTAATGCTAATGCATTGTCTGGGCTTCTCAAAAGCCTAATAAAGCCTGGCTGCCCGTGCAGATATGTATAACTTTTCCTCGAGGGTTTTTTCATACTACTATGAAGAAAAAGTAAGACCAATTTTCAATTTCAATTTCGCGGGTTTATCAATTTGACCAAATGTTTTTTTTTATGTTGGTAGCTTTGTAAGAGATATCTGTGTCAATTTTCATGTCAATATATTCATTAGTTTGCAAGTGACGCTCGTTTTTTTGGATATTAAGTGATTTCGGCGATTTTTATAATGTCGGATTTTAGTGAGCAAAGGAGTTGCATTAAATTTTGTCTTTAAAATGAAATTTCTTGTGCAGAAACGTTCAGAATGTTGCAGAAGGCTTTTGGTGAGCAAAATTTGTCGGAAAAAAATATTTACAAGTAGTACAAACAGTTCAAAGAAGGCAGAGACAGCGTCGAAGACAAAGAGCGCCCAGGACGACCATCGACGTCAACTGATGAGAAATACATCAAAGAATTAAAAAACCTTTTGCTCAAAGATTGTCTGTTAACAATTAGAGACCTTGTTAATACTGTTGGCATTTCAGTTGGATTGATTCAAACAATTTTGAAAAATTATTTGGTTCTCAAACGCGTCAAATCTTGATTGGTTCCAGACACACTTAATTTTTTTTAAAAAGAGCGTCGTGTTAATGTGTGCGAAGAGATGCTTTCTGACTACCAGAAAGTCATGGAACGCATTACTACGAGAGATAAGACTTGAAGCTATGCCTAGGATCCAGAAACAACCGATCAATCGAGCGAATATCGTGCCAAAGTGAAGCAAGACCAAAAAGATCACGTCAAAGTCGTTCAAAAATTAAGGTCATGTGGACAGTGTTTCGATTATCGTGGTTTTGTGCATTCAGAATTTCTTTTGTTGGGCCTAACTGTTAACAAGGAACATTATTTGAGTGTTATGCGTCGTTTGCGTGAAGCTATTCGCAAAAAGAGGCCGGAATTGTGGCAAGACAACTCATGGTTTTTGCATCACGATAATGCACCATCTCACACCGCATTGATTATTAGCGACTTTTTGGCCAAAAATTCAACTCATATCATTCCACAACTACCGTATTCACCTGATTTAGCGCCGTGTGACTTCTGGCTGTTTAATAAACTCAAAAAATCACTCCGGGAACATCGTTTTGACTCGATTAAGGAGATTAAACGTGAATCGCTGCGTCGATTGAAGGCAATTCCGGAAAAGGACTTTTCTGACTGTTCCGAGGATTGGAAAAAACGTTGGCATAAGTGTATTGTGTCGGACAAGGACTACTTCGAAGGCAACGAAATAGATTTAAAAGACTAAATAAAGAATTTAAAAAAAAATTGGTCTTATTTTTTTTATTATAGTAGTACAATTTTTGCATCTTTCTACGTAGAAGACTGTTTTTCAGGCTATGGAATGAGTTCTTTTTGCTTTTGGCTCCGCATATTCCGAAATATGTTTTCTTGTCCCCGTCTTGGATCCACCAATAACGTATCTCCATGTCCAACGGCTCTATAGCTATTCCATCTTCTGCTACTGAGCATTTCTTTTTTAAAACGTCTCCCGAATTAGAAGTTCTTGATTATTCTATCCTGCAGAATCTTTAGTACTCCTTTGGATAGTAAAGCTTGAATGGTTACAAGCTCAGTCCTATTTCCTTTTTATTGATTTTCACACATCAGTCTGCTTGCTGATATGTCAGCACTCCCCCTGATTTATAGGTTCAGCCCACCCATATTAAGCATCATTTTATTTGCTATCAGGGGTATACATCTTTTAAGTCTTTTCTTGAGATTTTATTATCCATTACTTTTTACCATGCCACATCAACATAGGTGAGCTTCGGTTTCAGCATGGCTACATAAATCTATAAGGCCTTTCGAAGTTCAAGCCTTCATCCTGTGCCAATAGCTACCCTACGTTGCATAAATATGTTTAGCATATTATTTCTTGAAATCTCAAGGTTTTGTTCTTAGTTTAACTTCTTATCCAAATGTATACTTAGATATTTAACCCCTTTTACATGCGGTTTACTTTACTCGTAGAATATGACCTCTTTTTGAATCTTACTTTTGTATTTTCTAGTAAAGACGACAATTTGCGTCTTATTCAGATTTACAGCCAGCGCATTGGTTTGGCACTATGTGTTCGCTATTTTCGGTTACAAGTTCTCTTCATATCTTACATAGACATCTAATGCTGTCTCAATTACTTTTATCGTCTTCTTAACATATCCAACCATTAAGTCTCTGTCGATTTCCTCACAGTACTGTAAAGGTATAATGATTAAGTTATTTGTATTTCTACACAAGCTGCAGTACTTGTGTGTGCTAAGAGTGCATTAGAGGTAACTCGATTACAGGGTTCTTCAATAGCTTCGGAAACAAATTTAATGTAACTTGGCGTTATTGAATATGTTTGAA
The DNA here is from genome assembly GCA_949987625.1 of Chalcis sispes. Classification (NCBI taxonomy): domain Eukaryota; kingdom Metazoa; phylum Arthropoda; class Insecta; order Hymenoptera; family Chalcididae; genus Chalcis; species Chalcis sispes. Next base: position 51,805,052 of record OX465095.1, read on the forward strand.
AATCCGAAGAGTCGTCCTTCGCCTAATCACTTGTTAAAGGTTGTATTACAGATCACTACATCTTCTTGATGTACCAAAAAAACTCGTCTTCTATATAAGTCACAAAGTTTAGATCCAACTTCAACATTCATTTGCAGTTACTCAATGAACGTTTCTGCTTCATCTACTGTGTTAATTAATCTCACTCGGTCATAGGATTTTTTTAAATAACGAGAGCATTTACAGCATTGCTCAGATTCATTAAAACTTTTCATATCTAGTATCTTATAATATCAAAGAATTCAGAATTTCTCTCATTTTTGTGAACTGCGCGTATAAACACAGCTCAATTATTATTAAGCAATTGTTAGATTCATAATTAATACATAAGTCCTGAAATTATTAGGTCCTTAAATAAGTTCTTGCTGTTTCTTCAAAGATGGCAGTAGCAGCACTCCGTGCATGGGATTTTGAATTGTAACGCACCTGCAAGGAAGTACTGTATCTAACCTTAAATTTCAGTCTATGATAGTTCACTTTAAAGTGAACAAAGTAATTTTTTATCGGTTCTGAAAATGTTTACTTCTGTACCAACTAAAGTGTGTTTGCGAAAAATTTTATTGCACTATTTTATTCAAAAGAAATCTGCAGCTGAAGCACGCAGAATTCTTGTTATGGTAAATGGCGACAATGCTCTGTCGGATACGACATGCAGAGACTGGTTTCGACACTTCAAAAATAATGATTTTGAAATTAAGGATAAAGAACGTTCGGGCGCACCGAAAAAATTTAAAGACCAAGAATTGGAGGAATCACTTAATCAAGACCGATGTAATGTGCTAGCAGAACTTAAAAAAATATTACAAGTGAATAAGTCAACAGTTTCAAAATGTTTATAAGTGTTAGGAATGATCCAGAAGCAAGGACATTGGGTACCATATGAATTAAAGCCGAGAGTCGTCGAACAGCGTCTCTTCACGTGTAAACTACTGCTTCAACGGCAGAAACGAAAAAGTTTTTTGCACCGTATAGTGACTGGCGATGAAAAGTGGATATACTACGATAATCCAAAGCGTAGAAAATCGTGGGGTATGCCCGAACATGCATCAACATTGTCCGCAAAATCAAATATCCATGGTTTGAAGCTTCTTCTCTGCATTTAGTGGGATCGGCAGGATGTCATTTATTATGAACAGCTCAAACCGTATAAGACTATCACGGGAGATTGCTATCGACTTCAATTGATGCGTTTGGATTGAGCCCTAAAAGTAAGACGGCCGCTATACGTGCAGAGACACGACAAAGTTATTTTGTTATATGACAACGCTCGACCTCATGTTGCAAGACCAATGAAAACCTACCTATAAATACTTTAATGAGAAGTTTTACCTCATCCGCCGTATTTACCTGACATTAGTCCCTCTCGATTTTCATCTGTTGCGTTCGATGGCATATGGTCTGGCTGAGCAGCGCTTCCATTCTTACGAAGATACTAAAAAATGGATCGATTCTTGGATAGCCTCAAAAGACATATCGTTCTTCTGACGCAAAATTCATATACTGCCAGAAAGATGGGAGAAAGTGGTCTCTAGTGATATGCAATACTTTGAGTAAAATGTTTTTGTGCCTTGTATTTCAAATAAAGCTCCTATTTTGTAAAGAAAACAGCGAGAACTTATACAAGGTCCTAATATTATAGTTTCGAAAATATTCAAATAATACAGAAGGTCTTCGCGGTTGAGTTTATGGGTAGAACACGAATAAAAGAGTGGTATAATCGTTTCAAAAGTGACCGCACATCTATCGATAGTGATCCTCGTTCTGGCCGATCTTTGACAACAATATCAAGTCAATGCTAATACTTTTTGTTATTATGAAGGCGTTGTGTACATTTTTTGGTTCCCGAATTGAAAAAAACGCTTCAAGGACTATTTTAGTAGTTGGTAACACCGCTGGCAGTGCGTTATTCAATTAAATAGAGACTACTTTAAAGGATGCTACTCGCACTATGCCGAAAAATAACGCCAACGCGGAGTTATTAAGGTAGTTCAGATACTTTTTGGACAGATCTCGTAATAACTGTATCAATTGCAAGGTATTCTTGAGTTTCAGCTGTGAATTCATCCAAAACTATGTTATTTATTTCTTGTAACATTACGGGAAATATGATTGCTCTTTTATATAACTATTAATAAGGTTTTTAATGTCAATTTTCAATGTAAGGATAAACGTTGGAAATAAGATCATTAATCTTATAAATTATTTAACTGATTTTAATATCAATCAATGTATAACCATTGTTATTTGGAATCTTTCCGTCTCCAACTTTTATGAGTTACAGAGGGAATGTAGTATCACCATCTTCGAAATGAACTCTCATGTTTGTTTGCAAATGTACAGTTTTGATATTACGCCACAGCGTTGATGACTTTAAATAAGCTTTGACTATATTTTATTTTCGGTATAATTAGAAATGTTTAATATAAATCGCTAGCAAAAACGAACGTAACACTACCCATGAGTTCCATACTTGATTCTAAGACCTGTACAATTCGATCAATAGCTTCAAAATAAGTTTTATGAACCATTGTACATATACCTCATACAATTAACATAGTATATTATATTATTCTGCAAAAATTTCCATTCTTAGGGATATGAAAAATAGAATTCTGGTAAAAAGAGATGTTGCAATATCTGATGATGCCACTGCTAATGCGTTTACTTTTGTAGATCTTATTTTAGCGAGCATAAAATTTATAATAGAAGTTCTTCTGTTCTCCCAGGAGCTTTTAGAAAACAATGTCACTTTTATTGTTTCTAATACTTTGAATAATAGAATCAAAAGCTGTTTTCTGATCTAGTACTAACCTAGGAAAATTGTTCAGAAAGTAATTTTGTCGCTCATTACGAGGGGTGTTTGAGAAGTCCGTGCAAAGTCCAAAAGATAGCACCACCGGCGCGTATCGAGGTAATGTTTAGTTAGTAGCATCTCTTGAATGAACACACACCAAGTTGCAGCCATATTGGTCTATTTTTTTGTGTTTGGCATTTGTGTGAATAAAGGAAGTCGAGTGATTTTCAAGAAATGGACAAAAAAGAATTCCGTGTGGTGATTAAGGGAGAAAATCACAGTAGCACACAAAAAAATAGGCATATTTTCGGGAATTAATTTTAGCTGAATAAAAGTATCAATCAAAAATCTGTAAAGTAGGTTTTATAGCAATACTAAAGAAGTACAAAATGTAACTTTTTCAATAAAAAATATTTAAAAATGGCGGCTGCGCAGCATATGCCCCAAGGCGCCTATTTTTAAAAGCGTGTCGATGGCCGAAGACGTAGACTCCTTAATTTTCGACCTAGAAAAAAAAACCAAAATTTTTTAGTTTTCATATAATAACAGCTAGCGAGCTACGTAGGATTTTTTCGATGTATTGATTTTTTACAAAATGGTGCATGTTTGAAAATAAAGTTAAATTTTTAACAAAAAAAAACGCCATCAAATCTTTGATAAAAAAAACTAAGCCATATAAAATAAAAAATCCTACGTAGCTCCGCGGAGCAAGATATTTCAAAGCTACTGTCAAAATTTTAGGTTGATCGGTAAAGATTTGCTCGAGTTATGTCTTCGGCGAGCTCAAAAAAAGTGGTTTCGAGAAAAACGCGTTTGAAGTTTTAAGTACTCGGAGCATACCTGAGTGGCGTTACCGCAGAATGAAAAATTTGAGCACTCGGACACTTTTGCCGTGTTCCATCATTTGGTATATTATTTTTAAGACCCTAAAGCACCTTTTAGGCAAAAAAAATTTTTTTCGAAAAATTGAAAATTTTACTGTGATTTTCCCCCTTAATCATTACTTTATTAAAGGCAAAACGCCTCAGGAGACTAAAGAGAAGCTTGATAAACATTATGGTGACTCTGCACCTTCAATTAGAACAGTTTATTAGTGGTTTTAAAATTTTCGGACTAACCATATGGGCACAAGTGACGCTGAACGTTCTGGACGGCCTGTGGAGGTTACGACTCCAGAAATCATTGATCAAATCCATGATATGGAGACGGATGACCTGAAAAAGGGTAAAACTATTACAGGTGCATATTATTCATCGTTATTGGACCGTTTGAAAACCGAGCTGCAATAAAAACGCTCGCGATTGGCACAAGAAAGTCCTTTTTCATCACGACAACGCACCAGCACACACCTCAGCAGTTGTGGTCGCAAAATTAATCGAAATAGGATTCCAACTCGTTTCACATCCCCCCTATTTTATTTATTAAGATCTTATTCAAATGAGGAGGTGATTGCAGACACTAATGAATATTTTGCAGACTTGGACAAATCATATTATTCGGAAAGGATCAACAAACTAGAACATTGTTGGACGAAGTGTATAAGCCTAAAGGGAGACTATGTCGATAAATAAAAAAGGTTTACCCCAAACACGTAAGCAGTTTTTATTTTTGCACGGACTTTTCAAACGCCCCTCGTAGTGTCATTAGTAAATATCAGTGCACTAATATGTATACTGTTGGAGATGTTTTGATCACGAACAGGTATAGATAGCCCAAAGCGGTTACAACTTTTTCGCGAAGGCTAACAACTTTATTCTCAATTTGTATATCAAACTAACAAATTTATCTTCAATTTGTATTAGACCTACATTGAAAAAATTATCAAGAGAAGTGAAGGAATAATTATTAAGTATTTGACGCTGTATGTGCAGAATATCTTAACATAAATTAGTTTGAAATGTTCTTCATAATAGAACTATTAGGTGCGCAACTAAGTTTCCGTTGTTTGTCGATACTACATGGGCTGAAAAGTTCCGAGATTTTTCAATAGGTGACGCCAGGAGAAAATAAACATGATTCATTTCGAGAGGTTTATCTTTCACTAGTTTATGTGTAAAGTTTCATGTCATTTTGTTCATTTGTATACAAGCTACAGTTGTTTAAGTTTCGCTACCTTCGCTTTCGTGGAGAAAATGAAAAAACAGGAATATTGCATCTTGATCAAGCATAGTTTTTTTGATGGAAAAAACTCTTGAACAATCAATGAAATGGTTGAAGAAATGTTATCCTACATCTGCTTCTTCGAAAACAAGAGTTAATCGGTGGTTTAGTGAATTTAAAATAAGTCGTATAAGCACCGTAGATGCACCTTGCTTTGAAAGGCTAAAAGAAGCTATGAATGCAGAAATCGTAAAGCAAGTGCATCAAATCGTTTTGAAAGATCGTAAAGTGAAGTTGCGTGAGATAGCTGAGGCCATGATAAAAAATTTGAAGAAAAATTGAAGTTTACAAAAACTTTCAGGATTTAGCATGAAATATAGTTTAAATACAGCTTGATATGCTCTTATATTTTTAAAATATTTTATGAAGTATTTTTCTTTTAAAAAATTTCCAAAAATCACCCATATTTTAAGCGTTCACACTGGTATAGCTCCTTAAATAAAATTTATTTTATCTTTCTAATTCTTTGCACGCTAGGGTACTAAACTTAGCGTATGAACAGTGTTTTCTCTTAAATGTCTAATTCGAGGCGCGGGCTCTTGTGCCGTCCTTGGCCTGAGCGAGAGGGACAGCTTTCGTTGCTCTACTGTCACGCGCGATGGCTCGCCAATTTATTGTTTTCACCTACGGTCAATCACCTTTCGAGCAATTCGTCGAGTGACTGCCATGAACAAACACGATTTAGAATACAAACAGGTTTATTCTAAATGGTTTGGTTAAATTTTTAAATTTAATATCAGATTCACTGTACACACACGTTGCGAACATAATGTCATACGGTATGGCGGTGCTTTCACATTGAGAACACTCTACGATTTTGCCACTTTTAATAAGTCTTGGTTCAGTGCATAGTCTGTTTAATTATAAGGTCCATACTTGCAATAAGTACAGATTTCGAGTTTTATATACAGTTGTGGCTTAATACAGCTGGTACGGCGTTAGATGTAACATTGCATTGTCACATTACTAGCTGTATATGGTTCTTTTATGAGTTTGGCGTGCTCTTATGTGTTTTAACATAAAATAAATATTTAAAACGTAATTAGACGGTTTTGATTTTTTTTATTTCAATTTAATTGTCTCTCAAATTTTAGAAAGTGATAGAAAGTAAATGTTAACTTTAAATGTATCACCTTAAGAGCAAAGCCAACAGTGTCCTTGTATATAATTTGCTCGTCCTTCTATACGATTTCTTGTAGAACATTCTATGATAAAATTAATGTTCCATCACTTTCTATAGTATGTTATTGCTATAATATTACACGTATAACTTATTATTTTTTACATTTTATTCATTTCGTATTTAATCGTAATTTTCTTTTTTTTTTTTTGCATTTACTATTTTGAGTTACTTCTTCACAGTTAATTATTTGTTTTAATCGAGTCGAAGCCCATGGAAGTTCGGTTTCTTTTTATCTTGTTCGATAATTTTGTATCTTCGTGTTTGGTTCTTGAAATTTAATTTTACTTTATTTTTATTAAATATTTTGCACATATGTCTACTTAATTGTAAAGCATTCGACTAGAATTTCTCATTGAACAATTTACATGTAAATTATATATCTTCATGCTTTTTACTCTCTTTTTTACCATCACGTTTATTCTTACTTTATTTGTAACTTAAATTTCAGTGTATTAATATAAATTTATTTTGTATAAGTGTGCGTAATATTTTCTATTTATACATATTATTTATTATATTACATTTTTATTTTCTTATATTCTGCCTATTTCGATTGCTCGATGCTCAGTTTGGTTCTATTGTCCCTCGTTATTCCTTTCCTGGCCTGTCACCATCCCTTGCTGCCATACTAACATCAATAGAATAAGCTATAATATTAAATAAATAATTAGTTGAGGTAACCGGGAAAAAAATTAGGATGATACTAACCTATTTTAGCTGCATCGAAGATCCCTCTTACCGCCAAATCCTGCCTTGTTCCTTGCTCTTGCCCTCACCGTAACCTGTAAAAGAAAATAAACATATAAATTAACAAAAGGAAGAAAAGAATAATTATTTGGAATGAGAGTTACCTGCTGCCTTAGTTCTGGAGCTTTCTGCAGCCTCCAGCGATCCCTTAGTGCACCAGAGCTGTCATCGTAACCTCAGTCATTGTTGGCTAAAAAGCAGCACCAAGAATGAAGCAGAGGCAATATAATAACAACACAAGACACGAATAAATTAGAAATATAATTAAATGTTGAAATTTTCGCAAGTCACTGAGTATACTGATGTTTACTGCTGTGCTGCATTGGGTAGACTTATCCTTACTGTCGACCACGTGGCTGGAATAAACGTCGCTGCAGGAGGAGCGGGCTGTTGCAATTTTAGGATGCCCTATGGACCGGTCGTCGTCGTTACTGTCGTCGTTTCAGAATGCCTAGTGCAATGATGTATAAGAGAGAATGCAGAAGTGTATTAATATAAAATAATAAATAAATACGAAGTAAGTAAACAAATGAAACATTAAATAAGTTCAAGGAGGTGTCTCTTGATTGTTTTTTTGAACTTACTGAAAGACGAAAGATTTCGAAACTCAGTAGGTAGAGAGTTTCATGAACACGCACCTTGAATTTAAATAAAAGTTTACCAGTTTTTGTGTGCAATATAGGAGTAATGAGTTTTTTGTTTTACCCCTCATTGAATCTCCAGGCATATATTTAGAGAAGAGATCGTCTAAGTACAAGTAGTCCGGTATTATGCATGGATACGATTTTGTTCATTTATACTGTTATAATATACTGTCTCTGATATCGATACGCAGCCAACCCACATAAACTCTGTAAGGCGAAATATGGTCGTCCCTCTTAACTTCCACGTATCGCACGCAGAAGTTCTGTAGCATCTGTAGCCTATTCTGAATCATTCAGCAAGCCGCTTTCACAGTACATAAGATGTATATTTTCAGAAAAATCACCGACTGTATAGGACTTTATTAAATTTCTTAGGTATGTAATCTACATGGAGGTTCCATGATACTTAAATGTAAAAAATCATCCCAAAACTAATAAGAATCAATAAACTAACAAAGTCAGAGAACGAAATAGGAATACCATTTTCGAGACCGACAAAGGCTTATTCTTAATAAAAATCATTAACAAATTTATGAAAACTAAAATAATTAGCGTTCGTTTTAGTAGCATTGAGTTTCAAAAAGGTGTCCGGAGACTGATACTAATTAGGCTTTTTGTTAAAGCGCCTTCCTCCCTTCATCAAGGTAATCTCAAGAAACTTGAGTGTAAATCTGCATATAGGATATACTGAATAATTCAAGTCTAATACGTCGCATATGTCGTTTATATAACACATCGTTCAATAAGTCCCGAGACTAACAACGAAAACAACATTTTTTTTCGAAAATCATTTTTATTCATCAATATAATCTCCTTTTAGAGTGATACAATCTTTCACACGCCTTCCCAACATTTCTATACCATGTTTATAGAAGGATTTATCCTATGCTTTAAAATAGGCTTCAGTTTCAGCAATGACCTCTTCATTTGAGCCAAATTTTTTTTCCTGGAGCATTTTTTTGAGAGCAGCAAAGAGCCAGTAGTCGCTGGGAGCTGAATCTGGCAAATAAGGGGGGTGGGGAAGCAAATCAAAGCCTAATTCGTTCAATTTTGCCATTGTTTTCATGGACTCGTGGCATGGTGCATTGTCTTGGTGAAAAAGAATTTTTTTCTTCTTCATGTGCGGTCGTTCTGCTGCGATCTTTTCCTTCAAACGTACCAACAAGTCAATATAATAATCACTGTTAATCGATTTACCTTTTTCCAGGTAGTCAATGAAAATCACGCCATGTGTATCCCAAAAAACAGACGCCATGACTTTGCCAGCAGACTGCTGTGTTTTTGGACGCTTTGGGCGGCTTTCGCCAGCCATGCGCCACTCAGATGATTGCTGATTCGACTCCGGAGTGAAATGATGTATCCATGTTTGATCCATGGTCACGTATCAACGCAGGAAATTCCTTTTTATTGCGAGTAAATAGCAATAAGCAGCTCTCTGAATCGTCGACTCGTTGCTGTTTTTGTTCCACTAAAAGCAATCGTGGCACCCACTTGAAAAAAACCTTTTTCATGCTCAATTTTTCATGAAGGATTGTAAATACGCTTCCAGATGATATCTGTGTCATTTCTGCAATCTTACGGACCTTCACTTTGCGATTTTTTATTACAATTTTTAACACTTTACTCACATTTTCCTGTGTAACGGCTTCCAATGGCCTACCCGAACGTTCCACATCGTTTGTGCCGTACGACCACGTTTAAACTTAGCATACCAACGACAAATCGTTGGTTTGGATGGAGAGGAGTCCAGGTAATTTTTTTTAAGCCATTGCTGGGCTTCTACGATGTTTTTACCCATTAAAAAACAATGTTTTATCAACACGCGAAACTTGCTTTTTTCCATTTTTCAAACAAATTACAAAGTAACTTTACTCTAACCTCGATAACTCTGCTGTCTGTGATTCGATCGACGTGAAATTTTTACATGTTTCATGTAAAGGTTCGCACTCTATGAAAACGTGGCCAGTTTGGTACTACTAGCAACATCTCTGGGTTAGTCTCGGGACTTATTAAACGATGTGTTATAGATAAGATAACAGAACCTTTTAGCACGCCGAGATTAATACTTAGCCAGTTAGAGTTACCGATTGATAATGTTACAATTCATTGTAATATTTTAGAAAAATATGAGTCAAAATGCTCTAAAGCTGCCCTGCGAATCCCAATTAACCGTAAGTTTACTAATAGACGGACTGGTTGTATAGTATAAAAAGCTATACTTAACTCAAATATAACGAAGTAATAGCGTCATCAAGTTTTTATTGATTCTAAGTCTAAAATCGTCACTAAAATTAAGTAAAGCCGTTTGTGTTCAAAAGTACGGTCTAAAATCAGCCCAAAATGCTACTAAAATGCAAGAGGCCGTTAGATGCTCCTATAATTGTTCATGAGCTAGCTTTTCCAGCACCTTTGAGAGAAATTATTCTAATCAGTCGAATATCAGATGTTAATGGAGCAACTTAACATTTCTTAAATGTATAATATGCACTTACTTTCAGATGGTAGAAAAAACACTACTTGAGAAAGAGCGATTTGACAATTGCAAAAAACTCTAATGACTGATAGTGCTTTAATAATGACGCTTTGCGGGATGTCGCTAGTTCCCCGTGCCTGTGATGTGGAGTAAGAGATCGCAACAATAACATTATTTAGATTAATTTGCTAAAATTGAAAGCCATTTTCAAGTATATTTTCAAACATTTTTTTATGCTCTACTTCATCATCCTAAGAAGATACTGACACATCCAGAAAATGTCTATTAAGATCATTGGATAGGACGCTATTCAATCCCTCATTATACTTGGGCAATAGCTATAGGCTTTGCAGCCTTCTCCAAGCATTATTATTTGCAAGAGCATCGAACAGTTTATTACGATAGTTTTAGGTGCGCAATTAAGCTTTCGCTGTTTTTAAAAATGAAAATGCAACTTTATTGTAGAAAAATGGTTACAAATTAATTATTTCAAGTACTGCCCGTCGCTAGCTACAACTTCTTCCCATCTTTTTGGCAGAGCTCGAATACCGTTACGGTAAAAGTGTTCGTCTTTTGAAGCTATCCACAAATCAAGCTCATTTTTGATATCTTCTTTTGAGCGGAATCGTTGATTAGCCATACCATGTGCCATCTAACAGAACAAGTGATAATCATTTAAGCGTTTCCAAGTAGGTTATAACGGATCCGGCAACGTGAGGCCGAGCGTTATCATGTAGTAGAATTACTTTTTTGTACCTCTGCTCATAATGTGGCCGCACTTCTTGCGTAGTGCTTAGCTCAGTTGCATCCATTGAATTCAATACCGTTGCCTAGTGATGGTTCTGTTTGTTTTTAATAGCTCATAATAAATAACGCCGATCTGGTCCAACCAAATACACAGCATAATCTTCACAGCGTGAATATTTGGCCGAGCCAACGACGCAGAAGCATGACCGAGCAGTTCTTATGGCTTTCTTTTCTTCGGCTTGCTATAATAAGTCTATTTTTCATCACCTGTCACGATGCGATAAAGAAAACCTTTCTTTTTTGCCGCTAGAGCAGTGTTCACAGGTGTAAAAATGACGCTCAACGTCTCTTGGCTTTCAATCATTAGGAATCCAAGTTTCCTGCTTTTGAATCATTCCCAACGCATGCAATCGCTTGGAAATGGCTTGGTAGATAACTTGGAATACTAAAGCAAGCTTATTTATTTGGCATGGATCCTCGTCGAGCAATGCCTCCAATTTAGCGTCTCTGAAGATTTTTGGCCTTTCTTCACGCAGACGGTCGTGAATATCGAAATCACCGTCTTTAAAGTGACGGGACCAATCACGGCACATTGTTTCACTTAGAGCAGCATTTCTGTAAACGTTTTGGAGCTCCCGATGTACTTCAGTCGCCGTTTTCTTCGAACGAAAGAAGAAAAGCAACACTCCCCGCAAATGACAATTATTTGACACAAAATGAGACATTTTCACACAACCAGAAGTATATGATGCCAAAACAAAATTACTAATGTGTTAAAGCAATTTGTTTACCATATTTCTAATACCATATGTCTTCGCTCAATGACGTTTTGGATGTCGAAATCGACAAGCACTTACTGCTTGAGCCATCTTTTGAGAAACAGTAGGAACTTAATTGCGCACCTGATATGTTCTTCTCACATTCTTTGTTCGTTTGTCTGTAAGTCGTCTTAAATCAATGGAATTTTTTAGAGACGATGTATCGTTTCTGCGTTTGGATCTATAATATTGAGCGTAATATTTTTTGTATAAATGAGCTAACTCTGTATCAACTCACGGCAATCTATCATTATTTTGGTTGAATTGTTTTAATAGGAGCACGCTTTTCTGTAGCTGCTATTAGATTGGCACTGAGATAGCTCAGCGCTCTATCGACGTTAAGGTCTTCAACAGCAACGGCGCCGACGTGTTGTGACTGTAAGAGATGTCGTCGTCGTTGTCAGCAAAAATCAAGTTAATCCAAGTACGAGATGTAGATTTATTATGCGTGTAACCATGTCGAACCAGCTGTAGAGAAAGTCCAGCAGATAATTGGCAAACAAATTTTAAATTATCACTGTTTCGCAAGAGATCAGCATTAGTCATTATCATCCATAATTTTTGAAATGCGATTTCCAGAGGTCTATAAATAACTACTGTCAATACAGAAAGTGAGTTGTAATTCTCAACCTTGTAAGAAATGAACTTTGGAATACCTGATATGCCTCTTTGTTTGGTATTAGATGTAAAGAGAACCTTACATTTCAAATTGTCATCAACATACAATGTAATACCTCTAACATTTATATTGTGGTTTTGTCTAAATATTTTGAAGTCATCGATCTGAATAATGCTGTCTGTTACCTCAGAGCCCAGCCATACCCAAAAAATCATAGAAGCAATCATTCCTTAAAACTTGACGAACTTGCTCAATGTGTGCCCGTAAAGAGTTGACATTAAGAAGCCTGCTCAAAATTTTCCCTTGACTCCCTTTTGCTTATTAGTATAATTATTATATAGTCAATTACTACCTAAATTGTCATCTTTATCTTTATATGCAGTTTTCTTATTTGATTTCGTAGACTCATCACTATTATTTTTATTTTTGATTTTAGCCTGAGTTGAGCAGTCAACTGCATTCGAGATTACAATGTAACCACCTTACTCTTAAAAAAAAAAAAATTTTTTTGTATAAGTATCAAACCTAGCTACAGATACAGAATCATAATTTTCTTTTTCGATCACGGCTAAAGCTGTGTCAGTATCGGCTTCCAAGTCTGCATCAATTTGAGTCGAATCGGAAACGGGGTCTGTTTTACGGCCTCCACACCAACAGCTGAATCACTAAATTTTTTTTTAAAGAATTAAATTTGTTATTTACATGAGTAAAAACCTTCTACTGTTATTTGTGTACATCAAAAGAAGATGCGTTGACGAAGTGGTGTTAATTTTATCACATATAGATATAAAATAAATGCATATCATCTAAGCTTGACAGCACGCGATGCTTTTTATTAACTAACAGAATTTGTTGATAGATGTCGAGAAGAGAACATTAAACTTATATTATAAATCTTACTTATAAATTGATTAATTTTAAATAAAGCATTATTATAGATATATTTCGAGTACGAGTGCTACAATTATTGGGGGTTTGTCTAAGTTAAGAATAAAAACGCGAATCAATATAATTTATTAAAGCGCAAATATAATTTGCTAAAAAAAATGTCTGAAGTTTCGAGGACGGCAGCAGAAAAGGTTGCTGAAATGAAATCTCGTTTGACGAATATGATAGCAGAAATTTTAGAATCCGACAAAATCTTGGAAATAAAAAGAAATTTTCGAAAAAATTGAAAGGATAACTTTAACAGCTTAATGAAGAAAAAATTAATGACAACGTGACGCCGAACTCAACATAGTACTACATGGGCTGAGAAATCTCAACATTTTTAATGAAAACAAGCGTTTTTTGGGAATGTTGTATTTATTTCTCAACATAGTTGCCTTCGAGGGCGATACGCTTAGTATAGCGATTTTCCAACATTTCAATACCCTTTCTGTAGAACGAAACGTCCAAGCTTTCGAAATACGCCTCGGTTTTCGCGATGACTTCCTCATTCGATGTTAATCTCTTTCCATAAAGCCACCGTTTAAGGTTTGGGAACCGATAATAATCATTAGAGGCCATATCTGGAGAATACGGTGAGTGAGCAACCAATTCGAATCGTTACTGGTCTAATTTGACCTTTGCTTTCAAGGACGTGTTTGACAGTGCGTTATCGTAATGAAACAGAACTTTTTTCTTTGCCATATTGGGTCGTTTTTTCTTTATTCCATCGTTTAGTTTATCTAATAACGCTGCATAATAACACATCGTTCAATAAGTCCCGAGACTAACCCAGAGATGGTGCTAGTAGTACCAAACTGGCCACGTTTCCATAGAGTGCAAACCTTTACATGAAACGTGTAAAAATTTCACATCGATCGGATCACAGACAGCAGAGTTATCGAGGTTAGAGTAAAGTCACTTTGTAATTTGTTTGAAAAATGGAAGAAAGCGAGTTTCGCGTGTTGATAAAACATTGTTTTTAAATGGGTAAAAACACCGTATAAGCCCAGCAATAGCTTGAAAAACATTACCCGGACTCCTCTCCATCTAAACCAACGATTTGTCGTTGGTATGCTGAGTTTAAACGTGGTCGTACGGACACAAACAATGCGGAACGTTCGGGTAGGCCATTGGAAGCCGTTACACAGGAAAATGTTAGTGAAGTGTTGAAAATTGTAATGGAAAATCGCAAAGTAAAGGTCCGTGAGATTGCAGACATGACACAGATATCATCTGGAAGCGTATTTACAATCCTTCATGAAAAATTGAGCATGAAAAAGGTTTTTTTTAGGTAGGTGCCGCGATTGCTTTTAGTGAAACAAAAACAGCAACGAGTCGACGATACAGAGAGCTGTTTATTGCTATTTACTCGCAATAAAAAGAATTTCCTGCGTTGATACGTGACCATGAATCAAACATGGATACATCATTTTACTCCAGAGTCAAATCAGCAATCATCTGAGTGGCGCATGGCTGGCGAAAGCCGCCCAAAGCGTCCAAAAACACAGCAGTCTGCTGGCAAAGTCATGGCGTCTGTTTTTTGGGATACACATCGCGCAAATAGCTTCTTCATATCTGAAACATCGTGCAAAATATATCTTACCCGTTCTTTTAAGATGCCAACGGCCTCAACTATCTCGCGCAACTTCACTTTACGATCATTCGAAACGATTTGATGCACTTGCTATACGATTACGGCATTCGTAGCCTCTTTTCATCTTTCAGAGCGAGGTGCGTCTTCGGTGCTTGTACGACCCATTTCAAATTTACTAAACTAGCAATCATCTGCTGTTCTCGAAAGAGTAAGAGTAGGATAACATATCTTTAACCATTTCATTAATTTTTCAGGAGCTTTTCCCATTAAAAAACAATGTTTGATCAAGATGCGATATTCCGGTTTTTCCATCATCTTCACGAAAGTAAAGTTAGCAAAACTTAAACGACTGTAGCTTGTAAACAAATGAACGAAATGTCATGAAACTTCACACATAAACTAGTGACACATAAACCTCTCGAAATGAATCATGTTTATTTTCTAGTGACGTCACCTATTGAAAAATCCCGGGACTTTTCAGCCCATGTAGTACAACATCTTCGTAAACAGAGAAATGCTGAATTTAAAAAAAAAAGACCTTCTCATCGACAGTATGAAGCAGCCATTAACAAACGAAAATTGCCGAGCTCACAGAAACACGTCTAATCTTAGCGGCTGCCACTGACAAAGTAAACAATCAATACAGCTAAAAATTTTATTATACCTCAGGGGCATGTGTGCCAACATAATAAAAAAAAATTTTGACAATCTGACTCTTCAAACCCGCGAAATTTAAAAATTTCCGCTATTTTCTGAACACACCTCGTATTACTTTTCTTTTTTTCAGCGTATCAAATTACATAGGAAAACACTATCAAGTCGTTAGACGAAATTTCTAACCTAGGCCTTTACGTTCCAGACGGGTCTGGTCGAAATATTGTCCTCTAGTTAGTTGAACGCTCCGTGTGAAAAATTCAGAGATATTGTGCACAAATTTCGAGTAAGATAAAACGTCGAATTCAACGTGAAATTTCCCGTCTGTGAAAGGTTATTCATAATGCAATACATATAAAAACATAAAATACATTCTATCTAGAAAGTACTGGAAATTGATCATTTAAAAAACCCGCATATAGGAATTGTAAAAATCTTTTATTTCACTAAGCTGGCACAATTCTCCTCTATTCTTTGGCAAAGTTTAATTGTCATTCGTCATTCATCTTACTTTATTTATACTGCGCTATTTTATCGGTTCATTTTAAGTGTGTTTTATTGGGTGTACAACTTTGCTTTCGCCGTTTTTTTCCGAAATTCGAGGCTTTATTGTGAAAAACTGGTTATACATTTATGATTCAAATTATTGTCCATCGCTGGCCACTATTTTCTTCCATCTCTTGGGCAGCATACGGATCCCGCGTTGAAAAAACTGGTCATCTTTTAAATCGATCCATGAATCAATACAATTTTTTACTTCTTCATAAGACCGGAAGTGCTGGTCAGCCAGGCCGTGTGCCATTGATCGAAACAAGTGATATTCCGAGGCAGCAACGTCTGGAGAATACGGCGGGTGGGGTAGGACTTCCCATTTCAAAGTTTCCAAGTATGTCTTGACCACTTTCGCAACATGGGGTCGAGCATTATCATGCTGTAAAATCACTTTATCATGTCTCTCGTTGTATTGCGGCCGTTTGTCTTTCAATGCTCGGCTCAAACGCATTAATTGCGTTCGATAACGATTGCCTGTGATTGTTTCGGTCGGTTTTAACAACTCATAATACACTACGCCAAGCTGGCCCCACCAAATACTGAGCATGACTTTAGAACCGTGAATATTCGGTTTGGCCGTCGACGTGGAAGCATGGCCGGGATATCCTCATGATTTTCTGCGCTTGGGATTATCGTAGTAAACTCATTTTTCGTCCCCAGTCACAATGCGATGCAGAAATCCCTTCCGTCTTTGCCTTGCAAGCAGCTGTTCAAAAACACACAAACGCCGTTCAACATCTCTCGACTTCAACTCGTACGGCACCCAATTTCCTTGTTTCTGAATCATTCCTATGACTCTCAGGCGTTTTGAAATGGCTTGTTGCGTCACTCTCAATGATCCTGCTAATTTTTGTTGCGTTTGACACGAGTCTTGATCAAGTAATGTCTCCAATTCTGCATCTTCGAAAACCTTCTTTCTTCCACCGCCATGCTGGTCTTCGACCTTAAAATCGCCGTTCTTGAAGCGTTGAAACCACTCTCGGCACGTTCTTTCACTATAAGCGGCCTCACCATGGGTATTTAAGAGCATTTGATGAGCCTCAGTCGCAGATTTCTTCATATTAAAACAGAAAATTAAAACCTCCCACAAATGACGAGAATGTGGCTCGTAAGCTGACATGTTTAATCGAGAATAACTTTATGATGCAGACACAAATCGACTAATATTTCGATGGCGTTATGTTTACAAATACCTAAGCTCATTGTATGACATCTATGATCTATTTATTTCAACTACCACTTACCGCTACAGCCATCTATTGCAAAACGGCGGAAGCAAAGTTGTACACCCAATATGATTTTTAAAATGGATAAAATATCAAACAAAGAATCTGCCTTAAATTCTATATTGCAAATGGAATTTTTTGTGCTGAAGCACTAAAAATGTTACACAAGGTTTACGGTGAATCGACTTTATTAAAAACTCGTGCGTATGAGTGGTACAATGCATTTAAAAGCGGCCCAGATGTAACGTAAGATTTTCCTTGCTCTGGTCGGTGATCAATGATATCAAGTGAACTAAACATCATTAAATTAAAGGAAATGGTGATTAAAAATCGACGTTTTCGATCGTAGTGAGAGAGATAGCCGCTAAATTTTTATATCTCACAAATCAGCTCGTATCATTTTAAACGATTGTTTGGGCATGAAACGCGTTGCTGCCCGCACCATCTCATAAAGCTATCATTATGAACGAGTTTCTGGCCAAAAACTCAACACATTTTATCAAACAACCACCGTTTCCTTCTAATATAGCTAAGGTCGACTTATTTCTTTTTTCAAAACTCACATTCCAACTTCGATCACCCTTTTTCAGTCTATAGATGACATAAAAGAGAACTCGCAGCGAGTACTTGATTGAATTCCCAATAATGTGTTTCAAAATTGTTCTGATGATTGGGTCATTCGTTACCATAATTGTATTAGCTCGGAAGGGGTCTTATTTGAAGGCGATACAATAAATTTGAATAAATAATACATTTTTCGTACTTTCTAGTCAGAATGTATATTGCGCTATCCAATACTTAAATTACCGATTGAGTAGGATTAATGTAACATTGACGGATACCGCCGTTGATAGCAGAATCCAAAGTAATATTAATAATCAAATATGTATGAGTAATAGGTTAGGTTATAAAGTTAAACCGGACACTTTTCATGAAACGTTACTATTACGCGAATATTTAACACAATTTAAACTCACAGCGAAAAAAAATATTGGAAGTACAAATTAGTTCAGTCCGTTTTCAAAAGATGGCTCTGACTATTATAAATATTTAATGGTAACAGCTAAAGTTGGTAGTTTCAGAGAGGTTAGACATCTATCAATAATATTCAGTTTATATCGCTTTGAGTTTCATAAAAAAAAACTTGTTTTTAACTGTGTTAAATATGTCCAATTTTGTGTCAACTAAGCAGCATTTGTGGGAGGTTTTAGTTTTCTGTTTTAATTGGAAAAGAAGTGCAACTGAAGCGCATCAAATGCTTGTGGAAGTTTATGGTAACAATGCTCAAACTGATAAATCTTGTAGGGAATGGTTTCGATGTTTCAAGAATGCAGGTTTCAGTGTTGAAGACAAGCCTCGCTCTAGACAGCCAAACAAATTCGAAGACAAAAAGTTGGAGGCATTACTCGATGAAGATCCGATTCAAACACAAGAGGAGCTTGCAGAATTATTGGAAGTGACTTAACAAGCAATTTCTGTAGGATTAAAATCCATGGAAATGATCCAAAAGCAAGGCAATTAGGTGCTTTATGAACTGAAACTGAGAGACTTCGATAGGCGCTTCTTTTGTTGCGAGCAGCTGATTCAAAGGCAACAAAGAAAGGATTTTTTTACATAGAATTTTTACTGGGGATGAAAAATGGATATTCTATGATAACCCCAAAAAGAAAAAATATTACACTATGTCTGGTCAATCATTGCCATCGACCTCAACATCAACATCAAAGCCGAATATTCATGGTTCGAAGATCATGTTGTGTATCTGGTGGCACCAGTAGAGTGTTGTATATAATATTATGAGCTGCTACAACTTGGCGATACCATAACGGCCGATCATTATAGGCTGCAATTGATTTGTTTGAGCCGTGCATTATGAGAAAAATGCCTGGAATACGAGGGAAGACATAAAAAAGTTATTTTTCTGCATGACAACGCTCGGCCTCATGTCGCAAAAGTTGTGAAAAAATATTTGGAAATGCTCAAGTGGGATATTTTGCTCCACCTGCCATATTCTTTGGACTTCGCTTCTTCTGATTACTGGTTATTCCGAACGATGCAGCACGATCTGGCAAGCCCTCGGTTCACTTCTTTTGTAAAAATCGAAAATTGGCTCCTAACTTGGATCACCTCAAAAGACGAGATATTTTTTCGAGATGGAATTTGCGAATTGCCTAAGAGGTAAGAATAAGTAGTAACTAGCGATGGACGGTACTTTGATTAATCTTTAAATTCTTTTTATTTTGAAATAAATCTATTTTTGTCCGCAAAATAACGGACCGAATTAATTTGTACTTCCAGTAAGTAAGATGATAAAGGACAAATTAATTGCATTAGCTTCAAATTTGCGAGTCACGGCAAGAGTTATTTTTAATATTGGGAGTGTGAATAAGTTCTCGCCGTTTTATCTGATAATAAATGCTTTATTTAAAAAAAATAATAAAAAAACAGGTCTATCAAAGTATTGCTTATCGCTGGAAATTACTTTTTTCCATTTTTCTGGCAGCATTCAAATTTCACGTCGAGAAAACGACACTTCTTTGACGGTTATTCACGAATCGATCCATTATCGCGTTTCTTCATTCGGAGTGAAGTGTTGCTCAGCCAGGCCGTTGGTCGCCGATCAAAATTATTAGTAATCAGAAGGCACAATGTCTGAAGAGTACGGCGGTTGGGGTATGACTTTCCATTTCAGCGTTTCCAGGTATGTTTTGACCGGTAACGCGACATGCAGCCGAGCGTCATCAGGCAGCAAAATCACCTTATCGTGTCTTTGCTTACATAGCAGCCGTTATTCTTTCAATTCTCGGCTCAAACGCATCAATTGTTGTTGATAGAGATCTCCTGTGATGGTTTGTTTGGGTTGGAGCAGCCCGTAATACACTACCCCCAGCTGATCCCAGCAAATGCACAGCATAAAGTTGGAACCGTAGATATTTTGCTTTGTCGTTGATGCTACTGCTTCGCCAAGCTTAACTCACGATTTTTTACGCTTGAGATTACTTGTGATCATTTTTTGTCACCAGTCACAATACGGTGTAGGAAATTTTTTTTTTCATCGTTAAAGCAGCTGTTAACACGTGACAAGACGCCGTTTGACGTCTCTCGGCTTTAGTCCGTACGGCACCCAATATCCTTCCTTTTGTATTATTCCTAATGCTGTCAGACGTTTTAAAACTGTTGTTGGATCAACTCCTGATGATTTCGCAACATGGAATTGCATCTAATATGGATCTTCAGCAAATAATGTGTCCAATTCTTTGCCTTGAAACTTTTTAGTGCTGTAACGTCGGTACACGACCTCCGACTTTTGTAAGCCAATACGTTTTTTTTCTGCCTTTCCTACCACAATAAAGCCCCCTTTACAACCTACTCGACGCACTCTCCACTGACATGCTTAACCCAAGCCAAGAATTGAATACGTGAACGACTCATGAAAAACACATATCTGCTTTCGTTAGACTCAATTTGATCACAATGCAATCTTTTACAAACAAAACTATGTGACACCGAAGCATATATTCTATCGTGTGGTCGCACACAATTAATCATAAAATCGTGCAAACACAGTTGAAAATAATGTTTTCCTTTCTTGATGAGAAAATGGCTAGATCGCTAAGTCGGTCAATACGAATTTTTTTGACATTCATAACACAAATTTTTGCACGGTAATTCTTTTTTTTAGTAAACATCCATAGCGAAATTTGGAACATTGCGCAATAACCTGGAATGTCACGAATTTTTCTTACAATACACTCCTAATAATTTTCGAAATGAATAATTAAATTATCAAATAAAAGGAAAATTTATTATTAAAATAAAAGAAAAACATTATTTGAATAATAAAAAAATTTATTATTGAAATAAAAGAAAAACATTATTAAAATAAAAGAAAAATATATTATTAAAATAAAAGAAAAATTTATTATTAAAACAAATAACTAAATTAAATCAATTGTATTAGGCCAATGTTCAGCTGTTACACGCATCTATTATTTCTGTTATTATTTAGCGACAATGCAAGTATCCTTAATTATTATTATTTCACTGCTCTTACATTTTATATAATAAAAATCTTATATTTGCTATAATTGTCCGCGACATGCTAGCTTATTTTATTTTTATGAGCGAAATTGTATAAAAATAGTTGCGTTAAAACTTACATTTTATAATAAAAATGAATTTTTTGTTTAGTGATTAACTGAATAATTATTTTCATATTACGAGGGTGGTCTTGAAAGTTTCCGACCTAACACAGATACAAGACATTTTTTCTTAATTTTTTTTTTTTTTCTCAACATAGTCTCCTTGAAATTCTACACACTTCTCCCAGCGATGCTCCTATCTCTTTAACCCGTCCGAATAGTACTCGGCGTTTTTCTCTGCAAAATGACTGGTCACGAAGGTGATTACCTCCTCATTTAACGAAAATCTTTGTCCTCCGAGTGCAATTTTCAGATAAGGAAACAAAAAGAAGTCGCTTGGGGCTAGGCAACCGTATGGGTGAGACGGCGCGTTGTCTTGGTAAAACAGGATTTTCTTTTTCTGAAAATGTGGACGTTTTTTCGCAAGTTCTGCCTTGAGCTTACCAAGTAATGATGCGTAGTATGCTCCTGTAATGGTTTTTCCTTTTTGAAGATAATCGATTAAAATAACTCCATAACTATCCCAAAAAACAGTTGCCATCACTTTCCCAGCCGAGAAAACAGCTTTTGCTTTTTTTGGAGCCAGTTCCCTCTTTGCAGTCCACTGTTTTGACTGCATTTTTGTGTCGGGCGTATAATGGTGTATCCAAGTTTTATCTACAGTAATTAATTGGCGCTAAAACTCGGATTTATTGCGCTTAAACTGCGACGATAGAGCGTTAGAAATATTCATTCGAACACGTTTTTGGTCTAACGTGAGCAATTGCGGCACCTAACATGTGGACAGCTTTCTCATGCCTAAATCTTAATTTAATATGTAGCAAACACGTTCTTTGGACATGTTCATAACCTCTGCTATCTCTCTCACTTTAATTCGGCGGTCGTCTAGCACCATTTGGTGAACTTTGGCGATGTTATCGTCAGTAGTTGCAGTTTTTGGACGTCCCGAACGTTCATCGTCTCCCAAGCTCTCACGGCTACGTTTGAATTTAGCTGCCCAAAATTTCACTGTGGTAAATGATGCTGCAGAGTTCCTATACACAGAGTTCAACTCATTTTTGATTTGCGTAGGCGTATTGCCTTTCAAAAACAAAAATATAATGACCGCTTGATACTCAATTTTGCCCATTTTCACAACGACACTCACATCGACTCACTCAAACGACTGTCAACTAACAACTGCACATCCAAAATGGCTGAAACTTTGGTGAGCAACTGTCAACAGATGAACAACGAAATTCGCTAGCTTTTATTGACGAGTGCTGCTATCTCCACGTTGAGGTCGGAAAATTTTCAGACCACCCTTGTATTTCCATTATTAATTTATAATCGTATTAGCGAAACTCTCTGAACATAAAAAAGGTCTGATTATATTTTGGCGTAGGAACTACCCAACTTTTTTTTAAACCGATGTATTATAATTAGCAAGGTTTATGAAGTGTTGACTGTAGGCGTGACCTTGACGATGCTCTTTGGATTCCTTTAAGGTTATTTTAAGCTCCACTCATTTTATAATAAAAATTCCTTTTTTTGTTCATGTTTACATGGCCTTGGCTGACCTTTAAGGTCAACGTGTCTTTATGATCTAAGTACATATTTAAACGTTAAATTTCCCACTCTTTCGATTGTCAATGTTAAAAGAGGGAATCCTCATTTAAAAAACATGACCTCTCCTTGAAATAACCTTGAAGGACATCGTCAAGGTCAAAATAGAGATCACTATTGAATTCCTCATTAAGAGTTACTCAAGGAATGACCTTGACTATTTTCTGAAATACCTCACTTTAGGAAATATACAGCCGTTCTGGGACTTTCGTGACACCCTGTATATATATATATATATATATATATATATATAATGTAACAGCGTGTTTGCTTCTGCGTAGCAATTAGATATTTTTTGGTCGGGAATGTACCCTCTTGACCAAGTTGTTTTCTCGCGAGGAGACCGTTTCTTTCTCGATTTGACTGATGTGCTATAACGTCGCTCTTACAGAGACGGCGAACTCCGCTTGCAAGCGTGAAAACTGAAAATGCGAAAGTAGTCTCCGAAAACGCGAGATCTTTTGTAAATTATTTCAAACTTCTTATCGTTCGGTTAAATCTGATAGTTTATCAATTTGATAGAATGAAATTAACAATGTTTTAGCTGATTAATTATTGTTTGCGATGTTGTGCTATGAAATACGCCAAATTATAGAAAATTCGCTTTGCATATGCACACCGGATCACCTCGCCCCTTGCGCAATAGGGAGCTATAGTTAGTTTCCATATTATTTACGCTTACAGCTTTACACCTCGCCTGCTTCAATAGAGTCGCAGCTCTTAGTGCGACGTCGGTTCTCTGACAACTGTCCCCTCATTTTAGAGGCCGCCCTTGGTCCTTTACTTCGTTCGCGTCTGAAATCCAAGTAAAAAACCGTGCGGGCGAGCTCTAACATGTATTGTGCTGCTAGCCTAACCTTACTTCATACATTAATACACTTCCTCACTGGAACGTACACACTACACACACACACACATACACGTTCGCGCGCCGTTTCCCGACGAGCCAAAGGCTACGACCCTGAAGACAACACACTTGTGTAATACGCGTATCGCATGACTGTTAGCACGTGCGAGTTATTTGACTCTCTCTCTCTCTTTCTCTTTCTCTCTCTCTCTC
Organism: Chalcis sispes; assembly: GCA_949987625.1. NCBI lineage: Eukaryota > Metazoa > Arthropoda > Insecta > Hymenoptera > Chalcididae > Chalcis > Chalcis sispes. The sequence continues at coordinate 51,829,039 of OX465095.1, forward strand.
TCTCTCTCTTATTACGTCACGATCGTGTTGGCAGAATGTGTGGTGGGGTGGCTCTGTATGTCAAAGAGTGCTATCACTTTACAATTATCTCTCAGTGAAATTCTCAATTCAATAATATGCCCGAATATCTTATGGAAGAGGTTACATCTAAGACAATAAAAATTCTTGTGGTCGTTGTTTATCGTCGTCCTCACGGTGTTTATCCCACTACTCTATTTAAAGAGCTTTCAGATATTCGCCAGGACTATTCTGGTGTCATTGTAACAGGCGACTTCAATTTTCCCATGCACCGAAAACATCCAGATTCTGAGTTTTTTCGAGAACTTATTCGTGAGTATTGTCTTAAGCTTGTTTAATCGGATCCCACTCACCATATTTTCCACGAGGATGGCTCTTCGAACGATACTTGGCTCGACCTATTTATTGTCCCATCTTGTAGACTTGTTCCAAGTTACATTAAATCTGACACACCATTTGCAGCTGGCCACGACCTAATTTCGTTGGAATATTCACTTTAATCGTCTTCTGCCGCACCGAAGACGATAGCCTGTCGTGCCCTCCGAAATCTAACTGTGAACCATCTTTGTAACAAGCTCAATAGTAAATTGAGAATGATCTCCCTGGCTGAGCCTCTTGTATCTACAGTTCCCTCTTCACCTACATCAGAATTGTCCCTCAGTCTATCCAAACTAAAAGACAACCCCATCTCAGCCGAAACTGAACGATTAACTAAATCGTTACTCGAGATTTTCGACAACTTGGCACCGGTGCGAAGCATATCGATTCGTGCAAATTTCAAACCTTGGATGTCCAACGGCATCCGTCTCCTCACTCAAGCGAAACGGGCAGCGTACCGCCGTGCTAAATTGACAGGTAAAACAATTGATCGCTTACTGTTTACTTCATTATTATTTTCTCTCTCTCTCTCTCTCTCATGTGCATGGAGCAGGAGTCGTTTGTGCTGCCTCTTTCGATCGCGTCGGTCATTCCCGCCAAAGCGAGCTCGTACATCGACGTGGCGATTTATCTCAGAATATCAGAGTGGCCACTTACCTCAATTATATTTCGTAGTACTGCTACTTATCTACTACGGAAGTTTCAACTTCGACGTCACGGGAGTCGGTTGTCCCCCGAAAGTTTCCTCGGAGTTGTCACGAGGAGTCGGCACTTTCCCGGAGACGACACTAGCCGACTCACGGGATATGTAAGTCTCCTCGTAAATTGACGGCAGCTGATCACGGGTGGTAAGTATTGTAAGTTGAAGACCCTAAGTATCGGGGAGCGGATATTCTTTTATAAATTAAAAGCCTTAGGTTTTAGGGGGTGTTTGTCCTCCTAGAAGTGGTTGGTACTCATTCTTCATGAACCCGTCTGCGATTCCGAAAGTAGGTCGCTACTCTTTGAAATAGCATCTGGCTCTCTGTATCCATCCTTTACATGTTTGCCCTTACTAGCGCTTCTTTGGCGTTAAGGGGGGGGTATGGTTTTGAGGGTTCAAAAAAAGTGATTTTTTTTTATTGCATATTATGAAAGTATAGTAACTCAAGAATGTTGTCTGTTAATATGAAGTCAATCGGAGCAAAACTCACAAAGATATAGCTTTGGAAGTAGGCGTGTCTCGAACGACTACCTGAGCTGTAACCGCTCAGCGGAAAGGCAGCTGTTTCTCAATCTCTTTTGTTATTGTCCCTAAGCAGTTTACAGAAAGGTCTTAGACAAGGTCGTTGTAACGGTACCTGGTGTTGGTTCATTTTCGAAGCAGACGCGGAGTGTAACAGTCGTGTTGTATTTTCTTACTCTATTTCGTTGTGATATTTTTGTTGTTCGCAAAATGCCGAGAAAAGTTTCAAGAGAGTGTAGAAAGGAGTCTGCCGAAAGTTGAGAGTGGTTCAGCAACTGTCGTCGAATTTGCATCTTCAGTGGCTGCTTGTGTTTTCAATGAAGGCTGTAACGCTTATTTAACCTTCCTAGAAGATATGCGAATCAGTACTGGTCCAAGTTGTCATGGATGGGCGCTTCTAACTGACGATATTCGAATGAACAGAGCAGATGAGCGAGCAGCTGAAACCGCTAAAAATGATAGAATTCGCCGCAGACTTGATCAAAAAGATGCTTTGGACATTCTTGACGAAAGTTCTATACTCTATGGTCCCGGCATTGATGATTCTATGTAAGTAAAATAAAAAATAAATAGCTTACTAAGTTTTATCAGGGTCTTCTCGCTACGAAAAACTTTAAACGCGTTTTTCTCAAATCGATGTTTTTTGAGTCAATGCACTCTGTAACTCAAAATCTATTCAACCGATCGTTCTCAAATTTTTTACAGTATTTCCTTACATAATTCATGAGGTAACCCTGTTGAGATTTTTTCGTTTTTGATTTTATTTTTTTTATTATTAACAACAATAGTCATGAATTCAGGCCAAAAATCGGTATTTTCACTTTCAAGTCTTGTAAAAAGTTCAAAAATTTAAAAAAAATGGAAAAACTCGACAGGGATACCTAGAGGGACATAAAAATTAAAAGAAAAACTTTGGTTATTTCATTTCAGATGATCCAGTGCTGAGGTATGACGTGCACCGCAAAATGTATTTTTTCTGAGGCGCCTGCGAAGAATTGCTGCCATTCGGTCAATTTTCAATATTTTTCAACCAATATTTCACAGAATATAGTTCAATAACTACTCTTTAATGTATAATAATTAGAAATAAATTTACTTTTACCGTACGCCCAAAAAAAAATCTGTAAAAACCTGTTTTTTTCTGCCTTCAAAACCCTACCCCCCCCTTAATACGCTGTTTCGGCGTTAATGTGCTATTTCGTCTACGTATCACTGGACGTTTTGTTGCGTCTGGAGGTTTTGTTGCATTTTATGAGGGATGTTTTGCTCTACGCTTTTGTTTTCTTAGACCTACTGCGTGGTATTTTTGTCGTATTTTGCTCCTTCAGCGGAAGTTTCTTGGCCTCTTTATCCGAGTTACTCGGATCAGCTGAAACGCCCAGCTTTAAGTGCTCGCTTGTACTTCTTTCTCTATTTTTTCGTCTTCGTTTGTAATTTTATAGATGTTTTTGACTACCATGTTCAAGATAAGATATGGTCTGGAGAATTTTAGCGCCAGCTTTGCCGATACCCCTTGCATTGATGATAATAGCACGCGATCTCTTTTTCATTCAAAGTCGTTTTTTTTGTATGTAACGTCTTTTCTCTTCGCGTTAAAGACAAACGGGTAGTGTCCTCTTACAGTTTTTCTGGCTGCTTAAAACGGTTTTTAAAGTTTGTCAGAGCTGCTTCCTTCTCAGATTTGGCTGCAGCTTGGCCTTGCGACCGTCTAGTGATTCCAGATGGGACTGGATGTCTGCCATAATTTAGCATAGCCGGAGTTGTTTCAGTAGACTCGTGCAGTCAGTTATGTAACGTGAACGTTAGCTCAGGTAGTAAATCATCCAAGGCGTTGCGGTTTCTCTCAATGAAGGCCATGATCCTGGTCTTGAGATCACGGTTGATGCGTTCAACAAGATTCGTCCGGGGATAGTATGGCGGAGTCGTAGAGTAGAATATTCCCTCTGTCTTCAAAAATTCGTCTATCTTCTTGTTTTTGAAGTCGGCGCCGTTGCCTAAAAAGAAGACTTTGTGCATCCCGAACCTCAGCACTATACTACAATACTAGCATTCGTTTTACAGATAGGTATGCACTTCGCCCATCGCGTAGAGATCTTGAAATACTTGGATGTACTCGTAGCCATTCTTGCTACGAGAGAATGGTCCGGTCACGTCAGGTGCAACGACATGCCATGGTCTATGTATGGTCCTTCTCTACCTATGAGACCAGCTGGAACTTTCTGCTCCACTTTGCGTTGCTGGCAGATGGTGCATCTTCTGACGAATTTAGTTATGTCGATGTAGCTGCCAGGACAGAAATAATATCTGGCGAGACGTTCGTACGTCTTCTCGCGGTCCAGATGGCTCGCAACTGACTCGTCGTGATACTCTTTCAAGATGTCTTTCTTGTTTTTATGGGCACGACAAGTTTTCAGACATCTTTATCAGGTACTGTCTCTTTTACCTCTTCATTGGGTCGGTAATCGCCTTATCGTCGGAGTTGCCTGCCTAGGACCTTCCACCTGGGGAACTCTTTAGGTCTTATCTGTACCCGACCTCACCATTTGAGGTACTAAGGGTCCTTCATTTCTCGGTCCTAGGAAATTGAGGCAATGACTGTCTCGTTCTCGAATATACGAAAGAGAGTGTCAAATGCGCAGTTCAAAGCGTATTTCGAATGCTTTATCTTGAAATCGTGCACTTGCAGTATCAAAGCCTACCAGTCTAACCTGCCAATCGGACTATGGAGGCTTTGCGACCACCGAAGACTGTTGTGATCCGTAAAAACACAGAAGTGATATTCTTTTTTATATAGACGTAATTTCTGGATCGCCCACATTACAGCAAGATTATTTTGTCCTAACACCGTGCGTAACGCGCCAGTGATAGTTAAAACTTGGTTGCTCTCTCGACTTGTGGTCGGTCACCATCGATATTTTCGGTTTTCATGCTATGGTGGACCGTGTTATCTCTTTTTCCTGACTCCGATACGCTACCTCCGGTAGCGGTATTACCTCTGGGGGTGGTGGTAAGCAGAAATTCTTTTCTGCTTCCAGGGTTAGCTCGGCATCTACTGCTAACTCTAGCAGTTTGTTGAGGTTGTCGAAGCTTGTTCTAATGAGCTTCTGTAACTTTGGCTTCATATTCTTATGCGGCTTATCTATTAGGTTGCTGCAGATGAAATGGCCGATTGAGTAATAAATGTTTAAACAGCTGTAACTTTTTATAAAGACAATTTATTTAATCAAAATAGGTACCAATAGATGCAACACACTTTTCCCAACAAGATACAAGTACATTTATTCCAGTTTTGTAGAAGTCCGAGTTTCTGATTCGAAGAAACTCTTCGAAGGCATTTTTGACAGCTGCTTCATTATTAAATCTTTTTTTTGTCAAAAAGTGATCCAAATGTTTAATGAAATGGAAATCTGTTGGTAAAAGGTCTGGTGAATATGGAGGGTGAGGAAGAGTCTCATAGCACAACTCGTTTAATTTTTGGACCGTTGTTCTCGATACATGAGGTCGTGCGTTATCATGAATCAGTATCACTCCATCCCTGTTGACAAGCCTAGGTCGTTGGACTATCAATTTCTAATGCATTTCATCCAGTTAAACACAGTATTTCTCAGCTGATTTGATATTGATGGCTTCGCTAGGTCGCAGGAACGAATAGTGGATAACTCCAGCTACAGACCACCAAATAGTTACCATTATTTTCTTTGGATGAAGGCTTGGTTTCGGTGTCATGTGTTTTGGCGCTTCATCGACATCTAGCCTTTGGGCCGATCGGCGATGATTATCGTATAAAATCCACTTTTCATCGCAGGTCACAATTCGGTGCAAGAACGGTTCCTTTTTGTTGTGGGAGAGAAGAGAACTTGAAATCTCCATTCAGCACATCATGTTTTACTCGGTAAGATCATGCGAAACCCATTTGTCAAGCTTTTTCACTTTTCCAAGTTGTTGCAAGTGGCGGCAAACTGTCGAATTGTGAACGCCTAATTTCTTGGCAAGATCCCTTATGGTTTGGCGAAGGTCAGATCAGTGATCTCCTCACCCCCAATCTCTTCCATAAGTATAATTAAAGAGAAGTTTACCGTGTTTGCTGCCAAGTTCTTTGCTATTTCTCGTCTTTCTGTAGTTATTTAATAGGGTGCACCTCCTCCCTCTGCGTCGAGTTTCGAGGAGGGATTCGCGCAATCTAAGCTTCTGCTTCCATGCAGTTTGCTGAGTTTCTCTTTCTATTGCACAGAAATCTTCTGACTCATACTCTCTCCGGAAGCATCTTGTCAACCTATCTAGCTGCGCAAACTTTAAGCCTGTCGTTTTGAGCCCCGAAAACTCTATATAGGTTTCTCTCTCTCTATTTGAGAAGACTGTGCCCTAGTTTTCGTAGTGCTTTGAGTACTTGGCGACGCGCTTCTCTTTAAACCCTAAGGCGCACTCAAATATAAAAGTAAATATTGACAAAAATATTATTATTTCCACGCAATACAGTCAGTGAGTGCATGAGTGTCCAAAACATTTTAAGTTACTTCTTAAAATCATAAAAAGACATAGATAACAACTGACTGTGTCACTAAGCAGTCTAGAAGTCGCACATTCACGTACACGTTGATTGCCGACTGGGTGTCGTCGCTACACCAAGAGTTCGCAGACCGCTTGTATCTAAATTTCTAAGCTAGAGTTCTGACCCTTAGTGCACATTTTTACTCGATAGAAGTTGTTAGGCAGCTACAATGGCGCCTAAGCTTGGTGTTTTTCTTTCCTTTTTAAACCTCGTTAATTTTTAAGGAATTGAAGTTTTTAGTAGAGTCATCACCTTCCGTCTGGTTTGTTTCCTTGTTTCTCCATACGTACAGAGCACCAGTTTTAACGGGGCATCTGCTGCACTCACTTCACTTTAAGTACGAACGAATTTATTAAAGATAATAGTGATGACAAAAATATCATTGAAGAGTTAAAACCAAATGAAATGCCAGGTGAATTGTTTAAAATTTTTTTAGAAGTTATGATAATACTCAAATTTTTTTGAAAAAAATCATGTTTATGAATGGCTGAAGAGTAAATATAATTATGATTTCTCGCCTAAAGAAAAGATCATCTTCTTATCCGACGAACAAAAAAATTTTTTTATTGAAATAGATTTCGTTGAATTATTCGAGACCTTTTCTCAGAAGAGATAAGAAGTTACATAATTGAAACTACAGCCGACAATAAATATGAATTATTTCATGATAGATTTGACGTATTCCTAGGTATTTTAATTTTGTCTATTATAAATTGAAGAAAAAAAACGAGACCTCTGGTCGAAAGACGATTTGTTGCACCGTAATCGCGTAGCATTTGCGATAAGTAGAGATGAATTCCTAGACATAAAATGGTTCATAAAATTTTCCAAAATCTAAGATAAAGATACAGATAATCAATTCTGAAGAGTTACTGAAATTGTTGAGATATTCTAAAGAAATATTCAGAAATTTGGATTTTTATCTTCAAAACTTTCAGTTAATGAAAATATGATCAAATTTCATGGACGACTATCGATAAAACAGTATGTGAGAATGAAGCCGATTAGGTTCGACATGAAATTATGGGCACCGTATACTATTTCTGGTTTTTTACTAGATTTTAGAATATATTGCGATAAAAATGAGAATTTTTAAAATTTGAAATAGTGCCCTCTTGGATCTAGGGGAGTCTTGAATATGTTTCATTAGTTGCTAATGTCAGTGCCAAAAGAACAAATTATTGAAAAGATTATGTTTAATTATAATTTGATTATCATTGTTCAAGAATATGAGATATATATTAAAATTTACTGTTCGACTTATTGCGCGCCAAAATATTTAGGCTTACACTTGTAAACACATATTTAATTTGTTTGTATATAGAGCGTAATAAGCATAGTTGTAACAGCGTCGTCTTGCATGGAGGCGAAAGTTAAAGAAAACGAGTGCAAGACTCACGCGACATCCGTCAATGAAAGCACACGTATTACTTGCAATACCTTATACTTGTACACATCCTTTTAAGTTTAAAGTGAATAAAGTGTATCTCTTTTCTATTGTCATATATAATACATACACAGTGTGTCTCATGGAAAACGAAACTTTTTCAAAATAAAGACAAAAACTCAATATTCCGGCAAATCCCATTTATTTTATTTAAAATAGTCTTCTTCGATATGAATACAACGTTTTGCACGATCAATTAACATATCGAATGAGTTTTGGAGATCATTTTTATCCATCGACTTTAGTATGTCGGTCATCGCTCTTTGGATGGCCTCTACGTCGGCATAACGTTTTTCTTTTATAGGCAACTGCAATTTGGAGAACAAGTAGAAGTCGCATGGAGCCAAATCCAGCGAGTACGGTAAATGGTTGATGGTTAAAATGGGATTTTTGATCAAAAATTCCGTGATCAAGTTCGATCTATGAGACGGGGCATTATCATGCAACAAATGCCAGCTCCCTTTTTCACGGTATTGTGGCCGCACACGATGAATACGGCTGAACAAACGCTTCATAACACCAAGATAAAACACAGCAGTAATCGTTTTACCAGGTGGAAGGAATTCACGATGAATAATACCCTCCGAATCGTAGAAACAAATCAACATTGTCCTCACTTTAGACTTTTCAAGACGACTTTTTTTCGGATTGGGATCGGTTGGGTGCTTCCATTCAGCACTTTGACGCTTGGTTTAGAGATCATATTGAAAACACCATGTCTGGTCACCAGTCACAATTGAATATTTCTAGTTTGGGTTCTTTTTTGACTCCTTAATCAAATCCTTACAATGTCGAATTCAGAGCAATGTTTCGTAGTCGGTCAATTTGTGTGGAACAAAGCGTGCACACACCTTCCGTAGATTCAAATGATCGGTCAAAATGCGATGAATTGAAATTTTGGACATATTCAATTCCATTTCCATGTATCGCAATGAAGATTTTGGCTCATTTTTTATAAATTCACGCACTTTTTCAATGTTACTTTAAGTAACCACGGTATTCGAAGGACCTGGATGTTCGTCGTCCTGAATGTCTTCACGACCTTTCTAGAACCGCTTATACCACTCATACACTCTGGTACGGGATAGATAGTTATCGCTATAAACTTGTTTCAGCAAACTATGCGTCTCAGTAAAGGATTTACCGAGTTTAAAACAGAACTTAATATTTGCTCTTTGTTCGAAAATCATTTTTCGACCGATGCCACAAACACACTGTCACTTTGAGCGCGATATTTTGGTTTCCATTTAACCAAATGTCATACAATTTTAACAGGATGTCAGTTAAGAATAGACCTTTCCATTGCGAACATCCACCAATAGGTGGCGCCAATATAAATCGATGTTTTAAAAAAGTTCCGTTTTCCATGGGACACACTGTGTAGAAAAAAAAGGGAAGCTTTATTCTATTTTGATTTCTGAAAAAAGATTGACACAGGCCTCAAGTGCATACCAGCGAATTCTTTAAAGCTTTATTCCATTACAATCATGTTTACGAGGTCTGGCTATTAAATAACGAGACTGGTTACAAAAAAGGGTTATATTATAAAAATTATTTTACATTTGAATGCTCCCCTTCAATATACTCCCCTTCCCTCGCCACACACCTTTCCATACGTTTTTTTCATTGATCGAAGCAGTGCTGGAAGTCTTCTTTGGTGAGGGCCTGTAGGAAATCTGCCGTTTTTTGCTTTACTGCTCCCATCGACTCAAATCGGGTCTCTTTCAAAGCAGATTTTATCTTCGGAAACAAAAAAAAGGCGCACGATGCCAAATCTGGCGAGTACGGCGCGTGTTCGAGCACTGGAGTGCGCTTACCGGCAACATACTGCTTTACAGATAGCGCGTTATGGACAGGTGCGTTGTCCTGGTTCAAAATCCACGAGTTGTTCTTCCACAACTCGGGCCTTTTCTTACGAACTCGTTCTCGCAAGTTGCCAAAACTGACTAATAGTAAGTCTGGTTGATAGTCTGGCCCTCTGGAACCCATTCAGTCATCACGATACCGTAAATCTCGAAAAAAACGATCAACATTGCCTTGAATTTTGATTAAGACATCCTTGCTTTTTTGATTCTGGGCGATTCAGGCGTTTTCCAATGCATTGATTGCCGCTTTGTTTCAACATCGTGTTGAAAAATCCACGTTTCGTCGCAAGTAATAATGTTTTTTATCAGTCCGGAATCTTCTTTGAACCTTTCAAGGAAATCTGAGCAGACCTGTTGACGCAAGAGCTTTTGGTCAGGAGTCAGGTTTTTTGGCACTAACTTCGCACAGACTTTTGTCATGTGTAATTCCTCGTGTAAAATTTGTCTAACCGTTTCTTTATCGGCGTTTTCAGCCTCGGCAATCATCCGGATGCTCATTCGACGATCTGCACGCACAATTTGGTTGATTTTGTTCACTGTTTCCGGAGTTGAAACAGTGACAGGGCGACCTGGGCGTTGGTCATCTATAGTGCTCACTCGGCCCTCACTGAAACGCTTTCACCACTGAAAAACACGCGCACAAGATAGAGAATTGTCCTCATAGGCCTCTCGCAACAATTTACAGCACTCAGTCGGAGTTTTTTTTAATTTAACAAGAAATTTGAGATTGATACGTTGCTTCCGTTTTTCGTCACACATGGTTCTCGGCGCGAGAAAAAAAACACATTCGTTTTAAACCGCTACTGCACAAATACAATAATAGTGACGAGAATGTGTTTTGGTACATGCATAGACAAGATATCTAGATACCCAACGCATTACTCGTTTTTTCCCCACCCCTCTACGGCGCTCTCTAAGCGCGCAGTTCCGTTATTTAATAGCCAGACCTCGTATGTCATTTAAAAAATATTGGCCTCAAAGCGACTGGTACGGTCAGACAAGATACAGTCTATCAAATTAAAAAGGTTGGTAACAAAGAAAAAAAAGAAGCTTTTGTTAAACTAGATAGCAAGAGTGACTGAGGAACATTAGTCATCCAACATAACAAAATTAGTTTCATCAATTATGTATCAGTCAAAGATTCAAAGGTAGTTTCTATTCTAAGTTTTGCTGCTGGCTCCACACTTCTGACTGGAATGGATAAGTATAATAAAGCAAATAAAAAAAGACTTGAATATCGTTTCCTAATATTTTTAATCAATAACCAACACTCTAGTTATACAAAAATACATTTTCACAGTAAAAAATGGACAATCTTAGTGTTTTTAAGAATAATAGAGGTTGTGATATCGAATGCAACTGTTTTACACAATATAGACGTAAAGGATAAAAAAGATAAGGAAGGTACATATAATGTCGTGAAAGTACTTGCTGATTACTATTTAGGTAAAGTTAAAAACGAAAAATTGCAGGAACACAAGATTTTACGCATAGATTTACAAATGCAGTGTAATTCATGTAAAAAACGAGTCGTCACTTATTGTTTTTAATGCAAAAAACATTTTTGCAATTAATGTTTTTATAAATTACACAAATCATACGCATACGAAAATATAAGACAAAAAGAAAATGTTTAATTGAAGAATGTTATGTTCGCATAGAAAGATTCTGTACTATTTGTTCAAAATATATTTGTAAAAAATGTTTTGAGGGAGATTACCACAAAAATATTTGAAAATTTTACTATCTAGTATCAATAATTTAAAAATTATAAAAAGATTATAAATGAAAAAGAAATAAATTATAAAATAGAAAAAGAAATAATTAAAGCTAAAAGTAATAAAAATGTTGATAAAAAAAAAAAAAAAAAAAAAAAAAAAAAAAAAAAAAAAAAAAAAAAAAAAAAAATATTCTACACTTTCTTTGTTTTTACATAATATAATTAATACTATGTTTGAAAATAATTCTTCCCATAATTTATCATATATTGAAATTTGAAGTTTTCTTATAAATACGTATATTATATAATTATCTGTGAAAAATACTATAATAAAAATATTTTTTTTCATAAAGGTACAAGATCCTTTTGGAGAAGATCCATTTGCTGCACTACATGCTCCAATAAGATCTGAAAGTCCCAGTCCAGCTTTACCACCTAAAAAAAGTAAACAACCACCACCTAGACCGGCTCCCCCTCGACCTGCTCTAGGACCACAATGTTTGTCTCAAAGACCTTTATTATCTTCAAGTGTACCTGTTGATGTTAATTCAGATCCTTTCGCTGATAAAATGATTTTATCAACTAATTCAAGTAATAATGCTCAAGAATTTGCTGATTTCGCAAATTTTGATTCAAAGGTTAGTATAAATTGTATATAGAGATTTTTTTCTAAGATATTTAATAATTAAAACTATTTCAGTTTCTTATTTTTTAGCAATTTGAATAAACATATCATTTACTATTTAATTTTGTTTAGCAGATGTAGATGCATCTAATTTAATTCCTAGTTCTTATGTTTAATTTTTAAAGAAATAAATTATACATGTAAATCATATAATTAAGTTAGGCAATTTGAAATTATGACGCAATTATTATTATTATTATTTAAAAATTAAAATGCAAGTTTTCAAGCGTTCCTGTTACCAAGGCAAATGACTTGTATGCTTCTGATCTTGCTTGCTCCTTCAGTATTTGCTTCATACAAGTTAAAGTGTGTGGTTTGCACCATTTTCTTTACTATCTTTAACTCTTAGCTTATATACATGGTTACCTTTTAGTATATTTTAATCATTATTCTTGCTTCAGAACTCTTCATGTCTATTGTTACACCGATAATGACCTTATAAAGATGTGTCTCTTTGTGATAAACTTAGGCATTTGCATAGCATATATGAGCATCCACACAAAGAAGAGACCTTTGAACTTGTGTTATATTTTTCACGAGTTAATGGCTTTTTTTACGGTTATTATTTGGATGTTTACAGCCGGTTAACTCTTTTATTTCACTTCTTATGGCCAGTTTAGTCAGCTCATCCAATATCTCCTATATACGAGGGTGGTCTGAAAAGTTTCCGACTTCAACGTGAAGATAGCAGCACTCGTCAATAAAAGCTAGCGAATTTCGTTGTTTACCTGTTGACAGTTGCTCACCAAAGTTTCAGCCATTTTGGATGCGCAGTTGTTAGTTGACAGTCGTTTGAGTGAGTCGATGTGAGTGTTGTTGTGAAAATGGACAAAATTGAGTATCGAGCTGTCATTAAATTTTTGTTTTTGAAAGGCAATACGCCTACGCAAATCAAAAATGAGTTAAATTCTGTGTATGGGGACTCTGCATCATCATTTACCACAGTGAAATTTTGGGCAGCTGAATTCAAACGTGGTCGTGAGAACTTAGGAGACGATGAACGTTCGGGACGTCCAAAAACAGCAACCACTGACTATAACATCGCGAAAGTTCACCAAATGGTGCTAGACGACCGCCGAATTAAAGTGAGAGAGATAGATGAGGTTATGACCATGTCCAAAGACATTGAAAACAACAACGACAACGTGTTGGCTACATATTAAATCAAGATTTAGGCATGAGAAAGCTGTCCGCACGTTAGGTACCGCGTTTGCTCACGTTAGACCAAAAACGTGTTTGAACGAACATTTCCAACGCTCTATTGGCGCAGTTTAGGCGCAACAAATCCGAGTTTTGGCGCCGATTAATTACTGTAGATGAAACTTGGATACACCATTATACGCCCGACACAAAAATGCAGTCAAAACAGTGGACTGCAAAGAGGGAACTGGCTCCAAAAAAAGCAAAAGCTGTTTTCTCGGCTGGGAAAGTGATGGCAACTGTTTTTTGGGATAGTTATGGAGTTATTTTAATCGATTATCTTCAAAAAGGAAAAACCATTACAGGAGCATACTACGCATCATTACTTGGTAAGCTCAAGGCAGAACTTGCGAAAAAACGTCCACATTTTCAGAAAAAGAAAATCCTGTTTTACCAAGACAACGCGCCGTCTCACCCATACGGTTGCCTAGCCCCAAGCGACTTCTTTTTGTTTCCTCATCTAAAAATTGCACTCGGAGGACAGAGATTTTCGTCAAATGAGGAGGTAATCACCTTCGTGAACAGTCATTTTGCAGAGAGAAACGCCAAGTACTATTTGGATGGGTTAGAGAGATGGGACCATCGCTGTTAGAAGTGTGTGGAATTGCAAGAAGACTATGTTGAGAAATAAAAAGGAAAATTAAGAAAAAATGTCTTGTATCTGTGTTAGGTCAGAAACTACTCAGACCACCCTCGTACATCTACATAGTGTGTCTCATGGAAAACAGAATTTTTTTTTAATAAAGTCAAAAACTCAATATTCCGGCAAATCTCACTTATTTTATTCAAAATAGTCTCCTTCTGCATCAATACAACGTTTTACACAATCAATTAACGTATCGAATGAGTTTTTGAGATCATTTTCATCCATCGACTTTAGTATGTCGGTCGTCGCTCTTTAGATGGCCTCTACGTCGGCATAACGTTTACCTTTTATAGGCAAGTGCAATTTTGAGAACAAGTAGAAGTCGCACGGAGCCAAATCCAGTTAGTACGGTAAATGGTTGATGGTTAAAATGGAATTTTTGATCAAAAATTCCGTGATCAAGTTCGATCTATGAGACGGGGCATTATCATGCAACAAACGCCAGCTCCCTTTTTCACGGTATTGTGGTCGCACATGACGTATACAGCTCAGCAAACGCTTTATAACACCAAGATAAAACAGCAGTAATCGTTTGACCAGGCGGAACGAGTTAACGATGAATAATACCCCCCGAATCGTAGAAACAAATCAACATTGTCTTCACTTTTGACTTTTCAAGACGACTTTTTTTTGGATTGGAATCGGTTGGGTGCTTCCATTCAGCAATTTGACGCTTGGTTTCGGGATTATATTGAAAACACCATGTCTGGTCACCAGTCACAATTGAATATTTCAAGTTTGGGTTCTTTTTTGACTCTTTAATCAAATCCTCACAATATTTAATTCGGAGCAATTTTTCGTAGTCGGTCAATTTGTGTGGAACAAAGCGTGCACACACCTTCCGTAGATTCAAATGATCGGTCAAAATGCGATGAATTGAATTTTTGGACATATTTAATTCCATTTCCATGTATCGCAATGAAGATTTTGGCTCATTTCTTATCAATTCACGCACTTTTTGAATGTTACTTTGAGTAACCACGGTATTTGAAGGACCTGGATGTTCGTCGTCCTGAATGTCTTCACGACCTTTCTAGAACCGCTTATACCACTCATACCCTCTGGTACGGGATAGACAGTTATCGCTATAAACTTGTTTTAGCAAATTTTGCCTTTCAGTTAAGGATTTACCGAGTTTAAAACAGAACTTAATATTTGCTCTTTGTTCGAAGTTCATTTTTCGCCAATATAAATCGATGTTTTGAAAAAGTTCCGTTTTTCATGGGACACACTGTGTATATCCAATATTTTTCGAACATCTTGATGCCGGAGTACTCAACGTAAGGAGAGTCTACATATTTTGTTTTGAAAATAATTTAAAGCCCAATAATGCATTGTACCATATCTATTTCGATGACCAGGAAACTTTCTAATGCTGTCATAGCTGCTTTGCTATCCATACAAAAACATCTACTTTGCTATCCATGCAGATAGATTCGCTTTTGTTACAATTTTGTTTAGCATCATTTGTATACTATTTACGTAGCGCTTAAAGAGCTTAATAGTTAGTAGTGTGATTCACCAAAACCAATTTCGAGATTAATTTTAAGATACTGTGTGCTACATTATTTTATTATTTGCCTTTGTCATACATTTGTGTATACACTGTAACGCCACTGGGGATCAGGGTGGCGTACAAATGTAGGGGGCTGGAAAGCGGGCGGGTTTCTTACTATTACGAGTAAGCTAAAACTTTCGATTAAAATTGACACAAAATAGACACGTTTACTTGAACTTAAAATTTACTAAATACACAGCATTCGCGTTTTTACGCGAGCCCAGGGCGCCCGCTATACTCGTGTAGCGCGGTTCTGTGCGCGGCAATTACTTTTGCACGGCTAGCTCACGATTAGAGCGGTCGCGGGCATACAAGACGTAAAAGGACAAAAATGGCGCGTAGCCCGCGTCGCGGTTGCACACACACTGTCGGGAAGGATACGGGGACGATTAGTTGCTGGGATGCTTCTTAGTAACAGCCGCTGCACCTGGGTGCACTTACTAGATATTCTATTCACGCCTCGAACACTAAAATTACGGTTTTCCCGCTCTAGCACGCTCGTTTCGTTTTGAATCTAAAAGACGGATATGGAGTCGAACTGCTACTACTAATGCTTGCGAATATCGCACCGGACGGAATGAACAAGAAGTTCCGGCGTGGCACTTGTGCGAGCGCGGCTTTTAGATAATTGTTCTGCGCTGGCGCAACGTACGTGTAAAGAACGTTACGCGACGCATCCACCGCGCGCGTTCAGCGCTGTCGGCAGTTGACATTACTGCTCGCCAGCAGCACGCGTTTAGGTTATTCACTCGCGAGTGCCAGTGTTGTTGTGTTTCTTCTCCGGAGCAGCGAGAATCCACCTCCGATGTCCAGGGAGTCCAGGTAAGTCGACGCGTTCCATGGCTGGTAGGCGTCGACTAATTTGTTTCTTCTTTCTCTTTTTAGGTGCGGCAGTACGGCAGGTCAGCAGCTGGCGAATCGAACGATGAGCGGTGGAGAAAGCGAAGCAGCGGTGTCGGGGACAGCGATGGCCTGCTCGCAGTGGCAGCGAGGCCACGCTATTAGACACTTCCAGGTGCGTAATTACTTGCACTGAAATGCTGTGCTTATGTGTTTTTGCTTGCCTTCCAACCTCCTTTTCCACTTTCCTATGATGTTGTGTGGCAGCTTGTACTTCCCTTCCAAGGTGCAGCTGCTGCTACTATTATCTTCCTTGTTTAATTGCTGTCTGGGAGGTTGCAGGTACGGGGACCACTACAAGAACCGAAAAAAGCTTAGAAAGGAACCCTGCTGCAGTGTGTGCGAGCACTGCCACGACTAGCCATGGGCTCCTGAGACTACGAGGGTAGTCCCAAAAGTACCCGACCTGACTTATGAATACAGTTAGTTTAAAAAAAAAAAAAATACTGCGATTGACAATCTACCTTTCAACAACTTAATGTAAATAATTAATAACGGTACGTTTATTATTATTTTTTTTACAGACGTCCAAAGTAAACGCTCTCAGTGAATTTGTTAATATGGAAAAAATCGGGCATCGTTATGTGATACAATACTTTTATTTGAAAGGTCTAAGTCCAACCGATATCAAAGCCGAGTTGAATTCTACTCTGGGGAAGTCGGCTCCTTCGTTTACACCGGTCAAATATTGGGTAGCTGAGTTTAAGCGAGGTCGTACAAGCTGCCAAGATGAACACCGCAGTGGTCGACCAAGTGAGGTCACTACGTCAGAAAATGTGAAGAAAATCTACAAAATGGTATTGGATGACCGTCGACTATAAGTGCGCGAGATAGCAGACATGGCAGGCATTTCAAAAAGTGCTGTGCATCGCATTTTGAGCTAAAACTTGGACATGAGAAAGCTGTGCGCAAGATAGGTGCCCTGTTTGCTCACAATGGAGCACAAACAGCAACGTGAGGATGTTTCCTTCGAGTGTTTGACAATGTTTCGCAGCAATAAAGCCGAGTTTTTGCGTCGATTCATAACCATGGACGAAACATGAGTTTATTATTTTACACCTAAGACCAAGGAGCAGTCAAAGCAGTGGACTAAAAAGGGAGAACCGGCTCCAAAGAAAGCAAAGACAATTCAGTCAGCTAGCAAGGTCATGGCACCCGTCTTCTGGGATGCGCGTGGAATAATATTTATTGATTATCTCGAAAAAGGAAAAACAATCAACGGCGCATATTATGCAGCCTTATTGCAGCGTTTGAGTGATGAAATCAAGAAAAAACGGCCCCATCTGACGAAAAAAAAAGTGTTGTTTCATCACGACAACGCACCAGTCCACACGTGCGTCATTGCGATGGCTAAATTAATGAGTTGAAGTTCAAATTGCTTCCTCACGCACCCTATTCGCCAGATCTGGCTCTCTCGGATTATTTTCTTTTTCTGAATTTAAAAAAATGGCTCGGTGGTAAAAGATTTGCCAACAATGAAGAAGTAGAGTCTGCGGTTAATAGGTATTTTGAGGAGCTTGACGGTTCCTACTATAAAGCGGATATCGAAGCTATTGAACATCGTTGGGAAAAGTGTATCGAACTGAAAGAAGAATATGTTGAAAAATAAAAAACATTTTCGCAATTTTTTTACTGTTTTCTTTGTCGGGTCGGATACTTTTAGGACTGCCCTCGTAGCTCCTCGCTAGAGCCTGTAATTGAGCTCAAAGCTCCTGTACTTGAGGCAGGTAAGGTACGCACAGCCCTGCGTGGTTGTTAGTTAGGCTTCAGCGTGTCAGTCCTGCAAGACTGCCAAGATTCTAAAAGGGGGATTTATTTTAGCTACGAGGAGGCGCACAAGCTATGCTTTCGCCTCCTCATGTGACTGGTGCAAAAACACCACGTCACAACACTGTAATACAATAACTTTTTTAAAGAAATACAATAGCAACATATTTTTTTATTTTTTGTAATAGAATATTCATACGCTAGTTTAAAAATTTTGCAGAAATATAATATAATTATGTGAACATGCCTATGTATAGCATACAATAAAGATATTTTGAAAACGTACTCATAGAATCGAATAAAAAATTAACCAATAGAAGTAGCATGCTTAAAAAGAATTGCTTAAATTTTTCATAAAATATACAAGCAAAACAGATTGGTCGAGTTTTTTAAACTGATTTGTTTAAATAAAAATGTGAAATATATTTTGTTTAATTAAAACGAAATCGCAAACATTGCGCATTAAGATATTGATATATAATATAAAACGTATAGATGTTACAGCTGAAAATAAAGAGAAATATAAATATGGTAACCTATAACAAGAACGAAGGAAATGACGAAAAAAAAAGAAGAGCTGCATGAGATAAGGACTTCTGGCATTAGCGGTGAAAAGCTGCAATGTAGTTCGATAGTTGCGATTATTGTTATGTAACTGATGCGATGTGTGGTTGAACCCGTCTCAGAGTCGTCTGAACTCTTCTCGACTTAAGCTTTCTTCAAATAGCCTATTTTTTAAGTAGCCTTTCTTTAAATAGCGTCTGAAGTCTTCTTGACTTAAGCTTCCTTTAAATAGCCTATTTTCTCCTTGGGCTATGATGATCTGGAAGGAAGAAGATTCTGTGCGCGTAGCATGAACTTCCTTGCTATCGCTTTCTGTACTGTTGCTACCTTTATCTATACAACTTGTACTTTCTTCTAGCGGGAGCGATAGTTATGGTGTCCCCATCCGTCGATGGCATAAAATACTACGCAGTGTTCTGACCAAGGATCTTGTCTTACCGTATAACACATATTTTTGAATCAATTTTAATTGTATTATATTATTCTATTCTAAAAATAAGCTTAACTCATTCATTTCAGAGTTACAGAAATTCGAAACTTTTCTCTTTCAACCGTTCAATTATGTATTTGTATTATATTTTAGAATAATTCTATAACTATTCGATATCGTGGGTGGAGTTCCTTCAATTTTATGCTTTTTTCCACTAAAACACTAAGATGACATTGGACTATTCGTAAAAAATAAAAGGCTAGTCTCAATTCCTATATTTTAGTAAGTATAACATGTTGCGTTTTACTGATTCTTAAAAGATGAAAAAGAAACAAAAAAAAAAAATTTTGCTGTGTATAACACATCGTTCAATAAGTCCCGAGACTAACAACGAAAACAACATTTTTTTTCAAAAATCATTTTTATTCATCAATATAATCTCTTTTTAGAGTGATACAATCTTTCCAACGCCTTTTCAACATTTCTATACCATGTTTATAGAAGGATTTATCCTTTGCTTTAAAATAGGCTTCAGTTTCGGCAATTACCTCATTCGAGCCAAATTTGTTTCCCTGGAGCATTTTTTTTAAATTAGCAAAAAGCCAGTAGTCGCTTGGGGCTAAATCTGGCGAATACGGGGGGTGGGGAAGCAAATCGAAGCCCAATTCGTTCAATTTTGCCATTGCTTTGATGGACTTGTGGCATGGTGCATTGCCTTGGTGAAAAAGGATCTTTTTCTTCTTCATGTGCGGTCGTTTTGTTGCGATCTCCTCCTTCAAACGTACCAACAAGTCAATATAATAATCACTGTTGATCGATTTACCTTTTTTCAGGTAGTCAATGAAAATCACGCTGTGTGTATCCCAAAAAACAGACGCCATGACTTTGCCAGCAGACTGCTGCGTTCTTGGACGCTTTAGGCGGCTTTCGCCAGCCATGCGCTACTCAAATGATTGCCGATTCGACTCCGGAGTGAAATGATGTATCCATGTTTCATCCATGGTCACGTATCGACGTAGGAAATCCTTTTTATTGCAAGCAAATAGCGATAAACAGCTCTCTGAATCGTCGACTCGTTGTTGTTTTTGTTCCACTAAAAGCAATCACGGCACCCACTTGGAAAAAACCTTTTTCATGCTCAATTTTTCATTAAGAATTGTAAATACGCTTCCAGATGATATCTGTGTCATTTCTGCCATCTCACGGACCTTCACTTTGCGATTTTTCATTACAATTTTTAACACTTCACTTACATTTTCCTGTGTAACGGCTTCCAATGGCCTACCCGAACGTTCCGCATCGTTTGTGTCCGTACGAACACGTTTAAACTCAGCATACCAACGACAAATCGTTGGTTTGGATGGAGGTGAGTCCGGGTAATGTTTTTCAAGCCATTGCTGGGCTTCTACGGTGTTTTTACCCATTAAAAAACAATGTTTTATCCACACGCAAAACTCGCTTTTTTCCATTTTTCAAACAAATTACAAAGTGACTTTACTCTGACCTCGATAACTCTGCTGTCTGTGATCCGATCGACGTGAAATTTTTACACGTTTAATGTAAAGGTTTGCACTCTATAGGAACGTAGCCAGTTTGCTACTACTAGCACCATCTCTGGGTTAGTCTCGGGACTTATTCAACGATGTATTGTATATATATATATATGTATGTATATATATATATGTATGTATATATATATATATATATATACATATATATATATATATATATATATATATATATATATATACATATATATATATATATATATACAGGGTGTCCCATTTTAACTTAGACAGCTAAATAACTTAAAAAATTGCAATTTTATAAGAAAATATTTTTGACCAAAGTTGTTGGGTATTAAGAGACTGACTCTACTATGACCTTAAACGCGCCCTTGACCTCCATTACGGTCATTTGAAGGTTAAATCTTGTTTTTTGAATTAAATCTCCTATTTTCGACCTCGGATTCTAAAAGAGCGCAAAATTTTACATCCAGATGAGCTTTCGCGTTAAGGGTCAAAGTAAACTCTACAAGTCATTTCAAGGTCAAATTTCTGATTCGAGCAAAAAGAATTGAAATCATAATATTTACTTCTCGGATCAAAGACTGCCATACATGAGTGACCATGTCCAATGATATAATATGTAAGAGAACGATTTAATAAGTACCCGTGTTAGAAATGAAGACACCATTTTTTCAAAATTTTTTTGGCATTTTTTAACGTCGTCCCCTTTTAGAAAGATACACTTTTCCCAACGTTCCTGCCATTTTTACAACCCCTCAAAAAAATAGGATTTATCGAATTCTCCAAAATACGCCTCTGTCTCGAAGATGACTTTCTCGTTTGAGCTAAATTTTTTTTCTGCGAGTCATTTCTTCATGTTAGGGAACAAGAAAAAGTCGCAGGGAGCCAGATCGGGTAAATACGGGGGATGCGGCAGCAATTTATAACGCAATTCATGCAGTTTGGCGGCGACAACTCTGGATGAATGTGCTAGTGCGTTATCATAGTGAAACAGCACCTTCTTTTTCGCCAAATGCGGCCGTGTCTCCTTCAATTTTTTGTGGAAGCGGTCCAATAACTTACTGTACTGTGTAGTATTGTTTAGTGATCGTTCTTCCTTTTTCTAAAAAATCCATGAGGATGACGCCGTTCACATCCCAAAAAATCGTCGCCATGACCTTTCCGGCCGATGGGACCGTCTTCGCCTTCTTTGGAGCAGATTCACCGGGAGAAATCCATTGTTTTGATTGTTGCTTAGTTTCTAGTGTGTAATAATGAATCCAGGTCTCATCAACGCTGACAACCTGACGCAAAAACTCCTTCGGATCTCGCTTAAATTGCTTCAAACACTGCTTTGAAGTTAACAGCCGCATCCGCTTGTTGTCCACCGTGAGCAATCGCAGCACCCATTGGGCCGACAATTTTTTCATCGCCAACTTATCATGTAAAATATTAATTGTCGTTTCGGTTGACACACCTACGGCCTCTGCTACTTTGCGCACTTTCATTCGTCGATCAGCGAAAATCATGTCGTAGACTTTTTGGATGATTTTCTCGGTAACCACGTCTGCCGGGCGTCCTGGTCGCTCCTCATTAAAAACGAATGTTTGCCCACGTTCAAATTCCTTGAACCAATATCTATCTGTGGTCATAGATGGCGAAGTGTCCCTATAAACAACATTTAACTTTGCTTTTATCTCCTTGCATTTTTTTCTATCTGAAAACAAAAAGCGAATAACCGAACAATACTGTTTTTTTTCCATCTTAGCGAAAATCACGAAACACGTCTTACTTGAATGGCTGCCAAATCCAAACTAACCTATTAATCAGTCTGAAATTCGTTTTACTGCCGTTTGATAGATGGCAGCACACGATGATAATACCATCTTTCCTTAGGAACGCCCTTGGTCGTCAAACACGGGTACTTATTGAACCACCCTCGTACTTTTATTATGGATGGATTAGGCACTAAAGAACAACGTAATGCCTCCAGTGATTCAGTGCAAACCTAGCCACTAAGTACAAGTCAACACAGATTCAAAGATACATTGATAAGGAGACCCCTTCTCCGTAAAATTTACACGTGCATATCTTATGTAACGTGTAAGCACCCCCAGAGCCGACGACGAGGATGTAGGGGGCCTCCTGGCCCTATTTCTTTGGCCCTGGAAAGAACCGATTTGTGGTTGTGTTGCTCTGCAAAGACCAAGCCAATTAAAATCATGTAGTGACCCAACCAGTCAAGACAAGATCGTGTTGGGATCCAGCCAGTTAAGGTAAGATCGTGTAGAGACCCAGCGAGTTAAGGCAAGAACGTGTAGGGATCCAGCCAGTTAATGCAAAATCGCATTGTTATCAGCTCTTTCCATATCGAGTAGATGCTTAAAGTGTGTACCATTATTTTCTAAGCACAAGAGTTATCGATGGCGAAAGTTACGTTGTAGATTTCTAAGCATTTGAGGGGTTATCGCTTTTTAAGCTTTTCTTATTCTATTTATCATATTCAATCTTGTCGTTGGAGCTTCACTATGCACAGCATCTTTTATGTATCCTTATAAAAATAAATCTAGTGGGTTTAGATCCAGTGATCTAGAGGGCTACGCAATTGTTTCACCTCGTCCTATCAATTGATTTCAAAATCGTTGATTCAAAAATTTGTGTACAATACAAGCCGAATAAGCAGGAGCACTTTCCTGTTGATACCATAAATGTAGTCTTACTGCAAGAGGAATATTCTCTAGGTATCCTCGCAAATCATTTTTCAAAAATTTCAAATACATTGGATCATTAATGATACGTTCAAAAAAATTTAGTCCAATCACTTGGCCATTACAAATGCTGACCCATACATGTGAACTCCAACGATGTTGATTAAGCATCTCACGATACTAATGTGGATTTTCTGGTGACCAATAATGGCAATTATGTCTATTAAGACTACCACTGCTTATGAATGTCGCTTCATCACTGAAACAAACATTCCAAAAAAAATCTGGATTTTGATCCAATATCTTAAGAGTCCATCTACAAAACTGTACTCTGAGTACGTAATTAACCTCACTTAATTTCTGTACCAAAGTAATGTGATACGGATGGTAATTTACTGATCGTAACAATCTGCCAGCCGTAGTTCGAGGGACTCCTAGTTCCGGGTTCTATTTGACGGGTACTAATACGGGTATTTCGGTGACCCATAGCCAAAACTACAAGCAGCCTAGGGTCGTTATTATTCTGAAGTCTATTCCTGTGTCTTTGGCAATGCAGTGGTTTATTGCGAGATCTTCTTTCGATATCTATCACTTGTTAAGCAGTAGAATAGCGGCGATTTGGAAACCGCTTCGCATAAGTTTGGGCAGTTAGTCTGTAATTCCTACCACACTCACCGAAAGTTATAAGAATATCGACTACTTCATGAGGCAAATAATTTGCTATTGTTATGACAAGAATTTAATCAGATTAATTAATGCTCAATTATAAATGTGCAGAAAAATACCTAAAAACTAGTGGCTGAGGCACTAAACAGATAAAATTTTGTAGAGATACTATAGGAACTCAATCGGATTGGAAGATTAATTATCGATTTTTAAGGTAAGGATTTGTTCTTTGCTTATGTATCGAGAACCACGATAACAGAATACAATAAAACAAGGTTTAAGCACTTTGAATATGTGAAACAATCACTAGTTCAACAATACGCTGTAAGGTCCAAATTTAAATAAGTTCACGTATTCGATAATCAATAAAACAAAAAATTATGTTACGGTCCCATTTTGAAATAGAAAAATTGAATGTAAAACGATCTATTATGATTTTTGTACATGAACATGAGACTGCTGCTTCATTTACAATCGATCTGCGGAGCATTAACGTTAGAGGTCATGGTGCAACTCAGAAGAAGTTCACATCGTCCCCTAACGCAAAAGCTTGGCCAGACGTAAAACTTTGCACTCTTTCAATTTTCGAGGTCACAAATAGGAGACTTTATTTGACAAACAAAGTTGACCTTCATATGACCTTAGAAATTAAGGTCAAAGTCATATTCAAGGTCATGGAAGGGTCAGCACTTTGATACTCAATAACTTTTTTTTGAGGCATTGTTTTAAAAAACACGGATTTATCAGCTTATTGCCCAAAAAAAAAATTTGACCTAAAAATAACTTGTAGAGTTAACTTTGACTTCTAAAACGTAAGTTTATCTGGACGTGAAATTTTGCGCTCTTTCAGAATCCGAGGTCAAAAATAAGGGATTTTATTTAAAAAACAAAAGTCTACCTGTAAATAACCTTTAAAATAAAAGTCAAGGACATGTTTAAGGTCATAGTAGAGTCAGCCCTCCAATACTCAATAACTTTTGTCCAAAACATTTTTCTATTACATTGCGATTTTCAGAGTTATTCAGCTGTCTTAGTTAAAATTTTACACCCTGTATATACAGGGTGGTCCGTTTTGATCTATCGATCGAAATTACTTCAAAGGGAGATGGTTATATCAAAAAATGTTTTTGACAAAAGTTTTAGGAATTCGAGGGGGTCGTTCAACGCTTACCTCGGTGTTAACCTTGAGGTCAAATTTGAAGGTTATTTGAGGATTAAATCGCGAATTTTAGACGGAAATCCCAATTTTTTATTACAGATTCTGATTCTGCGTCGAAAAATATGAAAGTTTTGTCTCTAACATTTTTTTTGATGCGTGACAGTAGCGCTGTAATCGGCAGTTTTAATCTATTGATGCGAATATTCCAACAACTACGCATATGATATGGTAGAAGAGGAAGATTCGTTAGTCTGCATAGGAGACATGCAATGACACCACAATCGACCCCCCCCCCCCTTTTAACCCCTCGTATGGACCGGTTTCAACTTAAAAATCTGAATGTGGTACCCCAATTTTATATTGCAGATTCTGATTTTGCGTCGAAAAATATGGAAAATTTGTTTGGAACATTTTTTAGATTTGTGACAGATGTCGCTGTAATCGACAAAATTAAAAATGCCTGCAAAAATCGTTACCGAATTAGAATTTCTCGAGAAATACACATCGTGTTCTGCAAATTAGGATTCTGTGGATAAATACATTTAAAAAAAAAACGGTTTTGATAAAAACGTTCATTTAATTTTTAGCGTTACCCGGAGACAACGATGTGGACGTAGTAGAATCATGTCCTCATGGGGTGCTCTTTTAATGTGAGTCCCCTTGCCTCTCACAACTCCACCTTTAAAACCAAGCTACTGAAGCTGCAATGCTAAATTTTCTAACGCTTAAATTCATTGCAATTGGCCCGATCCGTGCAGCCGGCGCTCTTAGAGAAACTGAAATCCATTATTGCTGCCAACACGTCACGTGTACATGCGCCATTGAGTGTATATGTACGAGAAAGTCGACTGCTCTATAGGTTGCGATATCCCGCACAGTAGCGTTTCGTTGCCCAGGTCGACCTTGACCTCCAGGGATCAAACCTGAAGATCAAGGTCATCTCCATTTAACCTTGAAATGGTTTTTTAAAGTCAAATCATAAATGACTTAAAATGCCATTCTACGGTCAAATCTAGGATGACCTTAAAACGACCTTCATGGTCCACTTCATAGTCAAATAAAAAGACCTTCAGATGACCTTCAAGATTGATCCCTGGACATCGCAAACTATGAAGCTGTCGACCTGGACGACGAAAATTTTTAATGCACGTCAGGTAGACTTGAAAACTAGGAAGCTGTTACAACTTTCGTTTGTGTACTATAGGGAGATGCTATTGAGAAATAAGAAATATGACTGAAAATGCCGAGAGATCATAACAATTCCGTAACTTTATTGTTATTTGGAAATTTTCAAATTAAACAGCATTCGCGAATTAAAGGAAGATCTTGTAAATGTATTTACTATAAATAGTTGCCAGTCGTTTTTCGACAGAGTCTGAATTACAATCGTTTTTATTACATTCGATTTATTTCGTTTTTTGGAATGCCGATGCTTGGGCTGACATAGAATTTCGAAAGTTGACAGCGAAATTTTCCTTTTCTACCTTTTCATATGCGTAGTTGTTGAGATATTCGCTTCAATGGATTAAAACTGCCAATTACAGCGCCATCTGTCACGCATCAAAAAAAATGTTTGTGACAAAACTTTTAAGTTTTGACGCAGAATCAGAATCTGTAATAAAAAATTGGGATTTCTATAATAAATTCGCGATTTTACCCTCAAATCACCTTCAAATTTGACCTTAAGGTTAACGCTAAGGTCAGCGTTGGACTATTCGCTTGAACCCCTACAACTTTTGTCCAAAACATTTTTTGATATAACCATCTCCTTTTGAAGTTATTTCGACCAAGAGATTAAAACGGACCACCCTGTATATATATATATATATATATATATTAGGTGCGCAACTAAGTTCTTGCTGTTTTTCTTGATAAAAATGCAACTTAATTGTAAAAAGACCGGTTGCAAATGCATCATTCGAAGTATACTGCCAATAAATAAAAAATACTGCCAATCACTAGTTATAATTTGCTCCCATTTTTCTGGCAGAGCTCGAATACCGTAACGATAAATGTGTTCGTCTTTTAAAGCTATCCATGAATCAAACCAACTTTTGATGTCTTCATATGAGCAGAATTGCTGATCAGCCAAACCATGTTCCATCGAACGGAAAAAGTGTTAATTGGGCGGCGCAATACCTGGGTAATACGGCAGCTGGGGTAAGACTACCCATTTGAGCGTTTCCAAGTAGGTTTTAACGGATCTGGCAACGTGAGACCAAGCGTTGTCATATAGTAGTATCACTTTCTCGTGCCTCTGCTTGTATTGTAGCCGTTTTTCGCGTAGTGCTTGGCTTAATCGTATTAATTGAATTCGATACCGTTGTCCAGTGATGGTTTTGTTTCCTTTCAACAGCTCATAGCAAATAACACCGACCTGGTCCCACCAAATACACATTATAACCTTCGCACTGTAAATATTGGGCCGAGCCTACGACGTAGAAGCATGACCGGACAGTCCCCATGACTTTCTTCTCTACGGGTTGCTGTAATGAATCCATTTTTCATCACCTGTCAGGATGCGATGAAGAAAATCCTTCTTCGCCACTGAAGCAGTTGATCACAAGTGAGAAAATGACGTTTTATCTAAATAAATAAATTTATATTTATTTAATAGTCTTCCAATATGCTGCCACAAACGAGCGTCTTTTCGTATTTTTAAGGCTCCAGACAAGACTACCTTTGCTTTCCCGGCTGGCTTGAGGCTCTCTTTCTCAAAGCAAATCCGGTTGATTTATCTGCTGTCATTTCAAGGATAATGGCACTACGCGTTTTCAAAACTACTTTCGCGGCACTTACAACGCGGTGAGGCTTGCGGGCCTCACAGATCTCCACTATCTGTTTGTGTTCTAACTAAGAGGTGCATTTAATAAATAAAGCCAATTTCCATATGTTTAAAAAGTATTCATTTATTCATCAATATTTATGTTCTCCCCTAGAAAGTAATACCCATCAGATATTATACACTTTGGCCAGCACTTTTTCCAATCCTTGAAGCATTTTCATAGGCAGTTTTTAGTATAGCCTTCAATTTTTCGGTGATTCAAATTTCATCTGCTCAACCATAGAAAATCTTTGTTCTTTGAGGAAGCTTTTTAGTTTTGGGAATAAAAAGTCGCACAGGGCTAGGGTTATATCTTACTTATCTGGTGAATACGGAGGATGGGGCATGATTGTGGTGTTTTGTTCAACCAAAAAATTACGAACCAGGAACGATGTGTAAGCTTCGCTTTATTTAACAATAAGAAGCTGTCACGCACGTGTAAAGACAGATACTTTTTGTAACAAAAGCTTTAAAAATCTCTCACAAGCAACGATGAATGAGCAGCTGCATTATCGTGAAGTAATAGCCATGGTTTGTTTTTCCATAATTCCGGTTAACAATATTTCCGGTGCACAATATTTTTTCTTATTTTAGGCTCTACCTTTTATTCTTGCTTACCATTTTGTTCAGTCTTATTCTCTTCTTTCTGAACTCTCTCTTCCTCCCTCTCTCGATCTCCACTGCGCTTGATCTCCGATGGTTATCTACTCTCTTGTTCTCTCGTTCTCAAGTCCCCTGATACTCTTCTCAACGATAGTTTTTCTTTGTTTATTCTCTTCCACAACTGCTCGACGTATTGATACTCAAATCTACTCAGCCTCTTCTATTTAACTTCTCTAACTCTATCTCTCGACGACTAACTACGAACATCTTCTATTCTTCCACTACTTATCAAAGAATCTCTACCAACTCTCATAAAACACTAGTTCTCATACATGAAGCTCTCAACTACTCTACTACTCTACGTCTTATATACTAACTCTACCTCTTGACTACCCATAGAACACTCTGCTTTAACTGCCCATCGAACACTCTCTACTCTTTAACTTCTTACATAACACTGACTGCGTAGCACACGCGGCGGGCCAATAGACCTCTCGTTGCTTCTTAAGACAATCATTATCTTGTCGGTATGCATAGTACCTACTAAATAATCTTCTATAAGCACTTAACTTGGCAATTTAGAATTTTAACTAATCATGGTACAAGTCAAATTCAAATAATCGTTACTAATTTAAACTTTAAATTCGGCAATCATCTATTAATTCGGTAATCATATATGAATTAAAAATTTGATTCATCGATCAAAGTTGGTATTGTTTAGAAGTGATAATTCTGTTGGCTTGTCTAAAAAGCGCCACTCACGTGTGTAACAAAAAATTTTATTAAATATGACATAAAATCTATTATACAGCAACTCCTATTCTTGGCTGTCCATGTGCGATATTCAAAGTCTTCACACATCGGTGACAAATGGTTCTCTCACTCATCGTCAGGAGTTGGGTGAGTCTGTGTTTTGCAAAGTGATATTTGGTTAAAAAAAATTGGCCAAAATCAACCGAGAAAACGTATTAAAATCTAAGCAAAAAATTATGCGGATGAATCATCCGATAATAAATCAGTCAATGAAATTTACAAATATTTTGCGCATCACAAATTTCCTAAACTTGAGAAGTACCCTAAATATGATTTTTCGCTTATAATTCTAAAAGTATAACTTATACCAAAAAAAAGGTTTATTTGAAAATTTTAGATTGGAAAAAATCCTATCAAAATATGTTTTTCCGGTTAAGGTCATGTATCACATATTGCGAAATAAGTTTTAAAATGAGTTTTCTAATTTATTGAATAATATTGGAAATAAATTGGTTCAAAGCTTTTAATCCAAAGAAAAATTATTTACACTGTCTATTTAAATTCCGAAATATTTGATAAAAAAAAATATAACATTGGTTGGGCAATCGAGATTTTGTAAAAAAACATGATTTGCGGGAAACTCGGTTACACATTTTCAAAAGATCATAGAACATTTAAGATGTCTATGTATTTTTAAATAGTTATTTAAGAGTCTTGTTAAATAAAAAAACTAAACCTTAATTTTTTTAAATAAAAATCTAGAAAAATAGCAGTCTTACAAAGTTATTTTCAAAATCAATAATATTTTGATAGACCCTAATATTATGTATAGTACAACCACAATTTTGAAAATTATGTAGCCGCAAAGTTATCATTTTTATCAACAAATAAAAGCAAAATATTGTATAGGTAGTACCAATTAATTCGGTCCTTTTTTTTGCGGTCAAAAATGCATTTATTTTAAAATAAAAAGAATTAAAGGATTAATCAAAGTATCGTCCATCGCTAGCTACTACTTTTTCCCACCTCTTGGGCAATTTTCGAATTCCATCTCGAAAAAATGTCTCGTCTTTTGAGAGGATCCAAGTTACAAGCCCGTTTTCAATTTCTGCGAAAGAAGTAAACCGATGGCTTGCCAGATCGTGCTGCATCCCTCGAAACAACCATTAATCAGAAGGAGCAATGTTCAGAAAATACAGTGGGTGTGGCTAAATATCCCACTTCAGCGTTTCCAAATATTTTTTCACGACTTTTGCGACATGAGGCCGAGCGTTGTCATGTAGAAAAATAACTTTGTCATGTCTTTCCTTTTATTCTGGCCGTTTTTCTCATAATGCACGGCTCAAACGAATCAATTGCAGCCTATACCGATCGGCCGTTATGGTATCGCCAGGTTGTAGCAGCTCATAGTACACTACACCCTTTTGGTCCTACCAGATACACAACAAGATCTTTAAACCATGAATATTCGGCTATTGTTTGAAATTCAAATTTACATTTGAAACATATACACAAAATTTTAAGGTGAAATTAGAAGTATTTTCATAGATATATACCCAAACGTGGCGGGGCGTCGAGCAGCTGCGCGTTCTTTGTCGCAGTGCTCCACCCAGGGACCGTCAACTCTAAATTAAAAAGGCTCGACGACCTACCCAAACGAAATTTAGAGTTTGTGTATGAATATCTTTAGTCAAAAATCCTTTTATTATATTATTAACGTGTACATCTGTATGAGTGACCTATCTGTGCACGTCTCTGCATGTGTTTCTACCCTGCTTCTTGCGGTCGTTTCAGTTTAGTTTAGTATATATTTGACTCTCGGTGAGAGTGCATTTTGAAAAAATCATGTCAAGTTATCCGAAAAGTGAAGCAGGAAGCACCCGACGCTCTTCGAGGCCTTGTAAATGTAAATTTTACGGCAATCGTTTTACCACAAATGACGATGAATCCTGACGATGCTCCATTGTTACAGAATTGTTGAATTCTTTACAGTGTTTGCTACGATTGCAGATATCGTAATCTGCAAATCTTGCAAACAAATAACATTTTTGGAGAGCGAGCATCGAGGCTTTGGACTTAAAATTGTTATATCGTACATGTGTGGTTGAAGAGAAATAAATTCGGGACCGTTAATGAACACGGGTTATGAAATTAATAGACGGCTTGTGTTTGTTACATATGAGACTTCTTGGTATTGCACGAGAAGGGATCAATTTCGTTTGTGGACTTATGGATATGAGACAAGGTTTGTCGAAGTCATCACATAAAAATATAGTGCGGCATATTCTATCGGCATCGGAACCGATGTTCAACACCGTCACTGAAAAAGCTGTGAAAGAAGAGAAAGTAAAAAATTTGAAAAATAGGAAAATTGAAACACATTTGAAAGTGTCCGGCGATGGATCGTGGAAGAAACGTGGCTACACTTTACTGTTCGGTGTAACGACACTCATTGGGTACTACACAGGCAAGGTTGATCTTATTGTCAAAAGTGCGTACGGTCAGGCATGTGACCAAAAAATGGAAACTACTAAATGACGACACATTTGAGGAGTGGTATGAGGAACATAAAGATTTTTGCCCATCGAATCAGGGAGGATTAGCAGGGAAAATGGAGGTGGATTCCATTGTGGAAATGTTTTTGAGATCCGTTTTCAAATTTGGAGTGAAATTTTTAAATTACATTGTCGATGGTGATTAAATAACATTTTCAGGTATTCTAAAGATTAATCCATAGATAAATTTCCTGTTGTAAAAAATGAGTGCGTGGGACACGTCCAAAAACTTATGGGTATCCGACTTCGAAATAAGAAGAAGCAAGCGAAGCTCGGTGGCAAGAATCGTTTGACAAATGCTGTCATTAACAAACGCACTATCTTCTATGGTTTGGCAATCAGAAGAAATATTGATTCTGTTCAAAACATGAAAAATGCTATAATAGCAACTTTGAAGCACTATTGTTTAACGGATAAAGTCCCTCGGCACGAAAATTGTCCAGCAGGCGTCGACAGCTGGTGTGAATGGCGCAAAGCTGAATCTAACAATCAACTTCAATCTTTTAAGCATCCTCCTCAATTGATTAACGAAGAAATTAAGAAACACATTCGCCCAATCTATAAAGATCTTTCAAATGATGAACTGCTAACGCGATGTTTAGGCGTCCATACGCAAAATTCCAACGAAGCGTTGAACTCGACTGTCTGGCGCATGTGTCCAAAACATTTGCATTCTGGCAAAAAGATCATTGAAATTGCTGCTTACTGGCTGTTGGAATTTTCAATGAAGGTTATTCTGCGATTTTGATTACCATGCAGTTACTGAATGTGAGTATTTGTCAACAATGTAAAATGTTTGTTGATAATGTCAACGCTCAACGGATCGACAGAGAAAACAGGCGCGCGTCATTATCAAGCAAAGGCTCGTACAGCAAGGGGACATGATCAATCGCAGCAAAATGAATCCTTTGAGGAATAGGAAGGACTACTATATAGTCCAGGAATCGCTGACAAGGAGATTATTGGTGTAAGTAATTAAAAATATATAATTTTTCCTACACAAAACTTTTAAAGGCGTTTTTTCGATTTTTCATTTATCGACTCCATTCAAAATGTGTTATTTTCGGTATCGTTTTCTCTTCTATTTGAACTAAAAAAAACCTCAAAAAACTTTTTTTAAATGACTTTTCTACCCAATAGAACAGTTTTTTTTTTCTTGAAAAATCACTTTTTGTTTCTACCTTCCAGAAACATTCGAATTTTACGTGTTTCTCCCGATTTTTTTAGTTCATATCGAAGATAATTTTATCAAAATTAATAATCTTATTGGTTTTTTTTTCAGACAAAAATTGCGAGCTGTATCCTGCACACAAATTGGACGCGTCAGTGGCGAGGCGCTCTACAAATACATTGATAACGGGACTTAAACTACATTTTTGAAGATTGTACAGATTCTTTTTTTAGTTCAAATGTATATACAACTATCCTCAAAAGTTTATTTGGCCAATTATTTTTTTCCCGTCCAACAATGCTTCCCAAAAACGGCTAAATAAATATAATTGGGGCCGTCTAATTGACCCGCCGGCCTTAAACTATCTACTATAGTATTAAAAATGTTACACGTAATTATCATATTACGTAATTATCTCTGGTGGAATTCTCTGTACCGAAGTACAAACACAAGTACAAATGTTCTAATTAAACTTTTTTGTGTTATGTATATTATTATTCTAAATAAATTGTTATTTATATGTTAATTTATTAGATGCGCAACCAAGTTCTCGCCATTTTGCTTAATGAAAATGCAACTTGATCGTAAAAAAACGGTTATAAGTAAATCATTCAAAGTATTGTCCATTGCTAGCTACAACTTTTTCCCATCTTTCTTGCAGAGCTCGAATACCGTTACGGTAAAAGTGTTAGTCTTGAAGCTATCCACGAATCAAGCCAATTTTTGATATCTTCGTATGAGCAGAATTGCTGATTAGCTAGGCCATATGCCATCGAACAGAGCAAGTAATAATTGGACGGCGCAATATCTGGGGAATATGGCAGCTGGGGTAAGACTTCCTATTTGAGCGTTTTCAAGTAAGTTTTAACGGGTTTGGCAACGTGAGGCCGAGCGCGGTCATGCAGTTGAATCACTTTTTCGTACCTCTGCTTGTATTGTGGTTGTTATTCGCGTAGTGCTTGGCTTAATCGCATCAATTGAATTTGATACAGTTGCCCATTGATGGTTTTATTTGGTTTCAACAGCTAATAATAAATAACACCGAACTGGTCCTACCAAATACACAGCATAACCTTTGCATCGTAAATATTGGGCCGAGCCGACGACGTAGAAGCATGACCGGGCAGTCCCCATAACTTTTTTCTCTTAGGGTTGCTGTAATAAATCCACTTTTTATCTCTTGTCACGATGCGATCAAGAAAATCCTTCCTTCTTCACCACTGAAGCAGTTGTTCACAGGCGAGAAAACGATGATCGACGTCCCTTGGCTTCAAATCATAAGGATCCCAAGTTCCCTGCTTTTGAATCCCGTTCCCATTCCCAACGCATGCGATCGCTTGGAAATGGCTTGGCGGGTAACTCCTAATACCGAAGCAAGCTTATTTTCCATTTGGCATAGATTCTCGTCGAGTAATCCCCCCAATTCAGCGTCTCCGAAGGGTTTCGACCTCCCTTTACGTGGCTGGTTGTCAATATCGAAATCACCATACTTGAAGCGACGGAACCAATCACGGTACGTTGTTTGTCTTAGAGCAGCGTCTCTGTTAACGTTTTAGAGCTCCTGATGTAATTCAGCCGCTGTTTTCTTCGAATGAAAAGAGAAAAGCAATACTTACCGCAAATGACAATTATATGGCAGAAAATGAGACCTTATTTCACAACTAAAAGTATATAATGCCAAAACAAAATTACTAATGTGTTAAAGTGATTTGTTTACCATATGTCTAAGCTTGCTTCATAACGTTTTGGATGTCGAAGCACTTACTGCTGGAGCCATC
Source organism: Chalcis sispes (assembly GCA_949987625.1). NCBI lineage: Eukaryota > Metazoa > Arthropoda > Insecta > Hymenoptera > Chalcididae > Chalcis > Chalcis sispes. The sequence continues at coordinate 51,863,716 of OX465095.1, forward strand.
TATTGACAAACAACGGGAACTTAGTTGCGTACCTAATATAACTTTTATCAAAAAAATTTTAAATTTAATATTTTTTTCGATTTTACAATTTCTTTATTTATCTTTAATTTTTTTAACTAATTTGCATTATGCACAATACCTAATATAACTAAAACTTAAGTGTCTTAATATACATATTATTTGCATTCACCCCTTTGGCAAGTGCCTTAGTCAAAAATGGATGGTGTTATAGGTCAGAATTTCTGAAGCATTACAGAGAATAGAAAAAAGATGGAACTTTTTTGTTGAACTTTATTGTATATTAATTGTGCCGCGAATCTTGTGCAAAAAATATAGATCTATTTTGTAGAACAATAATAAATTAATTAATTACGTACACGCCGACAACCCGGCACCAAAAGTAGAATTTAAAATTAATTATTACAGGAAAATTATTATATTACCTCCAATAACTCGTTTGGGTGGCCAGTTATTGGAAAGTTTCATATAAAAATTCTAGGGTTTTGAGGTGAAAACAAAATAGCGTATCTTTCAATTTCTGATTTTGCCCAGAAGTGGGTTATTTTAACTGGAAGTAGGTTTTTTTTTTAATGGAAACCCCCGTTTTTGCACTAGAAAATAAAAAAGCGGAAAATTGTACATTTAGACATGATTTTGGATAGTTAAAAAATTTCAATATGGTGAACCAGATTTGCAGAATTCACAATGGCGGACGAAATTTACAGCAATTATATTTACAGCAATTATATTTACAGCAATTATATTTAAAGCAATTATATACAATTAAATTTCTTTACGAGTAAAAAAAACGGACATTATTACAAATAGTTTATTTCTGACTTCAAACAGTTAATACGCTAAATAGTACACTTGACGAATTCACTGTTAGAAATTACATCTATTTTCTTGGAAGCATAGGTCGATAAGCCTTTTGAATCATATGTGACTTAAAAAAATTTCTCGAAATATTGCGACACAAGCATTCCGAATACGTTTCTTTATATATTCCTTGGTTATTGGTTTTTCGCTATGGACGATATTTTTCAACATTTCCCACAGGAAAAAATCGGGAGAAGTTAGATCTGGCGAACGAGGAGGCTACACGCTGTGCCTAATCTCCCAGTCCACCTATCATTTTATTGGTTATTTAAATGATTTCTTACAATATTTGAATAATATAATGGCGCACCATCTAATTGGAGCCACATCCGTTCTGTGGTGAATAAATCAATGTCTTCCTATAGTTCCAGTAAATCGTCTAAAAGAAACTGCAAAAATTTTTGTTAGTTAACGGACAAATTATTATAAAATATTTGAAAAAATTCGAATTTTTCAAATCCGAACTCCGATTCCTGATAAGCGGTCCCAAAAATCTTCGTAAACTTAATTTGGTGAAAATCATTTAACTATAACTTTTGTCTCTGCCATATTATAATTTTTAAAATATCCAAGATCATAAATGAACGTAAAATTTTCTGCTCTTTCATTTTCTAGTGCCAAAAAGGGAGGTTTTCATTAAAAGAAACCTACTTTCAGTTAAAATAAGCTACTTCCGGTCAAAACCGGAAGTTGAAAAGTACGTCATTTTTTTTCCCCTCAAAACCCTACAATTTTTATATGAAACTGTTCTAAAACCTGGCTACCTAAACGAGTTATTATAGATGATAGATTCAGATGACTTATCCCGTTCAATTAAAACGTGCCTACAACGAAATAAAGTTTAAACGAAGTATGTAAAAAATAAATATTTACAGTGAACAAATAGGCAAGTAGTTATTACAAATAAGATTGCAGTAGAAGGGCGTGCCCATTTCCAATGGAAAAAAATGCTGGTTCAACGATGATTTAAATAAGGTAAGTAAAGGAGCGGTTCTGATAAGAGATGAGAGATTGTTCCAAAAAAAGAATAAGGAGACTGTAAACAAGTTTTAATAAAACATGCAAAGAGCGGGTTGGCCAACAGCTTTACGTCGTTCTTCAAGGACTTTACTGGACGGTTTAGTATGAACCGGCTGTAGAGATAAGTGAAAGAGCTGTAACGGAACATTTTATAATCCAGATAGGCAGCAAGATAATCCTTTCTGCGCTTAATGAATAGCCAGCCCAGTAAGGGTTTATAAGGAGTGATATGCTCACGTCTTCTTAGTCCAAAGATATAACACATGCTAGAGTTGATAATATGTTGAAATATAAGATCTAATTTAGCATTTAGAGCAATAGAGCGCATCACCGAGGCAATAGAAAAAACTTTGTTTACGGTTCGCGAATCGTCCGGCCTCAGCGGTGACGCATCACGCCTCGCGAGTCGTATGACTACGGCAAAAAATTTACCGTCTTTTTCCGGTGACCCTCTTAAGTGGCTTCACTTCAAAGAGGTGTATAATCTATCGACAAAGCTCGGCGGTTATTCTAACAAAGAAAATATTTTGCGGCTGTTTGAAGCTCTAAATGAAGATGCGCGCAAGTAAGTTAGCACGCTTCTAGCCACGTGTCAAAATGCCGACATAATTATGAACACTTTGGAGCTCCAATACGGAAATAAAAAAGTAATCGCCGAAAATATTATAACAGAACGCGCTTTACCCGATTTAGAATCTAAACGGGTAAATTTAACTCAGTTCGCGGTGAAAATAAAAGGAGCCATTGAATTTTTACGCGCATTAAAGCTGACGGGCTAGTTATACGATGCGAATTTAACCACAATGATAGGGAATAAAATGCCCTCCGCTTTAGAATATGCGTATAACCATTACGCGAGCGTGGAGAATTCCGACAGAGCCGATCTCGAGAAACTCGCGGATTTCTTATATCGGGAAGTAGAAATGGCTGTCACGGGTGGAATTTTTGACGTCACCATTTCGGAGCATCCCAGAGCCGACTTTGCGAAACGACGCGTAGAAACAAGATCAGGCGTCGCGTATACAGTAATGTGTGAGTCCGCGAGCGGCCAGAATCAGAGAGTATGCGCATACTGTAACAAAATTAACAAAGTTTAAGTGAATGCTCTGGCTTTGCTGAAGAGCATTTGGATCGTCGATGGACCCTCGTAAAAAGAATGAGACTTTGTTTTAATTGCCTCAGTGATAGTCACGCGTGAAATAATTGTGATCGCGAAAATTGTGCCGAATGCAAAAAACGCCACCACAAATTACTGCATAAACACGACTACAATGAAAGGCGTACAACGAGTCTAAATCGCCCGCGATATAATGAAGGCCATGGAAAAATAAATGTCGTGACAAAGCTGGCCATTTAATCATGACTTTCAGACAATAAGGCACTTTTACAAATCGTGCCCTCGCGAATATTTGGGCCGAAAGGCTTAGCCTTTATTTTCGCGCTTCTTGATGAAGGCTCAACGATTACACTGATAGACAGTGAAATCGCAAAAAGCATAGGCGCGAGAGGGCCGTGCATTCAAATGACACTTTCAATATTAAATAAAAGGGATATGTTAATGGCGCATTGAAAACAATAAATTTTGAAATTCAAGGACAGTCTGGTAAATATATTGTCAAGAACGCAGTTTTCGCGAAAAATCTTTGTTTATCGCCACGAACGCTACCCGAAGAAGCTTTAGAGTATGTACGTGATAAAGAAGATATTAGTTTATATCCATACAAACGCGCGGTTCCGAAAGTTCTTATAGGGCAGGACAATTGGGAGCTAATAATAACGCGTAAATTCCGTAAAATAGGTAGTACAAAGCTAGGTCTATCGTCGTGTTTATTAGGCTGGACAGTACACGGACAAATATGCAGAGACGTACAAATTGACGACATTTACGCAATGCTAACGTCTACACAACAATTTGACGCGGACAAAACAAACATAGATTACGAAGACGAAAGACTTGACGAACTCGTGCGACGATATTACCTGTTAGACGTACTCGGTGTTACCGGAGACTTTAAAAATACAGTTAAATCTACGAACGCGATAAAAATTATGAACGCGACGAGTACGCGAATAGGGCGGCAATGGCAAACAGACCTGCTATGGAAGGACGATCGTGCGCCACGTACCGACGGATACGAGACGGCGCGAAAAAGATTTATTTTATTAGAAAAACGTTTAGACAATGACATAAATTTCGTGACTTTGTATTATAAAGAAATGAATAGATTTATTGAATGCGGGTATGCAGAAAAAGTTAGTAATGAAACAATAAGCCTGCGTAATTGGTTTTTGCCTCATGTCGCAGTGCAGAAGGCGCTCAAACCCGGCAAACTTAGGCTCGTGTTTGACGTGGCTGCAAAAACAAACGGCACATCCCTGAATGATCAATTAGATTCCGGCCCGGATTTGTTGCAAGCTTTGCCAGGCGTTTTGATACGGAGAGAAAGTATTAGGTTTACTCTGGAAAACTCGCTCGGACACGCTTAAATTTTACGTTGGTTTAGCGAAAATTCCGCACGAAATATTAAATAACGAAAGAAAACCAACTAAGCGCGAATATTTAAGAGTCGTAATGTCTGTGTTCGATCCGCTAGGATTTCTCTCCCCTTATACAGTGAAGGCAAAGTTATTAATGCAGAAAATATGGCGTAGCAGTGTCGGGTGGGACGATCCCTTGCGTGACGAAGAATACATTGGATGGAAGTCGTGGTTGAAATGTTTAACCGACGCGAAAGATTATCAAATACCACGATGCCACGAGCCTTTCGGGGCGCCAGGCAACAAGGTCGAATTGCACGTATTTTGCAACGCAAGTTTAGAAGCTTACGCGGCTGCCGTATACTTGCGTTTCGCATTGGAAAATTCGCCCGCGCACATATCACTCGTCTGGACAAAATCGAGAGTTGCACCAATAAAACCTTTATCTGTTCCACGATTCGAATTGCAAGCGGCGTTATTAGGCGCAAGGTTAGCACATGCAATTGAAAATGAACTTAATTTTAAAGTGAAAATTTATTGAGCAGCTGGATCAGGTTATAAATTGCACTATCATGTAGAAAATAAAAAAAATAATTCGACGTGTTTCGGGATTTTCGGAAACAATTTTTGGGGGTGTTTTACCTTTAAAGTGATTTTATTATTATACTGTGATATAGATAATTATTCACTAATTAACTTTTGAATTTAACTTGAATACTTTTATTAAAAAAAAATTTCATCTAAAAAATAAATAAAAAACGAAGATACAGCACCCTTATGTAACGGGGTTCACTACCCCCTAGCCCTTGATCGTTATAAGATTGCCAGTAAACTTTTTTATTTTTATTTACATGCAAACTGTTTTCTGACTATTATGTTATTATAAACTTCTAAAATCTAAATCCACAAACCTTAAATCCATTAATCCTAAACTCATAAGCCACCCTTGTAGTTCACCCCTAAAAATAATTATTTTCTAATTATCTCAAGAGCGAATCGGAATTTCTTAATAAAACAAACGTCATTTAATTTTCAAAAGAAGACACTTCAGTAAGCATTGCTTTTGTACTCAGGAGTAGTATCTTCTATTTTTTATTAGGATAAAACTGGTTTTGTCTTTATTTTTTTGGGTTGAAAACTTTATTAAATTATTCTATACACTTGTGACGATAATGTTAAATTAAAATTTAATGCTAAAAATTTTTAACAAGCTCAATGAAATTAAAAATTATTCTACAACGACGAAATTAAATATCGAAGTTTATGACTTATGACGAATATCGAATTACAAGTCTTATGACTTAGTGCTCGAACTTTTCTTTTATATGTAAATATCATTGTATGCAAATTTTAATCAAGACAAGTTCAATATTGTTTTTCTCATGTGTTGTATTGAATCAATTTTTATTCGTGAATTTTATTGATTTGAATGAAACAACAGATAAGATTTGGTCTTTATCTCATCGTGCTTGTGTAACGTTTATTTTTATTCACGTATAATGCCGTTCGATCGAAACGATAACAGTTTGAGATTATATTTTGTCAGTTATACCTAACGTGACTTTGAATTCCAAAGTGTATGGAAATCTATAATATTTTTATAGTTTTACGCTTCTATATATACATTACATTCCTTTTAATCTTTTGGTAAGTACAATCCTGTTTAATATATTTACTTCCCCACAGCATAAGTCATTTATGAAATATTTTGTAGGTATTTAGGCTTATTGTGAAACTTATTAAAAATTTTCTAAATAAAGGTAAAACTTTCTAACAATATGGATATATCTGAAAAAAGTGTATCCTACTGAGTTAGTTAATTGATTTCAGTATAAAGTTTCTTAATGTTGTAGATCATAGCTTGTCACGGAGAGCACTCCGTACTCTGCGCGTATTCGCATTTCGCGCGCTTTCGCCGCTCGCACGAGTAATATCATGCTTCGGTACCGCGACGGCCTTTGACGGGAAGATACGGTACGCGCCAGCATTCAAAGATAGGCGTGTATCGTATCAAAAATTGTTGGGTTTAGGCTAAATAAGGGAACTTTTCCGCGTCTAGTTATTTAAGTGCCGCCATTGCCACTCTCGAGACGCGTCCCTTTTTCTCGCGATTTCGAGCAGTTTTCCAGCGTGCCCCCGGTCGCACGTCAGCAGTGAAGGTGCCTCGCACCTGATTGGCGCATTCCAAGCGCCGCCACCTCGCCGCAGGGACGAAGTAGCACTCTGCGTGACCCGACTCAAGCAGCCACCGGCGGCAGTGGTGTTCCCGCTTCTCGCCGCGTTTTTCTTTTTTTTTTTACATGCGTGGCTGGCCAGCCAGTATCGTAAGTTTTTTTTTGTATATTTGCGAGCGCGCGTTTTGTTTGCGCAGGGGTAATCTTCGCCGGTTACTTCTCTCCTTTATTATTTTTTTTTATTTATCTTATTCGTTTGACGCGGTTTGTGCGAGTGAAATAGCGCCATCTCTCTCACTCTAGTAGGATCAGTGCGAGAAAGTTGCGTTCTCTCTTGCACCCGCGTAAGGCTAGGCGCGAGCAAGTGAGAAAACGTTTTCTCTCTCACTTCTAGGGGCACAGTGCGGGAGAGTCGCGTTCTCTCTCGCACTCGCATAGAGTACGGCACTCTTCTACTTCTCTCTCACTTCAGTAGTTATAGTGCGAGAGAGGTGCGTTCTCTCTCGCACCCATAGGGTATGCGTTGCGCGCGTGTGGGAGAGGCCGATCTCTCTCTCTCACTCCTAGAGTCCGTCGCGACTAGAGTAGCGTGTATCTACACTAGTCTTGGATTATTTTAGGAATTAATTTGTTGTCTGTGCCTCTCGTTTATCTTTTTGTTATATTTATTTTATTTATTATTTCTTTTACTCTTGTTTTTTTTTGGTTTTAATAAATTATATTATTTATTACATTTCCCTTCTTTTTCTTTTTTTTTCTTTCTGTTCCTTTTCATCATTATTATTTATTATTAATTTATTTTTTACCTTTTTCAATAAAAAATCGTTTTCTATTTCTTTTTTTTCTCTTTTTTATATTTTTGCTAACGAGGGGATTTCAGCCTTCCTCCCGAATACCGCCTTCTCCGAGGTTTTAGCTAGCCGGCGAGGACGACACACGAGCCGCGCAACGACGATTGCGCGGCATTGTAGCGGGTAAGTTAGGTCCGGAAGACGGCTTCACGTGCCCAGATCTAGGAGCAGAGTCCTGCGAGGCTTTAAAGGCCAAGAAGGTGACGCTGGGGATAAGTTTCACACCTTTCGCGAATTGCGCGTCCCCCGAGGTTAATTGATCTGGTGGTGTTTTACCTTTAAAACTGCCACCCCGTTACAAGCTATATTATGTTGTTTTCATATGTTCACTTTATAGAGCGAACTATACGAATATTGTATAAACGCAAATAAATCAATGTGTTATGTATTTATTTATAACTTGCTATAAACAATTAAATCATAAAAGATATTAAAAAAACAGAATAAATTTAGTTATTCTTTATTGAAAAAATCTAGGGCTTTGAAAATTTTTATGCACACAATTTAGGTCTAGTTCTATAGCATATATAAAACTATCAAAGAGTTTAATATTTATTTATGGGTAGTGAGAATATTTATTGAACTGTTTTAGATAAAATAATTTATTGTACATATATATATATATATATATGAGTTTTCGTTTCATGATTAGTGCATGAATAATTCATGTATACTTATAATAAAAGTTAGATTATTTATTAAAGTTTTATTTTCTTTATTATAAATTATGTTTTAGGCTCTCAAAATAATTTTTAATCCCATTAATGTAATAAATATGCTCCTGATAACATTGCAAGGCCATAAGTTAGATAGTACTTCAATGACACAGCTAGAGATTGATAAAAAGAATAGTATTGAAAAAATATTATACAATGCAATGGAAGAATTCAACAACGTTGATATAATTAAGGGGTTACATGGGTTTAAAATAATAAAAAAAATGACTTTTTAAACTATTTTTTCTAATGGTAAATAATGTATTAAACTATTATATCTTATTACTATCAAATAAAGTAACTTTTGAACTGCACGTAAAAAATTTTTATCAATAAATGTTGAAAATTCGCCCTCTAACGGCTATTTTACGAAAATCTTCAAAAAATGCGGTGGACATCATAACTTGGGCTAAAGTCATCTGAAACAAAAAAACCAAATTTTTTCTGTTAGCGTATGAGTTTAGCTTGTAGTTGAACAAAGGATTTGTGAAAAAATTGAAATCTAAATTTTTGGCAACGTTGCGTGTCAAAAATTTATTTTTTGACACAAAAACCCAATAAATAATGCCATGTGTAATAAATTCTAATAAACGAAAAAGAAAATCTTTTGTTCAAGTACCAGCTAAACTCATACACTAACAGAAAAAATTTGGTTTTTATGTTTCAGATGACTCTAGCCCAAGTTATGATGTCCACCGCATTTTTTTTAAGATTTTCGTAAAATAGCCGCCAGGGGGCGAATTTTCAACATTTTTTGATAAAAATTTTTTTACATACAGTTCAAAAGTTACTTTATTTGATAATTATAAAATATAATAGTTTAATACATTATTTACTATCAAACAAAATAGTTTAAAAAGTCGTTTTTTTTATTATTTTAAACCCATGTAACCCCTTAAGTTAAGAACGGATAAGTTAGAAACGTTTTACTTTCTCAAAATAGCATTAATTTTGAAGCTATCTCGAATAATTTTATTTTTATTATTATTGTTATTAATATTTTATTGTATTAAAATCAATATGCAAACCATTTCCAAAGTGCTAATTGTTTGCTAGAATTATTTCATATGATAAATTCTGCACTACCAGTAAACCATGTAAATTATTTGTAATTGCCAATATTAAAATTAAAATTTTTGTTCCTAAATTATCGTGCTTTTTTACTATTGTTTTAGTATTTTTAATTGGTATTTATAAAATTATATGCATTTGTTTTAATCTTTCATTAAAGGCCTCAAAAATACCCGACATTTAACTCTCCGTAGCAAAGAACTACCATAGTTAAACCTTAAAAACTTTATTACTATGTTTTGATTGTTTTTCGGTACACTTTTTCAATTTTAATTGTTAAACTATTTACAAAGTCGAATTTCTCAAAACTATAATAGCATGCCTATTTTGAGTTTCAAATATGTATTGGTTACTCATGTCCCCTATTCACCAGATTTAGCTTTCTCGGATTTTTTTTTTTTTTTTGAACTTGATAAAATGGCTTGCTAGTCAGATGTTTGCTAACAATAAGAAGATGAAGTCGGCAGTTAATGGCTATTTTGAGAAGCGTAATGGGTCTTACTATAAAAAAGGTATTGAAGCTATCGAACATCATTTGAAAAAGTACATCGAACTAAAAGAAGACTATGTTGAGAAATAAAGAGTTATTTATCAAAAACTGTCTTTTTCTTGTTAGGCCGGTTATTTCTGGGACCACCGTCGTAAAGGAAGTAGAATGATGTACATTAGACCTTCAGGAGATGAAGATACGAGAATAATGATAGGGGAGAAAACGTAGCGCGAATACACACGCATTGACTTACACAACCATGTAGCTATTAATCAACGTATAGGATTAACAAAGAAGCAACGAAGAAAATGACAGCAGCGGGGGAGAGCAAGACGCAAGTAGGCTTGTATCGACTTGCGCATCCACATTGTCATTAGCAAAAAATGCAGCGAAGCCTCTGCCAATAAGAGAAGAATAGGTTAATTCTGAGAAATGCAATCAAAAAGAAGTAAGCCGTAAACGATAATCTATTTTCTTAGACTCGAAATGGGTATACAAAGGACGAAAGAACGATAGGAGAGTCAGTTCATTTTAGTAGAAAAGTCAGTCCAGCAAAACAGTCTGTAAAGATAATTTGGCTCTAATTAAGTTGAATCTTTGCTTGAGTCAGGTTAAAAGTATAAGCCAGTAGTTCAAACTAAAAGTATAAGTGTCGGGAAATAATCAAAAATCTCCGAGTATAAGTAAAAGCAACGTGAAAAGTAAATATTATATGTATAGTGAAGTAATTTAAACATTCAAAGTATAAGTCAAAAGTATTCTTAAACGGTGAAAATTTACAAGTCCGTGACAAATATTTAAATTAAGGAAATAACTCGAAAATAAAAAAATATAAGCTTGTAGTTAGGTAATTTGTACCTGAAATCATTCGAAGTGATGGTCGCTTTGCACCGTCATAAGTAAGCTATCTGCTAACACCCTTAGCGTAGCGTGCTGGCCTACCTGTCTATCTACGATACCGCAGATCAATATCTAACTCTTGTTAATCAACGTAAAATTGAGATATCACCCGGCGAATTTTATATTTCAATGCAATAAGTGAATTTTAATACTTTATAACTTCGCTTATTTTGTTTTTAACATATTTCCTTTTTTAATGCTTCCGTATTATAGAGTTTTTAATACACAAGCGCTGGCCAGACAAAAGCTAAAAGCTAAGGAAGTCGAGAAAGAGCTAAGGGAGTCGAGTACGTTGAAGCTTATATATAAGCGTAATATATATGAAGCTATTTGTCAAATGTTTTAAGAAATACGAGCCCTAGAGAAATAAATAAATATAGCATCTTTTGTTTCAGAAAAAAGCCTTATAAAAAAATAATTTTAGATTTTCATCAACATCATTTTCACAACTTTTTTATAAAAAAGTACTTGGACATATTTGCAATTAATTTTTAATTTATTTTTAATTATAATTAATTTTGTTTAATTTACGAATTTTGTTTTTTAGGTAGATGCTGTTTTTTATAATCCTAAATTTTTTTCCTCCTGGGACTCAAATTAAAAAAATTCATTTTATTCTTATGTATTAATCGATTTAATTTTTATTTATTACTCTTTGTCAACTTAGTTATTTTCATTAAAGATTGCTACTGCATTTAAATTTGATTTATTTTAAAATTGCATTATTTCCATATTTTCATATACGAAAGTCAAAACTTATTTTGAGTGATGTACATTATTACTTTAAGTTTACGGAATATATAAATGTTAATTAGCTTAATTTATAGATGACATTCTAATGCTTGCTATAATTAATATTACTTTATAAATAATATGTCATAAAATTTCATCGCCATAAACAGGGTCCGGCAGCATAACTTCCTTTTATAAAATGCTCGCCATTTAGTCGGTTGATATGGTAGTGGAGCGCTAGTGGTCTCGTTCGGGAGGCGGGACTATAAAGTTTTGTCTTGACATAGTTCAGTCTCTATCATGCGTTGGAACAGTAAGGAGCGTGCTTTTGCCGTTGAGGCCTACTTTTTGAGCAGATGTTCTGTGATCGCAACCCAGTGCGCCTTTCGGAATCGCTTTAATTTAGCCCCGTTGACCCTTGTTCCAGACCGGAAATCAATTGTTACTTGGGTCACTACAGGCGCCCCGCGATTTTTTTAATTAATGTGAGAGTTTCGAAATTAATTTAATTATTTGAGATCCTTTTAGATAAGATTACTGTGTAAGGCAGTTTATTAAATAATTAAAATTCATTAAGTTAATAATACTTTCTATTATTGTCTAAAACGAAAGGCTATTTACAAAGAAACTCAATAATAAAGTTAGTGAGCTAGCATTACTGGATAAAGATAATATAGGTCGAAAAACAATTAAAATAATGCATGTTTATAAAATATTTTTAATGGACCTATACATACTCTGGTACTAGAAATTCATTTTAAACTCTTATGCAATAAGATTTAATCAAAGAATTATTCGCTATTTAAAAAAAATCATTTTCCTGATCAATCAACCGTGACTTAAAAGTTATAGTCCAATTTATTACTTCTTTAACCAGTTAACTGTGTCGCTGTTTGTCAGTGCGCATATCTGTGTTGACGAAAATTGAACGATGACGAGTATAGTCGTCAAGCGCGGGGTAAGTGTCGCTGTTCAAATATTGCACGAAACAGATACGTTTATTTAATAAAATTGCGACTTTTATTATATTTATACTCGTCATGATAAAAAATTCTGCCACTTTTCCATGACGAGTACACTCGTCAAACACATTAACTGGTTAATTAGTAGCTTAATGATTTATTGACAGAAAGTCAACATACCCCTCAAGCTTTGCTTCTCAATGGATTTCTTGAACAGTAAAACAACAGAGAATAAATTAAGATATTGTAATTAATTTTTCAATAACTATTACTATATATTTAATGGTTTGGATAGAAATATATGCGTGTGTGCACGAAAGTCTTTCTGCTCTGATATACTGTTGTTGGCAAGGAGACGATTAATACTTCGGCTCGACTGAGGCTACTAGCGAACGTTTGTCGCTTGTGCAATCGTAACTTTGTGTTATCTTGGCAGCACTCGCTACAACGCGATCTTCCGATCGCATTCCTTGCTAGAAGAATACTTACTTTGTCTACATTCTAGTATCTCCTCACAATATTCTTGTGAGGACATGGGGAAGCGCCAATATCCGCTAACAGACTTCAGTGTTAATTGAGAGAGATACGTTTCAAAATTATCAACGGAGGTGAAATTAATAAGTACTTTTGATGAATTTATTTCAATAAAATATTTAACAATATATTAATAATTGTTCTGCCGGATTAATTGACAAGCAATCATCAAAATAAATTGCAATTTGCGTCTCTTTGAATCGATGCAAAACCTGTAAGAATCATAACGTTATTTGAATTATAACTATATTTGAACAGCCGTGGAACACAATTTGCAATTATACATGTTTACACGCGCAAGTAATTCCTTATCGTATTTATTTGGAGCCAGATAAGTTGGGTTTGGCCAGCTGGCCTGAGACATGTGTTTCCTGCGAGGGGGTTAAGTCACTTATCTCGTAGTTTGTTATTCGCGAATTTTACGTTGCCCGCGAGCACCTCCGTACACCCCTAACCGATCACGTTCTAAAATCTCTCTCATTTATACACAAAACTCTCTAATTCTATGAGTTGACTTTGTAGTTCACTTAATATATAAAAGTCGAAAGGCATGACTAACTAAATATTTTCCCTCACGCACGAAATTGTATATTTTGACGCATGCGAACGTCAAAGGTCACCACCAACCGCGATATCTCTGTCACTCTTGCTTACGGAAATACGAAAGTTTCCGACGCACGCGGGCAGTAAAGTACACAAGTATCCGCTATATCGCCTATCAAAATCACTCTCACTAGCGCTCGCTTAATCCGAGGAGATGGTGTATGCGGACACCGCCGCCGTTACTACAGGGCTCTCTCGCTATACTCTCTTTCTTTTTTACTCATATACCCGATTATATGCCTGAGACTATTTATAATCTTTTGCGACTCACCATTGCTTGATATAATAACCCAGACGACAGTGAAGTAGATAGACGCCAATAATTCGCCAGTTGTATGGCCTGGGAGATTAGACCTCTATTAACGCTAGTACTTTTGCCGTTGGTTTTAAAATCTTTCGACGCAGGTTACATCGCAGGCAAGGCTTGCTCTCTCGTTTTTTGTTTCTTTTTTTTCTTAATAAACACTGCCGTTTGTTTATAGCCACACATGCGCGCTTGATGCTTCGTTTCTTAACTAACTTTCCTAACTGACTTCTTTTTGTTGTTTTTCTTTACACTTTTTATGATGCTTGGCTCGCCGTTGTTAGCCGGCAGATAACTTTGTTACTGGCCAATCGCTATAAGTGTAACCCAGTGATGCGTGCCCCATCTCCGCCATTTTCTCTAAATCTTTACACTATTGTTGTTTTCTTCGCAAAAATTTTTCTTTCCTAAGACTAATTTCTTACAAATTTGTTACCTGGGCACTTGTTCTCCCTCTTGAACTAGCTCGTACATGCTGGCTGCATACGCATTTGCACATATACAAATATATATGCATATGCTTCTCTCTTACTCTCTTATAACGTTTGCTGTGTTATATAATATTGAATGTACTTCTAGATACCGGTTCTTTCTTCGAACCAATAAAGCTAGTATAACAGAAATACTGTTTTCGCATTTCCACGATTCATGGCTGGGTGAAATAGTCGCGCAGGTCTACTTAATACGAGCGTTCGCATAACTAACCTGTAAACTGAAGTAATAGAAAAACTTGCGAGATTGTCTTAACGATACACACGTATGCTTGCACACATGCTCTGCAAATGGCACAACGTTGGCCAGCGTACCATTGCCTGCTGCAATTGCAAAGGATATACTTAGAAAAGGTGAAATCTTAATCAGTTGGATAAACTGCCATGTACGTCTACGTATGGCAACTCCACGTTATAGATGCCATCAAATAAAACATGTCTCCAAAGACTTCAAAAGTACAATTGACCACTCCAGTCTTTTTGATGTGGCAGGGAGGGACATAAAGCTGTTAACTTCACGGTTACTAGCAAACGAATATTAGAGTAGGATGAACCATTAAAGCATAATGACGAAGGTATTCTAAATAACTCTAAACCACTGTAAGATAGATCAGGTCCTGTTTTACCAGGAGCTGGTTTTGGAAAATATGCCAACATAGCTGTTATTAGTAAAAAGCACAGAAAACTTAAGAAACCAAGCTGGTTAGGAGGCACCTCAGGCACAGTCAATCTAAGTATGCAGAAATATCCATATATCTGGCAAGATTTCTGACTTACAACCTTGTTTGATCTGGGTGTAAGTGACTAGTATAAGAACATACAGCAGCTACCTTCTGCCCAATAATGGGTTGTCTAGATGCTATTGTGGCTAATTCTATGACCTTACAATTGCCAGTAGTGATTGGCGAAGATTTTAATGTATAGGCAAAATAGGGAACAATTCGTAGAAGGATCGATGAACGATATTGAAACTATAGACAGCTAACACAGGAATATCACCGACATATTCCAAGGGTGGCAAGTCATGCATAATCGAATATAAATAATAAACCCCAAGTTGATGAGAAAAACGTTTAACTAAGGAATCATTATAGCGATTATTGCGCTCTAATGTACGAACTATAAGTTTCCTGTTAGTTCATCAAAATTATAAAAAAAAATTCAACGAACTTTTAACAGTAAATATTTCCAAACTTTAACTTAATGGCAGAAAAATCATACATTTTATTCCAATAATATTCTTATATCATAAGATAAATAATATTTCAATACACATAAAATAAAGAAGGAAATTCATATACAAGGGATTTACCGGAAACCGCATGTTTTTTTATTGTGTAGTATATGGCAAGTAGTGGGGGGGGGGGGGGGCGATTGGTGATTGAGACGGTCCTATAGGGTAGAGAGAAGCTAGAAGTTTCAGTTACACTCGATATGGTATCTTAAGCACCGCACTTTTGTCATTAGACGGTTTTACGCAAGCGGTGAATCAGTAACCCAAACCCAACGAGACTTCCGCCGCCACTTCGATATTCCGCCGCGTGGGCTGATTCTGGATCGTAACACAATTTTGAGATGGATACATAATGTAAACACAATGGGATCATTGATAAAAAAAACCTCCAGGGTCAGCAACAATTGTTTGTACGCCTGAGAATGTTGAGCGTGGTCGCGTCGCTATGTTGGAGAGCTCCAAACGTTCGCTGAGGAAGCGAGCCGCAAACCTCGGCATTTCTGCCTCTACGGTTAGAAACATTTTGATTAAAGACCTCAAGTTCTATCCGTATAAGCTTGCAATATGTCAACAACTAAACCCTGGTGATTACAGACATTGTTTAGAATTTTGTTAGCAAAAGATGGCAATCTTGAATAAAATCGAAATGCAGTTTCACTCATGAGTGATAAGGTTCATTTTCACTTAGATAGTTTTGTAAATAAGCAGAATTTTAGATTTTCGTGTTCAAAAAATCCACAAATATTGCAAGAGAGGCCTTTACACAGTCCTCAAGTGACAGTGTGGTGTGTGGTAGGTGAAGTGACGGTCATCGGGCCGTATTTTTTTTTAAAAGATAACGGTCAGGCACTTACTGTTACCATAGACCGCTACTTGAAAATGTTGAATAATTTTTTCTTGCCTGCACTTTACCATTGTCGCATAGCAATGCAAAACATATATTTTTAGCAAGATGGGACTACGGCCTATACTGCTCGAATTTCGATGGAATGTGTTCGACAAGCTTCCCTTTGAAAAATAATCTCACGTTTTGGAAATGTTTCTTGGCCCTCGATACCCCGATCTGACGATCCCAGATTTCTTTCCTTGGGGTTTCTTGAAATCACTTGTTTACGTTAAAAAACCACGCACATCACCAGAGTTGAAAGAAGCCATCGGTAGAGAAATCTAAGCCATTCTACAAAAAATGTTAAAAGATTCAATGCGTAACTTCAGGGAACGTCTGGAAACATGTGTTTAATCGGAAGAGCGCCATCAACGCGATGTTATTTTTGCTACTTAATTTTTTGTAAGATTTTCTTAAAATTTCGAGTTTGTAGAACACATTGTTTAAAAAAAATTAATTTTTGGTTCAAAATGAAAAAATTTGTAGCTTTTTGAAAACCATGCAATTCCCGATAAACACCTTGTATTAACTTATTGTTAATGATAAATATTTGAATTGCAATAATTGAACTGTTATAAAAATATGCAAAACGTAGCAGCATAGACGTTATATTTACGGAAAAGAGCCAAGATCACTACAGGAGTGGAAGGAAGACAGAGAACTTTCTCTCTTTCTTCCTCTCTCAATACATAAATAGCTAGGTTTTCTTTTCTACAAGTAACCTTACCCAACTGCCACTCGCCAAACCAAATATAATTTGGCACACTGCAAGAAAATGGAAAAATTTGAGACACGTATTTATTCATAGCGGCCCAATTTCATTTTTTTGAGTATAAATTACCCTAGAAGATTGTAAAATAGTTAACATTTATAGTAAAATAACCAAAACTAAATGCATTTGTTTCCACCATACAAATAAGTGGTCTTATAGATAAGACTATCATTTTCATATATTTTTAGGATAACTAAAACCGAATCACCTTAACAGATCAAAGCCAAAGTCAAATGAAGGTCAAACCTGAAGAATTGGCTTTAAAACGAGTAATTTAACTATTCAATAGGTTTTTTGGTTCACTAAAATAAAATCTCATGTCCATTTGATCTAAATAATTTAGGATCTAGGACAAATGAAGGTCAAATCTTAATTAGATTTAAAACGAGTAGCCGTACTAGTTAACAGATTTTTTGGGATGCTAAAATCGAATCTGGCGTCCGTTTAACTCTAAGAAGTCAAATTTAAGGTCATTTAGAAGTCATGTCATTAACAATAAACTCTAAATAATCTTAAGCTTGAGATGCTGAACCTAATAAACCTAGGGTCTAGAACCCTAAACTTAAAAATTCCAAGCTCACAAGCCTAAGGTCTTTAACTTCCAGCCTAAAAACTTGAAGCCAACAACCCAAGCTCACAACCCCTGGTCTACCATTCCTCTATGTATGCAACACTTTCTCTATCACTAGTGAAAATTCTCTACACCATTGTAAAAAGGACATCTAATAAGCATTCTACGAATAATATACTAATAAGTTACGTGAGAGACAAGGCGACTCATGCTAATCAAGCACCCTAAAACGTAAGAGGCAAGGGGACACGCTAATCAAGCACCCCAAAGAAAACAAAATTTACTACGTCCTCGTCGTTCCTGGGTAACACTAGAAGCAAATACACTATTAAATGGTATATACGAGGTCTGGCTATTAAATAACGAGACTGGTTACGAAAAAGGGTTTTATTATAAAAATTATTTTACATTCGAATGCTCCCCTTCAATATACTCCCCTTCCCTCGCCACACACCTTTCCATACGTTTTTTTCATTGATCGAAGCAGTGCTGGAAGTCTTCTTTGGTGAGGGCCTTTAGGAGCTCTGCCGTTTTTTGCTTTACCGCTTCCATCGACTCAAATCGGGTCCCTTTCAAAGCAGATTTTATCTTCGAAAACAAAAAAAGTCGCACGGTGCCAAATCTGGCGAGTACGGTGCGTGTTCGAGCACTGGAGTGCGCTTACCGGCCAAATACTGCTTCACAGATAGCGCGTTATAGGCAGGTGCGTTGTCCTAGTGCAAAATCCACAAGTTGTTCTTCCACAACTCCGGCCGCTTCTTACGAACTTGTTCTCGCAGTGTTGCCAAAACTGACAAATAGTAAGTCTGGTTGACAGTCTGACCCTCTGGACCCATTTAGTCATCACAATACCGTTAATGTCGCAAAAAACGATCAACATTGCCTTGAATTTTAATTTGGACATCCTTGCTTTTTTAATTCTGGGCGATTCAGGCGTCTTCCAATGCATCGATTGCCGCTTTGTTTCAACATCATATTGAAAAATCCACGTTTCGTTGCAAGTAATAATGTTTTTCATCAGTCTGGAATTTTTTTTTAACCTTTCAAGGAAATCTGAGCAAACCTGTTGACGCAAGAGCTTTTGGTCAGGGGTCAGGTTTTTTGGCACCAACTTCGCACAGACTTTTGTCATGTGTAATTCCTTGTGTAAAATTTGTCTAACCGTTTCTTTATCGGCGTTTACAGCCTCGGCAATCATACGGATGCTCATTTGACGATCTGCACGCACAATTTGGTTAATTTTGGTCACTGTTTCCGGAGTTGAAACAGTGACAGGGCGACCTGGGCGTTGGTCATCTTCAGGGCTCACTCGGCCCTCACTAAAGCGCTTACACCACTCAAAAACACGCGCACGAGATAGAGAATTGTCCTCATAGGCCTCTTGCAACAATTTACAGCACTCAGTCGGAGTTTTTTTCAATTTATCGAGAAATTTGAGATTGATACGTTGCTCCTGTTTTTCGTCACACATGGTTTTCGGCACGAGAAAAAAACACGTTCGTTTCAAACCGCTACTGCACAAATACAATAATAGTTACAAAAACGTGTTTTGGTACGTGCATAGACAAGATATCTAGATACCCAACGCACTACTCGTTTTTTTCCCCACCCTTCTACGGCGCCCTCTAGGCGCGCAGTCTTGTTATTTAATAGCCAGACCTGGTAATATCACACACGTACACAAATTATAATTATTGGGTCTATAAATAAACCCAATATACCCAAATATAAAAATACAAATTCTAAACTTACATATAAGGTGTCAAAGCTTAGAAATCAGTTACCAAACTAGCCGTATTGAGCCTCAGTATGTACCAGGAATTAAATAACATGGTAGCAGATTTACTTAGACGAGAATCGTACAATAAAAAAATTTATCTATAAAAGAAAATTCAATTATTTTTGTTACACTATTGAAAATGCAGTATCAAATTAAAAAATATATTAAAAAATTTAGGGAAATATAAAAAAGAAGACAACAAAATAAAAAAAAAAATAAAATTTACAGTAAATAAAAGTGATAAGTTAAAAAGAAATTATGAAGTCATTAATAATATATTATCTAAAAGAAAATTTTATAAAATGTATAATTTTTTAAAATGTAATAAAAACTATATACTATAGAGTATAAAAAGCTTATATTCTAAATGATACAAATCGTCAATATATGTCAGCGCGTCAAATACATGAACAAAAAATTATATAGTTGTATGCAGCTAATATTAGTAGAAAAACTCAATAAATCACTATTAATTAATTTATACGTTCAACTATTGTATTAACGTCAACAGGAGATGGTTTAGCAAATATTTTGTTACGTATTCAATAGTGAAGGGTACAACAGCAATAGCAGTAAACTGATTATCTAATGATTATGTGAAAAAATACGGTAAGCCAACAAAATCCTTCGGTTGCCACTTTTTTTCTTTGAAGTGAATATGTGCTATAATAAAATATTATATTATTATATACATTATTATATTAATTATAAAATAATATTTGCTTTGTCACGAAATTCAAATTTATTTTAGGGATAATAACAAAAATCTATTTTAGGGGTAACTGCACTTTGAGGGTAGTTATCATTTCTTAAATCGCCAAATGAGCACGTAAAAAAAATTTTTTCTAATAGTTTTTGATGTTTTTCAACATATTTAAAATCAAGAAAATCGTTAAGGTGTATCTGGGGTATTTTTCTTGTCAGTTTATCTTACGGAATAATATAATAAACATCATTTTTCCGTGCAATGCTTTTTAGAAAAGTTTTTTATAATGTCAGCACATAAATATCAGCAAATTCGTCTAGTCCAGCAAACTGTTTAGCGAAAGAGCTGACGCAGCAGCGTATTGTTACGTCCTAAGCTGAATTGTTTACCAATTTGTTATCACCAGTTTCTTAATAGTTTACTTTGAATTTCTAAAGAAATTTGTTTTTGTAGTAACTGTCCGTTAGTTCGTGAGGTAAGTACAATAGTTTCTCTAGACTTACATTGTTAATGAAATTTATTTACTTTAATTTATTTATTAATTGAAACTGTTATTATAACTTTAAGGATCGAAGAGAAATAATGTTTTAATACGCAAATTTAAATATTTATTAACATTCATCCGAGGAAAGGCGAAAATTTATTTTAAGATGCCTATGAATTTATAAATTTTTGTATAATAATTATCGCTTACTAATTTTGGTAATTTAGAATGCAAACGAATTTATTTAACAGAGAGTTTAATTTATATTATTTAGCGCAGTATAGTCTATAAAATAAAATGCTCACAAACGTCGAAAAGAATCAAAGCTCTGAAATAAAGCACGATGGTCAATGGTTCGGCAAAACGGGATTTCTGGTTTTGCCGCAGGACCGGAAGGTTCGTCAGTCGCGAACTCTGACAACCTTGAGAGGGTGGAGCGTGCTGCCATTGTACGCTGCAAGTCTAGAGACTCGCCAGTTGTGAACTCCGACGTATAAGTTGTGAGATTAATGTTGTCCTTGTAGATATCGAGGGTCGGATAGCTCGCCAGTTGCAAACTTTGATTCGGATAACACTAAACTGAAACTACATGTATTCACCATTACCATGTACCTAAGAATTTTCACTATAAAACATATTAAATAAAATACCTTTATAATATCATAGAAAATTGATTGAACTAAGTTATACTCTAGACTAAAAGAACTTTTTTTTCTATTGTAATTTTGTAATTTTTTAATATTGTAATATTTAATATTGTAACTTTTATATTATAATAAATATACGGCATAAAAAAAAAAGCGAATACATAGAGCTATACGCATAACTTAGTATTCTTACAACAAATAAATTATGTATAAATTATTTTAAAATTTTATCATAATATATGTTTAAAATAAAACATTTAAATGTAAAAAGTATTTTTATTAATAAAGCATACGAGGTGTGTCCGAAATGTATCCGATCTGCTTTTATATCTTCGCGCCAGAGTGTTCGAGCGACCTCTGCGAGGCATAAACGTTAATAATAAAGCCTTACGAACTTATCAGTTGCTGGCCGATACCAACAGGGCATATAGTTTATGCGTAGTGTGTATTCGTTTACAAAGCCTTTTATGCGTTCGTCGGATTTTGCTAATGTTAGAAACGACTGAAATTTCAGATCAACGAATTTAACACATCGTTCAATAAGACCCGAGACTAACAACGACAACAACATTTTTTTCAAAAATCATTTTTATGTATCAATATTATCTTCTTTTAGAGTAATACAATCTTTCTAACGCCTTTCCAACATTTCTATACCATGTTTATAGAAGGATTTATCCTTTGCTCCAAAATAGGCTTCAGTTTCGGCAATGACCTCCTTATTCGAGCTAAATTTTTTTCCCTGGAGCATTTTTTTGAGATCAGCAAAGAGCCAGTAGTCGCTGGGGGCTAAATCTGGCGAATACGGGGGGTGGGGAAGCAAAGAAGCCCAATTCGTTCAATTTTGCCATTGTTTTCATCGACTTGTGGCATGATGCATTGGTGCAATCGCGGCACCCACTTGGAAAAAACCTTTTTCATGCTCAATTTTTCATTAAGAATTGTAAATACGCTTCCAGATGATATCTGTGTCATTTCTGCCATCTCACGGACCTTCACTTTGCGATTTTTCATTACAATTTTTAACACTTCACTCACATTTTCCTGTGTAACGGCTTTCAATGACCTACCCGAACGTTCCGCATCGTTTGTGTCCGTACGACCACGTTTAAACTCAGCATACCAACGACAAATCGTTGGTTTGGATAAAAAGGAGTCCGGGTAATGTTTTTTAAGCCATTGCTGGGCTTCTACGGTGTGTTTACCCATTAAAAAACAATGGTTTATCAACACTCGAAACTCGCTTTTTTCCATTTTTCAAACAAATTACAAAGTGACTTTACTCTAACCTTGATAACTCTGCTGTCTGTGATCCGATCGACGTGAAATTTTCACACGTTTCATGTAAGGGTTCGCACTCTATGGAAACGTGGCCAGTTTGGTACTACTAGCACCATCTCTGGGTTAGTCTTGGGACTTATTGAACGATGTGTTACATCAAGTTTTGCTCATAACTCGAAAAAACTAATTGAAAAACTATTAAAATAATGCAAAAGGCCTTTGGGGGTAAGTGTATAGGTAAAACACAAATTTACAGTGGAAGCTCTCATCCGAACGAACTACGGCCAAAAAAAACACGTCAAAGTCAATAATAGTGGAGCAATATCAAGTTAACGATGATCGTTCTTTTTTTTTTTTTTTTTTTTTTATTATGAAGGTGCTGTGCACCACAAATATGCGTCGTCAGGTCAGACAATTGATAAAAAATATTACGTTGAAATTCTGATATGATTGCGTGATGCGGTGAGAAGAAAACGACCGCATTTTTGGTCAAGCGGTGATTTGCTTCTCTATCACGATAATGCACCAGCGCACTCATCGATTCTGGGGCAGCAGTGTTCAACGAAACACAATATCACACTGCTTCGCCAACCTCCACACAGTCTCGACATAGCTCTTTGCGACTTTTGGTTGTTTCCAAATTTGAAAAAATCGCTCGAAGGACATCAGTTCGATGACAAAAAGATGGTTGAAGATAATGCGACGAGGACACTCAAGGCTATTCCAAAAACTGACTTCCAGGACTACTTTAAAAAATAAAAATACTAAATACGCTAGAAGCATGTTATAAAGTCAAACGGGGACTACTTTAAATGATGCCACTCGTCTGATGACAAAAAATAATAGCGCGGAGATATGAGGTAGGTCGGATACTTTTTGGACCAACCTTATATATTTATTATAAAGTATATTCTTATATGTATAGTATTTCCATTATCTTTCATTCGGATCGGATTAGCCTCACCTTGCCTGTTAATTCGTGATAGATCCCTGGGTTATCAATAAGGAGAATGATCCGATAGTGTTCCGTAGCCTGAATTAATGTGATTCAAACGGCAGTGATGAAGACGATATATCAATGTGTGGTCATATATTTCCCCAGTGATTGCATCGGCCTCTAATAATGTTGCTGTTGTTTACTTGTATTATCAAGAGAGTTGTAATAAGTTGGCTTCAATTTTATCCTTATATTTTATGAGTAATTTTCCATTAAAAGATTCTATTAAAACGTTGTTATTTTGGAAGATCTCTTTTGCTTTCTTCTTATCAAGTTTCCCTCTCCTTGGCCTTCTTTTACTAGCTTTTTTCTAGTTTTTCTTTTATTACGTATACTTCTGCTCCTATACCGAGGTGTTAGGGTCGAAGTAATTTGTTTGGGGCTCTAGCTGTTTTTCTGTATACTAATTGAAAGGGAGTGAAATCGGTCGATGAATGCACGGATGTATTATATTTGTACGTAGCGAATTGTATCACAGAGTCTCAGTCTTGTTTACTGTTTGTTTTGTTACGAAGAAATTGGGCAATTGTAGCGTGACTTCCTTCGAGGGAGCTATTAGATTGCGGATGTTAAGCCGAAGTTGTGATGAGTCAAAATCCGTACAGAGTTGCGAGTTCTTACTAGATGGAATTATGGAAGCTTGTTTCTCTGTCGCTTAGGATTATCTTAAGGACGCCGAATTGCAAGATGAAGTTTCTGGCATGCATTGGATATAGTTACAGCTTTGATGTTCGGTAACAGTACGAGAATACAGAATTTTGTAAATAGGCATTGTATGGTTAATATATGTACGTTGCCATGATGTATTTTTTATAGAGGACTAGCCAGTCTATAGTTACATTGTAGAAAGGTTTGTTGTACGTGTCAGTAGTTATCATAAGCTCGCAGATTTTTAGCCGGACTAGTTTTTGTTCCTCACGTATAGGGCATTTCTTAACAAATTCACTTATTTCATATTTCATATCTTGCCATTGATATTTATCTCTTATCCTTATGTAAATTTTCGTTACACCTATATATCCTCCATAAACACTCGCATGGTATTTTTTAAGCATGAACTTGCGATCTTTGCAGAAAGAGAGTAACTAATCTGCAACTACCGTAGCATATGGTAACGAAAACATCTATAGTTTTACCCTTTTAAGCTATTTGCAAGGAATATAGTGATTTTTGTATTGGTGTTGTTCAGAGATTTCGAAAGCTTAATTTTAAGATGTTCGGTTTAATTTTTTTTTTCTCGATTTTTAATAGGACTTAGCTAAATACTATATATAGCATTTTCAATACTACGTTACTATAATTGTTATAGGTTGGATAGCAGGTAGCTTGAATAGTTTTATTATTTCCAGGTTTCGAAGTAATTTTTGGTTTTTGATAGTCCCATTGAGATCTGTGAGAATAAAATGTACTAAATTATCTTTTAGTTATGTTAAACATTTCCTTGCCGGAATTAATCTTTATTTAGATGTTGTAAAGTGTCCGTCACTTTACTTTAAATTTAAGCGTGCAGAAAGGATAAATAAGGCGAATTACATTTCTTTGCGTTATAATTCATTAGTTGCTTTGGCCTTATATGAAAAATGCAATAATACGCCGTATAAGATATAAATATACGAGGGTGGTCCTAAAAGTACCCGACCTGACATGAATACAGGTAGTTTTAAAAAAACAATTACTGTGATTGACAATACCACCTTTCAACGACTTAATGTGAGAAATTCATAACGGTACGTTTATTATTATTTTTTTTACAGACATCCAAAGTGAACGCTCTCAGTGAATTTGTAAATGTGGAAAAAATCGGGCATCGTTATGTGATACAATACTTTCATTTGAAAGGTCTAAGTCCAACCGATATCAAAGCAGAGTTGGATTCTACTCTGGGGAAGTCTGCTTCTTCGTTCACAACGGTCAAATATCGGGTAGCTGAGTTTAAGCGAGGTCGTACGAGCTGCCAAGATGAACTCCGCAGTGGTCGACCAAGTGAGGTCACTACGTCAGAAAATGTGAAGAAAATCCACAAAATGGTATTGGATGACCATCGACTTAAAGTGCGCGAGATAGTAGACATGGCAGGCATTTCAAAAAGTGCTGTGCATCGCATTTTGAGCGAAAATTTGGACATGAAAAAGCTGTGCGCAAAATGGGTGCCGCGCTTGCTCACAATGGAGCACAAACAGCAACGTGAGGATGTTTCCATCGAGTGTTTGACAATGTTTTGCAGCAATAAAGCCGAGTTTTTGCGTCGATTCATAACCATGGACGAAACATGGGTCCATTATTTTACACCGGAGACCAAGGAGCAGTCAAAGCAGTGGACTAAAAAGGGAGAACCGGCTCCAAAGAAAGCAAAGACAATTCAGTCAGCTATCAAGGTCATGGCATCCGTTTTCTGGGATGCGCGTGGAATAATATTTATTGATTATCTTGAAAAAGGAAAAACAACCAACGGCACATATTATGCAGCCTTATTGCAGCGTTTGAGTGATGAAATCAAGAAAAAACGGCCCCATCTGACGAAAAGAAAAGTGTTGTTTCATCACGACAACGCACCAGTCCACACGTGCGTCATTGCGATGGCTAAAGTCAATGAGTTAAAGTTCGAATTGCTTCCTCACGCACCCTATTTGCCAGATCTGGCACCCTCGGATTATTTCTTTTTTCCGAATTTGAAAAAATGGTTCGGTGGCAAAAGATTTGCCAACAATGAAGAGGTAGAGTCTGCGGTTAATAGGTATTTTAAGGAGCTTGACGGTTCCTACTATAAAGCGGGTATCGAAGCTATCGAACATCTTCGGAAAAAGTGTATCGAACTGAAAGGAGAATATGTTGAAAAATAAAAAACATTTTCGCAATTTTTTCACTATTTTCTTTGTCGGGTTGGGTACTTCTGGGACTGCCCTCGTATTGTATTCATCCGCGGTGATTGTAATTAGAAATTGTTATTTAATAAATATAAAAGGCGCGGCTTGCGATTGGCGGCGATCTAGTGGGAAGGGAAATGTACTTAGCTCTGTAATCGGCGACGAAACAGGCCACAGAAGTAAGCCCTTTTCTTTAGTGACGGAAACGATAAGTCCGGTCGGTCTCAGTTTAGATCAAAGTTCCGGGGCTGGACCTGTTGATTGATGGGTGGATCGGAAGGAAAGAGAGCGAGGCTTCTTTGCTAACTCGCTCGTGGCCTTCGCTACCCCCGACCTCTTAGATGCGAAAAATCGATGCGAGCGGCTTCGCACGGACACCTTGATAATTATGCACTTATACAAGTTCGCGCAAATTACTTGAGCCGCGTTTTCGCACTGTTATCGTGGGTGGAATTATGGATGAGATTGTTTTTTATGCGTAGTCGGGATTAAAGGTCCATGATACTTCATCTGTTAATTTGGGGATAGAATCGCTGAGTTTTATTTGAGAAAGACTAGGCTCTTGATGCATTTGAGTTGTAGTTTACTCGTTTGTATTATATTGTACCTTTTTCTTTATATTAGGTTGTCCCATAAGTTTCTTCCCTTTTTTGATGCGAAATAAATACACGATAATTGTTGTTTTAAATTGATTTAATATCTCATCTTGATTAAATGCTTATGTACCGTTGTCTTGAGATTGTTAGTGGCATCCACTATCTCACACGTACTATATTGCGGACTTTCAGTGAGCACAGTCTTGATAAGGTCCGTATCCGTCGTTGCTGGGCGGCCGCTGCGGTCTTCATCTTTTAACTCGAAATTGCCAGCTCTAAATTTCTTGAACCAATTGCGGACGGTCCTAAAAGTCGTAGCATCACTCCCGTAAATTATGCAAATCTCGTCTGCAGTGTCCTTTGCACTATTGCCTTTTTTAAAGCAATGAAGCATAACATGCCGTAAACGCTTCTTTTGGCTCTCCATATTGAACGGTGCGGAAAAAATTTTAAAAGAGACTTTGTCACCAACAAAACGTATTTTGAAAGAGCTCTGGGATGACTGAAACCGATGCCATAAACGGCTAAGAGATGAGCCTGCATGTTTATATAAACATAGCCAGTTAGAGTCATTCATAGCGTAGCGCGAAAAAAACTTATGGGACAACCTAGTAAAATAACTAGATGAACTGTAGAATTTTATTATAAAATTACGTTATGTTATTTCTATATTAGTCAATAAATTATTTGTACAAATATAATATCATAGAAGTATATATTATTCTGATCATAGTATTGTAGTATATATTATTTATACAAATATACTATTATGATAAAAAAATAAGACCAATTTTTTTTTTTTTTTAATTTTTTATTTATTCTTCTGAATATATATCTCGTTGCCTTTAAAGTAGTCCCCGCCCGACACAATACACTTATGCCGAAGTTTTTTCCAATCCTCGAAACAGTAAGAAAATTCCTTTTCCGGATTCGCCTTCAATTGACGAAGCGATCTTATTAAACTGTCAGAAGTCACAAGGCGTTAAATCAGGCGACTACGGCGGTTGTGGAACGATATGAGTTGAATTCTTGGCCAAAAAGTCGTGAATAATCAATGCGGTATTAGACTGTGCATTATCGTGATGCGAAAACCATGAGTTGTCTTGTCACCATTCCGGCCTCTTTTTGTGAATAGCTTCACGCAAACGACGCATAACACTCAAATAATGTTCCTTGTTAACAGTTAGGTCTGGTGTAAGAAATTTTAAATGCAAAACACCACGATAATCAAAGAAAACTGTCAACATGACCTTGATTTTTGAACGACTTTGAAGTGATCAGTTTGGTCTTGCTTCACCTTTGGCACGATATTCGCTCGATTGATCGGTTGTTTCTGGATCGTAGGCATAGATCCATGTCTCATCTCCCGTAATAATGTGTTCCATGACGTTCTGCTAGTCAGAAAGCATCTCTTCGCACACATTGACACGACGCTCTTTTTTAAAAAAATTGAGTGTTTTTGGAACCAATCGAGATTTGACGCATTTGAGACACAAATGATTCTTCAAAATGGCTTGAATCGATCCAAATGAAATGTCAACAGTATCAACAAGGTCTTAATTTGTTAACTAACGATCTTTGGGCATAAGGTTTTTAATTTCTTTAATGAGTTTCTCATCAGTTAATGTCGATGGTCGTCCTGAACGCTCTTTGTCTTCGACGCTGTCTCTGCCTTTTTGGAACTGTTTGTACCACTTGTAAACATTTCCTTCCGACAAAGTCTGCTCACCGAAGGTCTTCTGCAACATTCTAGACGTTTCTGCACAAGAAATTCCATTCCAAAGACAAAATTCAATGTAACTTATTTGCTCACTAAAATCTGACATTTAAAAAATCAACGAAATCACTTTTTGATGTTCATAACGAGCGTCACTTGCAAACTAATGAATATATTGACGTAAAATTTGACACAGATATCTCTCACAGTGCTTCAACTTAAAAAAAAATTTTGTCAAATCGATAAACCCGCGAAATTGAAATTGAAAATTGGTCTTTTTCATCATTGTAGTAAACATGATATATGCTATTTTTCAAAATATTTTATTTAAAAATATAAAGAAATATTTGAGTTCTCTGAGTATTAGTCTTTCTTTATTTATATTTTTATATCACAGTTAATACATTGTTGTCGGGATATGTAAAAATTCGTTTTTCGCAAACTGTGAGTAGAGCGCGGGCCACGTTTATAATAACAATGAAGAATACATTTTAAGACAAGAAAATAAAAGTTTAATAAATAAATTCAAAGCTTTTTTAAATTAATAGTGATTTCTTTGTAACAATGAATTCCACGCATATTTTTCAATTAATTGCCCGCTCCAGCCATAATGCTCCAGTACAAAACGCCCGACCACGATGTGTTAAAATTATTTTTTCTTATAATTATCTTCTTAAAAATATTTTCTTGAATCACGAATAGTTATGTTGAACCAGTGGTCGCATTTTTTATCATTATACTTTTCTTTTTAGTCAAATCCTTGTATGCGTCATGTTCGTTTAACCCATTAAGGACGGGAATTCTCACATTTAAATCGACCTTATATTAGGTGTAGTAAAAAGTAATCCATTATTTTGCCAATAGATGGCTTTAGTAGTCTGTATCTCCCGTTGTAAAAGTGCGATCGGGTTACACTGGATGGCGTTAGAAAGATGAGATTTCGTACTAAAAAAGCTTCCGATACAGTTTTGTGATTGCTTGACTCAGTATTTTTTTAGCACGCGTCAAAGATGGACACCAATAAAGAGAAAATACGCCATATTTTACAGTTTTTTTTCGATAAAGGCGAAAACGCTAGCCAGGCAGCTGAAAATGTGAATAGTGTTTATGGTCCTGATACTGTAACAGCCAATCGCGCACAATTTTAGTTTCGTCGATTCCGTTCCGGTAATTTTGACGTCAAAGATGCAGCACGCTCTGGAAGGCCGATTGTCGAAAATGTCGATAAAATAATGGAAATCGTCGAGTCCGACCGTCACGTAAGCACTGTTCTGATTGCCCAGGAGCTAAACATTGCACGAAAAACCGCTTGAAACCACTTAAATAAGGCTGGATACAAAAAGAAGTTCGATGTATGGGTGCCACACGAGTTATCGCAAAGAAACCCCATGGACCGAATTCCCATCTGCGAATCGTTGCTGAATCGCAACAATATCGATCCATTTCTAAAGCGGATGGTTACTGGTGATGAAAAGTGGGTCACTTACGACAACGTCAAGCGACAACGGTCGTGGTTAAATCGCGGTGAGCCGGCGCTAATAGTGGCCAAGCCAGGATTGACAGTCAGGAAGGTTTTGTTGTGTGTTTGGTGGGACTGGCAGGGAATCATCTACTATGAGCTGCTCCCCTACGGCCGAACTCTTAATTCGGACCTGTACTGTCAACAATTGGACCGTCTAAAAGAAGCGGCCAGCTTTGGCCAATAGGAGAGGAATTGTATTCCATCAGGACAACGCCAGGCCGCATACATCGATAGTGACTCGCCAGAAGCTCCAGGAGCTCGGTTGGGAAGTTCTTATGCATCCACCTTATAGTCCGGACCTGGCACCAAGTGATTACTATCTGTTCCTGTCTATGACAAATGATTTTGCAGGTGAAAAATTCGCCTTAAGAGAAGATTGTGAAAATCGACTGTCCTAGTTTTTTGACAATAGGGACAAGGGTTTTCACGAGAGAGGCATTATAAAATTACCTCTAAAATGTCAACAGGTTATTGAACAAAACGGTGCATATTTGACCTAAATCGTATCATTCTATCTATGCTAAATAAAACCTTCAATTTAATGCGAAAATAAAGGATTTCTTTTTACTACGCCTAATATTTTACAAAAAAATTTGTGCATATGTTTAAAAAATTATTCATTTATTCATCAATATTAATGCTGTCCCCTTTAAAATAAACCCTAATATAAACATCTGATATTATTGGGTGTACAACTTTGCTTCCGCCGTTTTGCAATAGATGGCTGTAGCGGTAAGTGGTAGTTGAAATAAATAGATCATAGATGTTACACAATAAGCTTAGGTATTTGTCAACATAACGCCATCGAAATATTAGTCGATTTGTGTCTGCATCATAAAGATATTCTCGATTAAACATGTCAGCTTACGAGCCAAATTCTCGTCATTTGCGGAAGGTTTTAATTTTCTGCTTAAATATGAAGAAATCTGTGACTGAGGCTCATCGAATGCTCTCAAATACCAATGGTGAGACCGCTATTAGTAAAAGAACGTGCCAAGAGTGGTTTCAACGCTTCAAGAACGGCAATTTTAACGTCGAAGACCAGTATGGCGGTGGAAGAAAGAAGGTTTTCGAAGATGCAGAATTGAAGGCATTACTTGATCAAGACTCGTGTCAAACGCAACAAGAATTGGCAGGATCATTGGGAGTGACGCAACAAGCCATTTAAAAACGCCTGAGAGTCATGGGAATGGTTCAAAAACAAGGAAATTGAGTGCCGTACGAGTTAAAGCCGAGAGATGTTGAACGGCGTTTGTGTGTTTGTGAACAGCTGCTTGCAAGGCAAAGACGGAAGGGATTTCTGCATCGCATTGTGACTGGGGACAAAAAATGGGTTTACTACGATAATCCCAAGTGCAGAAAATCATGGGGATATCCTGGCCATGCTTCCACGTCGACGGCCAAACCGAATATTCAGGGTTCCAAGGTCATTCTCAGTATTTGGTGGGACCAGCTCGGCGTAGTGTATTATGAGTTGTTAAAATCGACTGTAACAATCACAGGCGATCGTTATCGAATGCAATTGATGCGTTTGAGCCGAGCATTAAAAGACAAACGGCCGCAATACAACAAGAGACATGATAAAGTGATTTTACAGCATGACAATGCTCGACCCCATGTTGCGAAAGTGGTCTAGACATACTTGGAAACTTTGAAATGGGAAGTCCTACGCCACTTGCCGTATTCTCCAGACGTTGCTCTCTCGGACTATCACTTGTTTCGATCAATGGCACACGACCTGGCTGACCAGCACTTCCGGTCTTATGAAGAAGTAAAAAATTGGATCGATTCGTGGATCGATTCAAAAGATGACCAGTTTTCTTAACGCGGGATTTGTATGCTGCCCGAAAGATGAGAGAAAAGAGTGGCCAGCGATAGACGATACTTTGAATCATGAATGTATAACCAGTTTTTTAAAATAAAGCCTCGAATTTCAGAAAAAAACGGCGGAAGCAAAGTTGTACACCCAATACATAAAAAGTGATTCATTATGAGGTTTGATTTTTAAAAGGCTTTTTTTCATAGATCACGCGTGACTCCTGTCAAACTGTAATGTAATTTTTATTCAGTATTGTTTGACAAATCATCATGGAAAGATTTATACCGCAACAACGTATCTAAATTGTTCAGCTGTATTACGAAAATCAGCGTTCTATGAGAAATGTTTTTCGTGGTCTTAAAGCAACTTATGGTATGCATTGTCGACCTACCAAAATCAATATAGCTAGTACCATCTGCAAATTTGAAACCCAGCATTTATTATTGGATGATACTCGACCGATTAGGTCACCTCAGCACGTAGTGAAGGGAATATAACGGCTGTAGCTGATAGTGTGGCTGAAGACTGTGACAAATCGATATGACGTCGTTTTCAACGGCTTGTTCTGCCGTACGCAACAACTTGGCGTATTTTACGTAAAGATCTTGGATTAAAAGCATACAAACTTCAACTCGTGCAAGAATTAAAGCTGGGCGACTTAGGTTTGCGTCGTGTTTATGGTGAATGGTCTCTAAATCAGCTTAATGTAATACCGCTGTTTTATCACGAAATTTTGTTCAGTGATGAGGCGCATTTTTGGCTTAAGGGATACGTCAATAAGCAGAATTGCCATATTTGGACTGATGAAAAACCTGAAGAGCTTTAACAGCTCCTACTAAAGCCACAGAGATGCACAGTTGGGTGTGGTTTATGGGCCGGTGGAATCATCGGTCCATATTTCTTTCAAAATGAGTCCGGTCAGAACGTAACCATCAATGGCGACCGCTATCAGACCACGATAACGGATTTTTTGCTACTTGAAATTAAAGCCTGTGGTATCGGTGAACTTTGGTTTCAACAAGACGGTGCTACTTTGCATACAGTGAGAGAAACAATGGACTTATTGAGAAATCATTTTGGTGAGAACCTGATTTCACGTTTTGGACCAGTAAATTGGCCGCCTAGATCGTGTGATTTTACACCTTTAGATTATTTTTTTTGGAGTTACACGAAGTCTTTGGTCTTTAGGGATAAGCTAGCTTCAATCGACGCTTTGCAAGCCAACATTACTTGTGCCATTCGTGAGATACCGGTCGCTATGCTGCAACGCGTTGTCCAAAATTAGACCCTCAGGATGGACCATTTACGGCGTAGTAGCGGTCAACATTTAAATGAGATAATTTTTAAAAAGTAAATGTCATAGATTGTTCTTTTGACTCACAATAAAATTTTTACTACAGAATTCAACTTTCTGCCTTTTATTTGAGATAACAAAACAAACCTCAAAATGAATCACCCTATACTTGTGCCAGCACTTTTTCCAATCCTTGAAGCACT
This sequence comes from Chalcis sispes, assembly GCA_949987625.1. Classification (NCBI taxonomy): domain Eukaryota; kingdom Metazoa; phylum Arthropoda; class Insecta; order Hymenoptera; family Chalcididae; genus Chalcis; species Chalcis sispes. Next base: position 51,897,294 of record OX465095.1, read on the forward strand.
TTTCATAGGCGGTTTTTGGTATAGCCTTCCACTTCTTTAGCGATTCGATTTTTATCTGCTCATTCGTGAAAACCCTCTGCACTTCAAAGATGCTTTTTTGCTTTGGAAACCATAAGTCGCATGAGACTAGATCTGGTGAATATGGAGGCTGGGGCATGATGGTGGTGTTGTTTTTAGTCAAAAAATTATAAATAAACAACGATGTGTAAGCTTTGCATCATTTTTTTTAACGACGAAAAATTGTCACGCACGTGTAAAGACAGTTACTCTTTGTAACAGCAGCTTTAAAAATCTCACCAGCAACGATGAATGTGCCGATGCATTATCGTAAAGCAAAAGCCATGGATTGTTTTTCCACAATTCCGGGCATTTTTTTCGTATTGCTTATCGCAAACGGCGCATAACTTCAAGGTTATACTTTTTATTGACCATTTGATCTTGAAGTAAACACTCATGATACACTAGGCTACGATAATTGAAAAAAAAAGTAAGCGAAACTTTAACATATGATCGAACTTGGCGTGCTTTTTCCGGTCTTGCCTCTCCTGGGTACTTCTATTGGGCCGATTGGGCTTTGGTTACGACATCATAACCATACATCCATAATTCGTGACTAGTAATAACCATTTTGAGTAATTCAGGATCATCATTGACGTCATTCAAGAGCTCCTGAGCGATTATCACACGACGGTTCTTTTGATCAAAATTAAGAAGTTGTAAAACAAATTCTCTAATACACGTCGCATGCTTCAAATATCAGAAAAAATTGCATGACACGAGCCAATCAATATGCTAACTCCTTAACAAATTCTCTTAAGGTAATTCGACGATTTTCCAAAACAATTTTCTTCACAGCCTCGACATTATCTTCTGTAGTTGACGTGCTAAGGCGTCCAGAGCTAATTTCGTTATTAGCATCTTCTCAGCCATCTTGGAAGAACTTATACCATTCTTTTTTGCCTAAGGCAGACTCGCCGTATGCTACTTTTAACATAACAAGTGTTTTAGAGCACTTAATTCTATTTTTTATTCAAAATTTGATGCGAATTCTTAGCTCTATTTTTTATAATAATAGAAAGTCGCCAAACACACTAAAACACATCTAACCTTTCTATTTGTCAAAAACAAACTAACAAGGAAACCCCCAGAGCAATAGAGTGGGTTATGGCAGTAACAGACAAACGGGGTAGATTGCTGCTGAAGATGGCCACGAAGCTTATAGTGGTGGTAGCCAACACCGGGCGTACGCCAAAATACCTTAGATCGGGGTTTGGGTACTTGATACCTGACATAACGATGACGTCGGACAGTATCTCTTTGCGGATAACTCGTATGGTGGGTGATCGCAGACTTTACGGCCAGGGATCACCAATACATCGTCTTTGAAGTGCTGAGTAGTACCTCGATGCTACGAAACGTACAACGGAAGGGTCTGCAACCAAAAAGCTTTAACCTCGCGAAACAGAACTATTACCGTCTTATGGAGGCGCTATGGGAAGTAGTAGCGCCTTCCGAGGCTGTTTCAGAAGATCTTACGGAAGGCACGGCCACGAGGACTGACTAGATAGTAGAAGAAACCGTGACACCGACAACGCGACTGTGCGAGGTTTTTTTGCCTCGCAAATGAAACGTACTGGACAGAAGAGCGATGTACTGGTGGTCAGACGAAATGAGTCGCATCCGAAGAGACTGCATCGCGTGCCGTAGACGTTTACACCGCGCGCGTAGAAGGGGAAACCCGGAAAACCGGTTGCATATAAGACAGCATAAAAGCGACTGACGCACGCTATCAAGGACAGTAAGAAATGGTCTTGACAGAGACTGTGCGAGAAGGTGGACGGGGACCCCTAAGGACTGAGTTACAAAATCGTGACCCAGAAACTGGGTAGTTTCGGCCTATTTGAGCGCAAAGGCAAAACCACCATGAACGCGATTGTAAGGTGGTCTTTTCCCGACTCATCCGGTGACGGAAAAGCTCTCCGACTCTTGTGACCTAGCTGCCCCGGGATTCAGTGAGGTGGAACTACTCTAAGCTATGTCCTCGCTTAAATCCAAAAAAGCACCTCGGCCGGATTGCATCCCGGGGGAGATTCTCCGGAAGCTCTCCATTGAACGTCCGAAACTACTCTTGGACAAGTACAATGTAAGCCTACGGACCGGGAGATTTGCAGCGCGATGGAAGACGGCTCGATTGGTCCTCTTGTATCAGGGTAAAGAAGAACTCGAGACACCGCCGTCTTATACGCCTTTGAGTCTCCTCGACACAGCGGGCAAACTTTACGAGACGTTGTTAAAACCGCCGGTAACGAGCGCGATAATAGCCGCCGGAGGGCTGACCGATAATCAGCATGGCTTTCGGAAGGGTCAGTCGACGATAGGCGCGATAAGGCAAGTGATTGAATCTTTCATACGGACAAGGCTGGTCTGTGACGGCGCAAGATGCCTAGTACTGTTAGCGACCTTAGATGTCAAGAACACCCTCAATTCCGCCAGGTGGGGTAATATCCTGGAGGCTTTGCGGGCTGTTAGGGTACATCCCCCCTCCTCTACCTACTGCGGATGGCGAGAGATTATTTAGAAGTCTGACGAATTACGCACGAGACCACGGAAGGACAGTCAAGTAGGCCGATTACTGCTGGCGTCGTGCAGGGATCAATACTAGGACCTGATTTCTGGAACGCGGCTTACGACTGCCTGCTGAGGTTCAAAATGCTAAATAATGCCTCACTTATCGCCTACGCCGGTGACGTAGCGGTAGTGATCGTTCAGCGCAATCCAGAATTAGCACAGCTGACGTTAAGCTGGGTCATGTTACGGGTAGACAGGTGGATGACGAGTCATGGGCTGACATTACCACTGACAAAAACAGAACTGATCCTCATCACCGGAAGGAGGATACAAACCGTGATACCGATGACGGTGGGATCGGTGCAGACGCAAACCAAAAGGAAGGTGGAATATCTGGGAATAACTGTTGATACGAAGCTGACCTTTTTGTTGCATATACAGGAGACGGCACATAGGGTTGCGGCGCAGGCTTCCGTGCTCTCCCGCCTAATGACAAACACATATAAACTGAGACCGGGGAAAAGACGGTTGCTTATGGCCACCACCCACTCGATCTTATTATACGGGCAGAAGTTTGGGCCGAAACGTTTCAAATCGCGTGTCCGTACAGGACGGTCTAAGCGGAGGACGTTCTGGTGGTAGCAGGCGTAATACCAATTGATCTGCTTGCTAGAGAACGGAAACAGACATACGAACGAAGTGCCGACCTAGGGAGGACAAACGCGGCAGTTGAGGAACGTGACAGGACAATGTGCGAATGGAACGACCGTTGGCTAACGGATGCCACTGCAATGTGGACGAGACGTTTGATAAGCTGCCTGGGGTTTTGGACGGAACGAGGGTTTGAGGAGGTTATTTTTACCAAACCAAGTTTCTGATGAAGCACGGTTACTCTAGACAGTATTTATTTCGGTAAAACAGGGTTAGGTCACCGAAAAGCGAATGCTGCGGGTACGAGTGCTACGTCGCTGAGCACATGTTTTATGTGTGCTGACGATGGACCACAGACAGACTGTCACTTGAGATAAGAACGGGCAGCATCACGCCTGAAAATCCGAGAGCGGTCCAATAAGTACTTAGCCTTACCCGATGGCGCCACTGTCGCGAAAGAAATTCACTATCATGTAGCACATTCTCGTAGACAGCTACTGTCAAAATTTTAGCCAAATCGGACACGTAGTTTCTTTTTGACCGCGTGTGGAAGCAGGCATGTCCACGGATTTTCGAAAAATGGAGAAAGAGCAATATCGGTTGGTGATTCAATTCTTGTTTTTGGAAGGGGAATCGCGTAGCGAAAAAAAAGAGCACTTGAATACTGTTAAGTGACTCTGCTCCTTTGATGGCGACCGTAAAAAATTTAACGAGTTTTAACGAGGTTTAACAAGCTTCAACGTGGCACGTCGGTTTTTAATGAGCCACGCCCAAGTGCTCCGAAAACGGCTACCACGGAGGATAACGTGACAAAAATCCACGATCTCGTATTAGCAGACCGCTGATTGAAGGTGCGCGAGATAGCTGAGACAGTAGACATCTTAAAAGACCGCGTGGGTCATATTCTGCATGCAATTTTGGGCATGAGAAAGCTGTCAACGCGATGAGTGCTGCATTTGCTCACTCCGAACAACAAGCGCAACCGTGAGACCACTTCAGAGCAGTGTTTGACGCTATTTAAGTGCAACCCGAAGGAGTTACTGCGTTGTTTCGTGACCAACGACGAAACATAGGTCCACTGCTACACACCAGAGACCAAATAACAGTCGAAACAGTGGACTTCACCCGGCAAACGTGCTCCAAAGATGGCGAAGACTGTCCTATTGACCGAAAAGGTAATGGCCACCGTTTTCTGGGTTTCACAAGGTGTGATCTGCATCGACTACCTGGAAAAGGGCAAAACAGTCACAGGGCTCTACTATGCCGGATTATTGGACCGATTTGACTCCAAATTGTAGAAAGAAGACCCATTTGGCAAAGAAAAAATTGCTCTTCCACCATGACAACGCACCGGCTTACACCTCCGCCGTCGCCACGGCCAAATTAGTCGAATTGAGCTACGAACTGCTACCCTATCCACCGTATTCTCCAGATTTGGCCCCGTGTGACTTCTTTTTGTTTCCAAACTTGAAAAAGTCACTCGCCGGGCAGAAATTTGAGTCGAATAAAGAGGTTATCGCCGCCACGGAAGCCTACTTTGCAGACCTCCAGAAATCGTACTTTTTAGATAGGTTAAAGAAGTTAAAGCATCGCTGGATCAAGTGTATCGAGCTAAGAGGAGACTATGTTGAGAAATAAATCGCCACTTTTCTAAAATTTTCGTTTTTCTTTTGTAGGCTAAGCACTCATCGGACCGCCCTTGTACAGTGGCAAGGATGCTGAAAGACAAGGACAGTTGGTCGGCGATAGCTACCTTTGTCAAGATTGTTCTGAGGTGTTAAAAGGCGGATTGGTGCCAGGAATAGTTAGTGTTAGATAGCATGAGTCGGCGAGAGAATGTGAATGAAAGAATTATATGAAAGAAATACAAGACGGATACAAGTTACAACTTAACACGAAACGGGCTGACGAATTGACAGAACCTGCAGCGGCGAAGTAATATAAAAGTAGTTCTACGCTGCAGGTTAGACAAAAGCTGAATATTCCATCCGCACATCATATGTCTCTGGTTTTCCATCAGACATAACACATCGTTCAATAAGTCTCGAGACTAACAACGAAAACAACATTTTTTTTCAAAAATCATTTTTTTTATCAATATAATCTTCTTTTAGAGTGATATAATCTTTCCAATGCCTTTCCAACATTTCTATACCATGTTTATAGAAGGATTTATCCTTTGCTTCAAAATCGGCTTCAGTTTCGGCAATGACCTCCTCATTCGAGCCAAATTTTTTTCCCTGGAGCATTTTTTTAAGATCAGCAAAGAGCCAGTAGTCGCTGGGGGCTAAATCTGGCAAATACGGGAGGTGGGGAAGCAAATCAAAGCCTAATTCGTTCAATTTTGCCATTGTTTTCATGGACTTGTAGCATGGTGCATTGTCTTAGTGTAAAAGGATTTTTTTCTTCTTCATGTGCGGTTGTTTTGCTGCGATCTCCTCCTTCAAACGTACCAACAAGTCAATATAATAATCACTGTTAATCGATTTACCTTTTTCCAGGTAGTCGAGGAAAATCACGCCATGTGTATCCCAGAAAACAGACGCCATGACTTTGCCAGCAGACTGCTGCGTTTTTGGACGCTTTGGGCGGCTTTCGCCAGCCATGTGCCACTTAGATAATTGCCGATTCGACTCCGGAGTGAAATGATGCATCCATGTTTCATCCATCGTCACGTATCGATGCAGAAAATCCTTTTTATTGCGAGTAAATAGCGATAAACAGCTCTCTGAATCGTCGACTCGTTGCTGTTTTTGTTCCACTGAAAGCAATTGCGGCCCCCACTTGGAAAAAACCTCTTTCATGCTCAATTTTTCATGAAGGATTGTAAATACGCTTCCAGATGATATTTGTGATATTTCTGCAATCTCACGGTCCTTCACTTTGCGATTTTTCATTACAATTTTTAACACTTCACTCACATTTTCCTTTGTAACGGCTTTCAATAGCCTACTCGATCGTTCCGCATCGTTTGTGTCCGTACGACCACGTTTAAACTCAGCATACCAACGACAAATCGTTGGTTTAGATAGAGAGGAGTCCGGGTAATGTTTTTTAAGCCATTGCTGGGCTTCTACGGTGTTTTTACCTATTAAAAAACAATGTTTTATCAACACGCGAAACTTGCTTTTTTCCATTTTTCAAACAAATTACAAAGTGACTTTACTCTAACCTTGATAACTCTGCTGTCTGTGATCCGATCGACGTAAAATTTTTACACGTTCTATGTAAAGGTTCGCACTCTATGAAAACGTGGCCAGTTTGGTACTACTAGCACCATCTCTGGGTTAGTCTCGGGACTTATTGAACGATGTGTTATGCTGGCGTATGGCGGCTCTGACGGTCTCCGTCGTTGCCAATGCCTTTGCCACAGATGTACCCGAACAATCGAGTCCATCCGAGGCTAGAGTTGATGCCACTACGAAACCCAACACGCCGGTGGGGCTCTCTGTATTTACAGGTAGACAAAAGGGTCCTCACTGATGGTCTGTTTTAGGCAGATTGCCCGTTTTAACCACCGAAAAATAAGAAAATTATGTTAATAATGATAATAATGATAATAATAATAGTGATAATAATGATAGTGATAGTAATAATAATGATGATTATAATGATAATAATGACAATCATGATAATGATGATGAAGACAATAGATCACGAATTAATCTTATTGAATCAGTCAGTAAAATAGTAAGATATTTTGTACGTGGAATATATTACAGTTGCGTATACGTATTAACTACAGTCTTGTACTTTTCGTTATACTAAATTTGTTATAGTTATTATACAATATCAAGGGGCGCACCAGCGCCCCGTGGTTAGTATTAGTACTAACCACGGGCGCCTGGCGCACCCATTTATACATTAAATTGATGCATGAAAAAATTAAAAAATTTTTTTTAATTATATATTTCAATATTCAATAAAATGTAAGCTATAACCGTTGCTTTTTTTTTATGTTCTTTTAAATAAAAAAAAAAGCATTAACATTCGTGCATTCGTTATGAAGATAGCATATGCGCCCCCAAATCTTCATTAAATCGCTCTTCAAGCATTTCGTCTAATATCTAGGTTCATATTAAGATAAGATAATCTGAACAAGATAATCTCTTGTTTTTATCTCATCATCTCTTTATATATATATATACTAACTACACTAACATAAAAAATATATAGCATATTTGTAATAAATGTGTGTATATATACAGGGTGCGTACGGTATTTGAGGACATGCATAAATGTGACTATGCCTTCGCTAATTTTTTTGTTTATTTTTTTTCCTTTTCAGATAAGAAATGGCGAACTACGACATCACTCAAGAAATGAAGAGACATGCTGTCATCGTCGCTATATGTGCGGACCATACAGATTTAGAGATCTTTAATTTTCCTAATTGCGCCCGTTCATTCGTGCATAAGGTTCGCCGTGAATTGGAAGCATCAGGAGGCGATACAGAATCGATTGCAAAACGCAAAAAGCACGAACAACGTTCTGACACTGTCCGATCTGCAGAATTTTTAGAGCAAGTGCAAGCGATCATAGACGAGGACCCTTCAAAATCAATGAGGGTTCTTGCGAGTGAGCTTTATGTTTCTGAGCGCCTTATTCGTAGAGTTGTCCCTGAAGACCTTCGGTAGAAGTCTTACGTGATGCGCAGAGGACAGTTCATGTCGGAACGAACACGGGAACAGAGAGTTCTCCGATCAAAACGTCTTTTAAACAAAATCAAACACCCTGAGGCGCCCAAAATGTTATTGTTTTTTTCCGACGAAAAAAATTTTGACCAAGATCAAAAGACCAATCGCAGAAATGACAAATGGCTATGTTGAAATCCTACGGAGGTTCCTGTTGTTATGCACACAAAATTCCCAGTCACTGTTATGGTCTTAGGTGTTGTCAGCAACGGAGGACATGTTATGCCTCTACACTTTTTTACTCAAGGACTTCGATTGAACTCTACTGCATACATCGAGATTTTAGAGACGGTAGTGAAACCCTGGATAGACAATGCAAGCGGAGGCAGACCATTTTTCAACAAGACTCTGCTCCTTCACATAAAGCGATGGCGACCCAAGATTGAATAGCCGAAAATTTTCATGACCACATAACACCGAACCTATGGCCACCTAGCTCCCCAGACCTTAATCCTTTGGAATATTACGTATGGGGCGTAGTTGTGCGTGAGACCAATAAGCGTCCTCATAACACCACTTTTTCGCCGAAGACTGCCATTAATGCCTTATGGTCAATATAAACAAGGAGCATTTGATTCGGGCATGTAATCGTTTCCGGACCCGGATCAAAGAGGTTATTGCTGCTAAAGGCGATTTTATTGAATAACTTTATAGCCATATATTAATTTAACGTTGTGTAAAAAATTCCTAAAATTTCATTAAATTTTATTAAAAATACAAGCTAATTAATTTTACTCTTAAGTTGTCCTCAAATACCGTACGCACCCTGTATTAGGTGTAGTTGAAAGAAATCCATTATTTTTGCATTAAATTGAAGGTTTTATTTAGCATAGATAGAATGATACGATTTAGGTCAAATATGCACCGTTTTGTTCGATAACTTGTTGTCATTTTGGAGGTAATTTCATAATGCCCCTCCCGTAGAAACCCTTGTCCCTATTGTCAAAAAACTGGGACAGTCGATTTTCACAATCTTCTCTTAAGGCGAATTTTTCACCTGCAAAATCATTCGTCATAGACAGAAACAGGTGGTAATTACTTGGTGCCAGGTCCGGACTATAAGGTGGATGCATAAGAACTTCCCAACCAAGCTCCCGGAGCTTCTGGCGAGTCACTATCGATGTATGCGGCCTGGCGTTGTCCTGATGGAACACTATTCCTCTCCTATTGACCAAAGCTAGCCGCTTCTTTCAGACGGTCCAATTGTTGACAGTACAGGTCCAAATTAAGAGTTCGGTCATAGGGGAGCAGCTCATAGTAGATGATTCCCTGCCAGTCCCACCAAACACACAGCAAAACCTTCCTGACTGTCAATCCTGGTTTGGCCACCGTTTGCGCCGGCTCACCGCGATTTGACCACGACCGTTTTCGCTTGACGTTGTCGTAAGTGACTTACTTTTTATCACCAGTAACCATTCGCGTCAGAAATGGATCGATATTGTTGCGATTCAGCAGCGATTCGCAGATGGAAATTGGGTCCATGAGGTTTCTTTGCGATAACTCGTGTGGCACCCATACATCGAACTTCTTTTTGTATCCAGCCATATTTAAGTGGTTCCAAACGGTTTTTTGTGCAATGTTTAGTTCCTAGGCAATCAAAACAGTGCTTACGTAACGGTCGGACTCAACGATTTCCATTATTTTATTGACATTTTCGACAATTGGCCTTCCAGAGCGTGCTGCATCTTTGACGTCAAAATTACCGGAACGGAATCGACGAAACCAAAATTGCGCGTAATTGGCTGTTACAGTATCAGGACCATAAACACTATTCACATTTTTAGCTGCCTGGCTTGCGTTTTCGCCTTTATCGAAGAAAAACTGTAAAATATGGCGTATTTTCTCTTTGTTGGTGTCCATCTTTGACGCATGCTAAAAAAATACTGAGTCAAGTAATCACGAAACTGTATCAAAAGCTTTTTGAGTACGAAATCTTATCTTTCTAACGCTATCTAGTGTAACCCGATAGCACTTTTATAACGGGAGATACAGACTACTAAAGCCATCTATTTGCAAAATAATGGATTACTACACCTAAAATTATACATACATACTATATTTAAAAATAATTTTAAATGAAGCTATTTGTGTGTGTATATATATATATATATATATATATATATATATATATATATGTATATATACATACATACATATATATATATATACTATTTTAGAGGTTATTTGTGTATTGATTTGATTTATATATACCATTTTAGAGGTTATATTTTTTAAATATATTAAAGAACCTATATATATATATATATATATATAATGTGTTGATAGTATTAAAAAAAATTAAATACGTATTGATACTATTTAAAAATTAAAAATGTTATAATTTTACCTAAAAGTGTTTATTGTTGGCATTATTCAAGTAAATAATAAATAAACATAGAATAATTGTACTTAAAACTAAAACAATCAAGGGGTTATTAATTATGTTTACTATTTCTCAGTGAAATTATAAAATAGTATTTATTATTTCTAAGTAGAATTGTCAAAAGGTATTAGTTTTGTGGTTATGGTAATTAGTGGTTATATTTTTTAATGAAGCTATTCGTGGATTGATACTATTGATGTTATATTTTTAATTGGAAGTGTTTAGTGTTGACATTTTTCAAATAAATAATAAATATGAAATAATTGTACTTAAAATGAAAACAATTTTATGTTTACTATTTCTAAGTGAAATTGTAAAAAAGTATTTATTATTTCTAAATAAAATTGTAAAACAGTTTCAATTTTGTGGATATGGTATTAGCTAGTGGAGGTTCGATGCAAAATGCCTCAAATTTTACTAAAGAAGAAATGTCTGCAACTAGAATTTTAATTTGTCATGACGATTCTTATCTATTTTATGAAAGAACATTTCTTTCGAACAATCTTTAAAAATTAGTCGTTCTGTTGTCAGTGCTAGAGCTGATAATATTATACTATATTTGATAGTTAAGTATTTAATTATATTGATGGAGTTTGTACTGGACTTGGATTTACACCTACAGTTGTTGGAGAAATTGTTGCAGTAGTTAAAGCCTACACAACTCGAGTTGCTGATGGTTCTTTTCCTACTGAATTATTAGATTGAATAAGTTAAATATTACAAAAGAGAGGAGTCGAATTTGGTGCTATAACAGAGAAAAAGACGTTGTGGTTAACTTAATTTAGCTTTATTTAGATGTACAGCAATGGTTATCGGGTAAGTGCACTTTTTTTCAATAATGAAGATAACTATAAATTTATTTCTATTTATAATAATAAAATTTAGTTTACGAAAGTTATAAAATTCACTCATTAGTCTGCTTATTTATTGAATATTTACTTAGAAAAAAATCCAAGTAATTTTATATATTTTTCTAATTTTATTAATATTTTGTACCTACAATATTAATAAATTTTTATTATTTTATTGTATTATTTTTATTATTCGTCTAAAAAGTTATAATAAAATTTTTTTGTGGGTTTTTAATTAATAATATATTAATAACACGATCAATTGCAAGTCTTATTACACCTTACTAGGTTCCTTTGTATTTGCGTCGCAATCATTTTTTTTTTTTATTCTCTGCTACATATTTTTGGCTTTTGATTATACATAATAGTTCAAAGTTTCAATATATGGTTTCATTTACTTATGCACTGTATGATCTCTATCTATGGCATGATATACGAACATTTATTTTTGTACTTTTTTTAGCCTTTTCTGATTGGAGGTGTTTCAGAATTGATCAAATACAAATAATTATTTGTTTAACAAAAGTGTCATTATTTAATTGATCAAAAAGATTTAAAACAAAATGAGTAATGGTAAAAAAAAGTTTTTCTAAAATTCAATAATTAATTTCTTTTCATTATTTATAAATATATTTTTCAGAATTCTCATTGGATATAGTTAAACAAACTTTTGTACTTAAAAATAAAAATAAAAAAGAAAATAGTCAAATATACAAATTAGATATTTTGATAAATTTCATGGAAACTGAAACATGGATCGATTTGACTCCTACAAATTTAATAATGTTATATGAAGATTCGTTGTGATGATAAATAATTAATGTAAACAATTGGCTATAAAAATATATTTTATTAAATATTTAATCTCTTGTTTCTTATTTGCCGCTAAATTTACAATTTGGTGCCTATTCATTTCCAATTCTCTGTGTTCTTGCTAAAAGTAAATTAATATTTATTTTATTAGAATATCATTATTTTATTTTTAAAAACCAATAAATTTGAATTATTTTTTAAATTAAATTTTTATTTTTACTTAAATTTGTAAAACAATATGATCAAAACAGCTTCTTATTTTTAATTAAATAATCTATGTATTATATTAAATAATTAATTGATTTTATTATATAATACAATTTGAAAATAAATTTGTAATATAAAATATATTGCAAGTATTTGCATGTATTTTATTCATAAAAATTATATTTCTTTTGGTATTTTCTACTTGGTGACATCATTTTATATAACTGATAGAAATAAAATGTTGAGACAACTTTAAAATGTCAAAAGTTATTTATTTGTTTCTAATCAAATGCACAGGATACAATTACAAAGCTATGAAAAAAAGAAGAGCGCTTGTGTTACTTGATTCATTAACTTGACTGTCTGACTACATCTGTCGCACGCACCAGAGAATACGAGGTCTGGCTATTAAATAACGAGACAGCGTGCCTAGAGGGCGCCGTAGAGGGGTGGGGAAGAAAACGAGTAGTGCGTTGAGTATCTAGATATACGTGTTTTTTTTTTCGTGCCAAAAACCATGTGTGACGAAAAACAGGAGCAACGTATCAATCTCGAATTTCTCGTTAAATTAAAAAAAAACTCCAACTGAGTGCTGTAAATTGTTGCAAGAGGCCTATGGGGACAATTCTCTATCTCGTGCGCGTGTTTTTGAGCGGTGTGAGCGCTTCAGTGAGGGCCGAGTGAGCCGCAGATCGTCAAATGAGCATCCGGATGATTGCCGAGGCTGTAAACGCCGATAAAGAAATGGTTAGACAAATTTCACACGAGGAATTACACATAACAGAAGTCTGTGCGAAGTTGATGCCAAGAAACCTAATTCCTGACCAAAAGCTCTTGCGTCAACAGGTCTGCTCAGATTTCCATGAAAGGTTTCAAAAAGATTCCGGACTGATGAAAAACATTATTACTTGCGACGGAACGTGGACTTTTTAATATGATGTTAAAACAAAGCGGCAATCTGTGCATTAAAAGACGCCTGAATCGCCCAGAATCAAAAAAGCAAGGATGTCCAAATCAAAATTCAAGGCAATATTAGTCGTTTTTTTCGACATTAACGGTATCGTGATGACTAAATGGGTTCCAGAGGGTCTGACTGTCAACCAGACTTACTATTTGTTAGTTTTGGCAACACTGCAAGAACAAGTTCGTAAGAAACGGCCCGAGTTGTGGAAAAACAACTCGTGGATTTTGCACCAGGACAACGCACCTGCCCATAACGCGCTATCTGTGAAGCAGTATTTAGCCGGTAAGCGCACTTCAGTGCTTGAACACGCGCCGAACTCGCCAGATTTGGCACCGTGCGACTTTTTTTTGTTTCCGAAGATAAAATCTGCTTTGAAAGAGACTAGAGGCGATGGAAGCGGTAAAGCAAAAAACGGCAGAGCTCCTAAAGGCCCTCACCAAAGAAGACTTCCAGCACTGCTTCGATGAATGGAAAAAACGTAGGGAAAAGTGTGTGGCGAGGGAAGGGGAGTATATTGAAGGGGAGCATTCAAATGTAGAATAATTTTTATAATAAAACCCTTTTTCTTAACCAGTCTCGTTATTTAATAGCCAGACCTCGTAGACATGACTAAAAACTGAAAAAGAAGGGATAGAAGAGAGCGCAGCGCGCCATCTCTTTAACACTCCCTCCCGCGCTAGCTCTTGCTCTGCCGCCTCTATTTATTGCCTGAAACACACCAAGTATACAGATTAATATATTTACAGTCTGTCAAGTAAGAGCGTGGTCGACTTCACCGACAAGTTATAGAAGATTTTGCTCTAATTTTTTCGCAAGCCAATAGAGGGAAGCTTTGTCCTTGATGCATTGTCAACAAAGATTCAGTTGTCATTGATCTTTTAAAAGAGAATCACGTTAAACGCAATGAGTGCTAAGTACGCGTCGCGCTACGAGGCTGTGTTCCTTTGCATCCACCCAAAGGTCCCAAAATGTCGCAATCAGCGGCTGCTAAATATATGAGAAAGTCGAAGGCATTTGTACAGAAGTGGATACAGCGATATAAAGTGGCTAAAAATGTCGATATTTTATCAGAACGTGGCTCGATAGGAAAAGTGAACAAAAAAGATGAAAAAAGAATAGTAAATCTGTTTTCGCGGAATCCTGCTTTAACACTGCGGCAAGGACAAGCAAAATTAATGGCAAAAGGTTTAGATATATCCTACGAAACTATCCGAACCCATCTTCGTACTCATCATCTGAAATGGCGCAACACAATGAAGAAGCCTCTGTTGACTGAAAAACATGTGACAAAGCGATTCGCTTGGGCGCATGAGAATATTGATAGAGATTTTGAAAATGTCAATTTTACTGATAAATGTTCTATATGGGCACGTTCTGTCCTCACGCGAGCCTGGTCAACTTCCACCAATAGGCTTGTTCAGCGAACCGTAAAACATGGAATAAAGGTGCATCTTTGGGGCTACTTCTCAAAGCAGGGATTCGGTACTTTGCACCTCTTTACTGACAACCTAAATGCCGAGAAAATGATAAAAATCTACAAAAAGGCTTTACTGCCATCTGCTAAACGATGGTTCATCACAAAAAATAAAGATTAAATTCTGCAGGAGGACAACGATCCTAAACACCGCAGCAAGCTCTGTACTCAGTGGGAGACTCAATCTGGCATCGTTACATTGGATTGGCCGTCGCAGTCGCCCGATGCAAACCCTATTGAAAATGTGTGGGCATATATTAAACAGAAGCTTCGTGGAAGACGCACATACACTTTGAAGCAGTTGTCTTACGAAATTCGTCGGATCTGGAGATCCTTGCGACTAGAATACGCCGTCAAATTAGTAGAAAGCATGCCTCGGAGATGCCAGGCAATTATCGACGCCGGTGGTGACTAGACACATTATTGACCAAATTGCATCATTGTTTGTAATGTGTAAAATGTATATATAAATATGAAAGTTTCATCAAATAAATTTTTTTATAAATTAACACGACCACGCTCTTACTTGACAGACTGTATATGTATATGTATATTCAAATGTTTATTATTTCCTTGATCAGACGATCATGCAGTTCGAAAGATAAAGGTTAAGTTAATACGTCCGCGATCTGTTCTTTTGTGGAAAGCCATTTTACATGATTTTATAAGATTATTTCGAACACATTCTCGTACATAGTGTTCTTTGATATCGACCATATGTTTTAATTTATTTTCTCCGCCCGTTTTAACACTCGCTTCTGCTGCTTTATTGTCGCACCATAAAGTTATCGGAGTAAATTCTGTCTCTATTATCTGTTTTAGCGTATTGTATATCGAAATCAATTTTTGACTACAGTCACTCACGGCTACATATTCAGCCTGACATGTGGATAATGCAACGTATCGTTGTTTTCTCGTTCGCCATGTAATAGTGTCACCAAATAACTTGATTACATATCCACTTGTCGTTATTGATTCGTTACAGTCGCCTAGGCTTGCATCTGAATAGCCTTGTATATCGTTTTGATAACCATGATAACATAAACCAAGACCTTTTGTGCCTTTATGATAGCGAAACACACGTTTAATCATCCTCCATTCATTTTCAGTCGGATTGACCTGATGTCTACTTTATAAATTTACTGCATAGGTTATATCGGGACGACTGGCATTTGATAAGTAAAGAAGCGTACCGATAGCTTTTCTATATGGTCTTTTTTCTCCATTTTCTGTTATAATTGGGTATCCAATTTCGTCTGTCTCCTCTCTGAGCTTACGTGTTCTATTTATTATTTCGTTTGTCACTATAGGTGT
Source organism: Chalcis sispes (assembly GCA_949987625.1). Classification (NCBI taxonomy): domain Eukaryota; kingdom Metazoa; phylum Arthropoda; class Insecta; order Hymenoptera; family Chalcididae; genus Chalcis; species Chalcis sispes. The sequence continues at coordinate 51,913,213 of OX465095.1, forward strand.
TCTTTGGGGGTGCATTTTCTCAAAACCAAATTTCCGCATTATTCTGTCAATATATCTTTTTTGTTTTATTATCAACACTTTCGCTTTTCTGTCCCTTTTAATTTCTAGTCCAAGAAACGACTTCGGTTCGCCCAAATCAGTCATTTCGTATTCCTCTATTAACTGTCGCTTAATTTCATTTAATTCACTTTTATCATTACATGCCAGTAAGATGTCGTCTACATAGAGCGTTAATATTAATATTTTATCTGCTTCCTTCCAAGTAAATAAGCATAATTCATCCTCGTGCGGTATTAATCCCATTCGTATTGCTGTCGCTCGGAAGTTTTCATTTCAGCACTTAAGACTCACCTTTAGGCCATAGAGTGCTTTCTTTAATTTACAAACCTTCAGTCGCTTTATTGTTGGATCACACTCTATCCCATCAGGTATTTCCATCAAAACCTCAATATGAAGCAACCCATTTAGAATGGCAGTTTTTACATCCATTTGACATAACTCCAAGTTGTACTTATTGGCAATCGCTAGAACTAATCTAATTAGTGGTAATCGTGATACTAGTGCATATGTTTCTTGCAACTCATGAATGTTCTTATCTTTGAAGCCTCTTATTACCAATCTCGGTTTCTATCTCACGCTGTTGTTCGGTTCAATCTTTTTCTTTAGTACCCATTTTGAATCAATGATGGTTGGTTTTCTTCCGTCACTTGTGATGGTTGACCTGTCGATTATTTTCCAAACATTGTTTTTATACATGGAATTCAATTCTTTGTTAATTGCCTCTGTCTAATTTTCTTTCTCTGACGTTTTCATGGCCTCTTGATAAGAACCTGGGTCACTATTTGTTTCTGCCAAGAGTGCATGAATCGTTTTGTCGTCCATTAGATTTTATTCTGTGACTGTCGTCTTATTCTTTCTTGGGCGTTCTCTGCCTCTTTTCTGCACTCCCTCCGTTCTAGACGTATTTTGAGAAATTTCCTTTTTAAATTCCACAAACCATGTTTCAGTGTTGATTTCACTGTTTAAATTTTCCCAGTTATTCAATTCTTGTTTTTTTGTATTTATTTGCGAATACGAGTTTTTCGTTAAATCTTACATCTTTGCTTTCATAAAATTTTCCTTCTTCTGGTTCGAATAAAATATAGCCTGTCTCTTTGTATCCTACTAATATCTCTCGCTTTCCAATACATCTAAATTTCGGACTTGTCTTTCGCTGCACTTTTATATATGCCAAACATCCAACGCGTTTCAGTTGATTTATGTTTATTTTGTACTTTAAGTTAAATATTTTAAGCGGAGGAACCATTTCATTCGAAGTATGTGGCGTTCTGTTGTATGCAAATACAGCTGATCCAAGCGCCAAATCCTACATGTTTTCAGGTAAGCCGGAGTCATACATTAACGCTCGCACTTCCTTTTGTATTGTCTGATTAAATCTCTTAGAGACTCCGTTATGTTGTGGGGTATCTGGACAAGCTAGTTGTAGCTCTGTTCCTAGTTTCTCTCAAAACCCTTACTGTATAGCCTCCTGTGAATCCAGTTCCTTGGTCTGTCCTTAAGTAACATACTTTCGCATCCTTTCCTAACATATTTTGTGCGCTTCTTACAAAATTTTCTATACAATGGCCTGTTTCATTTTTCGCTTTCATTAGATACGCCATTGCTAAACGAGAGAAATTATCTATAAATACAGATATGTATTTATATCTTTTCGTATAAGTCGCTGGACTTATTATCCCCATTACATTAGAATAAATTATCTGCAGGGGTTCGATCGCTCTCCTTCGCACGTTGTTGAAAGGCAGTCTGTTTCATTTCGATATCAGACATACTTCGCAGTCCAGTATGCAATCATTAAACACTGTCTCTTTTAATTCTTCATTTTCTAGAAACTTCTTTTGCAATTCCTTTAGATATCCCAAGGATGCATGTCCCATTCTCACATGCCATAGCATGGCTTTATTTATGGATGATTGATTACTTGACTTCTCTTCAAGTTCGACATCACAGTTCGCTTGTTCATCCTGTTGCATATCATTCGCTTCGTTCATTTGCCTGCCGCATAATGTGTTTTCTAAGTCAGAACTCAACTCTGTCCTGGTTTCTGTATTTTCAATTTCATTCGCTATTGAACTTTCTTTATTTTCATTCGCTTTTCGTTTTCCTGTCGTACTTCGAGTTGTTACATATGCTATTATATTTCTTTCTTCTGTTCGCTAATTATTTGTCGATTTATCAATTTCAAACTTAACTATCCAATATGGCCTTTTATATATGCCCGCGATAAATGTCTCATTATTTTCAGGATCATAAATATCAATTCGTTCATTGTCTAAATAGACGCTCAGTCCCTGATCAGTAAACTTTTGCAATGATAATAAGTTCTCTGTTAAGTCTTTCGCATATATAACGTTATTTAGATTAAGAATTTTGTTTTGCTCCGCAATTACTTGAACCGCGTCTACTCCCTCCGATCTGAAGTTCGCACTGTCGCTTTTATTTGCGCATTTAATTTCGCCAGGATTATCATTTAAGGTTTTAAATATTATTTTAAATTGGTTAAATGTTCTGTCGCTCCCGTAACTATTAGGAATTTCGCTAGTCCTAATTTCTCTTTACTTTCATCGGTACAGTTTGATTTGAAGACGCTAGCATCTATTTTATAATCTACTTTATTTTCCATCAACGATTTATCCTTGCACTCACCTTTTTTAAAATGATTTTCCTTTTGCCATTTGTCGATAGTATTTTCATTTTTCCTTTTATGGAATGTTTTAGTTTTGTAGCTGTTTGTTCTAATTTTGTTATTTTTGTACTTTTTATTCTCGTTCGCTATCCTACCAAAAATGCGCCGTCTTTTACTGTCGTCTATATCGCGTCTATTATTAAACTTTCACTTATTTCCGCGGTAATTATTTCTGCCGCTATATTTGTAATTAGTAATTTGTCGATACCTCTGTTCGCTTCTTCTCATCCTTTCACGGCACTCTGCTGCTTTGTGATTTGTCAGTTTCTTGCATTCGAAGCACTCCTTTTTGTTTGTGCCCTTGTGCGGGCAGTTGAAAGCCATGTGTCCAAAATCATCACAATTGAAGCAGCGTGGTGCCTCCTATGATTTTGTCGCCACCGTCGCTGTCGCCTTTTCCGTCGCTGTCATTTGACATTTTATACTTTCGAGCTGTAGGACATATAATTTTAGTTGGTCATAATTTAATATTTTGTCTGTAGTACTTCTTATCATAAAATCTACATTTTGAATTTGAGGTATTTTTGTTAATATCGCATTGTAAAACGCGTCTCTCTTTTTGTCGTCCGATAGGATATTATTATTAGACAAATTATTATAACATCTAACTAACTCTTCAAATCGATCTATAAATTCTGTCGTCTTTTCTTTAATGGGATTATATTGAATTTCGTATAGTCTTCTCCTGATCGTAGCAGAAGTTACATTAATTTCACTCAATTTTATTTTCTTAATTTCATTTAATAACTCTACAGGATCTTTGATATCTATTACTTTTGAGTAATAATCAGGATCAATTCGATTCACAATTATGTCCCGGACTTTAAACTTATGTTTTTCTTTAACCGTATCATCATGAGAGTCGTTAACCTGTACCTTCTCATCTAATATGAACAATAGATCCGCTTCCCTGAGTTCTGAGTTTGAATGATCCAGAAAATGCTCTAATTTTGTTTGTTTCGTTAATTTGTAATCGCGTCAAATTGTTGTTACCTTACCCGATAATTCTATTGTAAGTATTTTTTTAATCTCACGCGATACATCTCCGAAACTATTATCAACTCTGCCTTTATTTCGATTAATTTTATTTATTTCATTTTCGATGAATTTTGATGTATCCATTCTATCTATATCTTTATTAATGACTGTCGAACTATGACTAACCCCTGACTGACTATTGTCTATAATTCTGTCGTCTTTCCCGTCGCCCTCATTTGAGTTTTCATCACTCGCGTATGATTCGTTTGAACTGACCTGTTCTCCCAGCTCTAGGAAATTGCAAATGCTTTTATGGCGTACTCTGTTTATTAACAGAGAGCCATTTTCCGCTTTCGAGCTCACTGTTTCCTTTAGGTCGTTTAGCTGTTCTCTAGTCTGTCGCTCAAATTCTCTCTGTCGCACCTGCATCTTGTCTACTTTGCGGTTCAGCTTCTCTAGCTGTTCCTTTATTTCTATAAAAGATTCATTAATTTTATTATCCTTTTCACCATGTTTTATCAATCTATGTGAACCCATGTACTTATCTTTATCAATAAAAATTTTCTTTATAAGTATATTACCCCTTTCTATATTTATAATTTTTGGTATACCTTTTACTGTTGTACTATTAATCGACGATAGGGCATCAGGAGCTCTTCCTTTTGAATTGCTTTCTTCACTAGACTTAGCTCGTCTTCCGTGATAAATCCCTTTTTTATAAGTTATAATATTCATAAGTAATTGTAACTGTTTTAATTTAGCTCAGATCTGATATGCCAAACACAAGCTAATCAGATTGAGATATAACTTAATGGAAACTACGACATTTTCATTTTGTATATTCTTCATTTAATTTTATAAACAAAATATATCAGTCACACCTGATTTACCGAACACAAGCAAACCAGATGCATATATGATGATTTTATCGGATTATTATAAATCGAACGAGTTCATATAAACTGTCGTTATCTGTCGCTGTTGAATCATACATGTGCATAGGTTCCTATTTTATTTCACTTATGATGTGAAGATCGAACACAGATACATTCACACCCTGAGTTAGGTTCTTTATTTTAATTTAATTCATTGGATTTACTATGCAAAAATATATATCAATCACATCTGATTTACCGAACACAAGCAAACCAGATGTATATTTGATAATTTTAATAATTTATTTTTCTTTACCTAATTAGTAGACGGTTCCATCATCTACTGTAAATATTATAAAATCATCCAGTATTCCTACTCTGATGATTTGTTCTGGATGTTTTTCTGGGAACCCAAACGCCAGCTCCTGAGTCTTTAGAAAGAGCAATAAAGACTTTTTATCTGCACAGACAGCATCAATGAAAATTAAGAAATTCTTAATTTATTTTGATTTACATTAATACTTCATGATTTTATTTATATTTCATTAACTCATTCACACTCGCATTTATTTTAAACATTCGCTACTGTTCGCAAACTGTATCATTCTCTACTGTTTGCTAATAAAATCATTCGCTACTGTTCGCAAATAAAAACATTCGCTACTGTTCGCAAATAAAATCATTCGCTACTGTTCGCAAATAAAAACATTCGCTACTGTTCGCAAATAAAAACATTCGCTACTGCTCGCAAATAAAATCATTCGCTACTGTTCGCAAATAAAAACATTCGCTACTGTTCGCAAATAAAAACATTCGCTACTGTTCGCAAATAAAATCTTGATAGTTCAATTTTAAATTATGTATAAATAATTTTTAAATAATATTAAATCTGATTTGCCAAACACAAGCAAATCAAACTGACAGTATTAAAATTTTAAGCTTTATTGTCTTTCTATTTATTTTTATGTATAAAATTTTAATTTGTTTTAATTCCGGAAATATATAATTTTTATTCTATTTTCAACCAAATTGACTGGAGCCATTTTGTTTCTAATCAAATTTTATTTACTGAACACAAGCAAATCAAACTGACCAGAGCAATTAAGAATTAAATTGACTTCAACTCTGTTTTAATTTAATTTAATATTGTTAGTATTGATTGAATATAATTTTATAATTCCTGTCGCTATCTCACTCGTACTCCATATAGCTATACGTTTTGTTATTTTCGTATTTTGTTAGGCTAGATTTACCGTGTTGTAGCAGAAATTCTGCGTACACACATTTAGCATTATCGCGCGTGTTTGTTAACTTTCTCTCTCGCACTCGCAACGCACAGGCTTTAATCTCCATGCGCGTGTCTTATACACAGTAGAGACTTTCATCCTGTCTCCGTGTATTCTATCTCTCTCTTTCTTTCTTTCGCATCGTACGCATGCCCTCTCTCACCGCGCTCGCATACTCTGTCGCACCGCTCGCATTCCCTCTCTCTCGCACCGTTCGCGTTTCCTCTCTCTCTCTCGCACCGCTCGCATTCCCTCTCTCTCGCACCATTCGCGTTCCCTCTCTCTCGCACCGTTCGCGTTTCCTCTCTCTCGCGCACCAATCGCGTTCTCTCTCTCTCGCAATGTTCGTGTTTCCTGTCTCTCTCGCACCATTCGCGTTCCCTCTCTCTCGCACCGTTCGCGTTTGTTCTTCTCGGAATAGCGCGCGCGTTTAAACTTGCCAACGGCAAAATCGAATTCCACGAATTCACCAACAATTGAAATTACGATTTTAACTTTCTTCACGCCCTCAACACACATGCACACTATCATACTCGCAGCAACCTTTGCTTTAACGGCCCTTCACAGCATATCGCGTTTATTAGCCCTTACTGATTTTCGTATCTCTTTCACGATTGCCCTACCTTGAGAGATACACAATGCATGAATTTTCAAATCACTTCACCGTCGCACATAATTTCACTCATACTTACTCTACAGTTATTCTTCACTATACTTACAGTCGCTTTCAAGCTTGATTCTTTCGTTCCAAGAAAGATATATTCTTTCTTACCTTTATTGCTGTCACCGGTGACCTTTCTTTTCATTCCGGGCTTCTCCTGGGCCCATAACCTTTTGATATTTACTACTTAGTGACATTATTTTATATAACTGATAGAAATACAATATAGACACAACTTTCAAATGTCAAAAGTTATTTATTTGTTTCTAATCAAATGCACAGGATACAATTACAAAGTTATGAAAAAAATAAGAGCGCTTGTGTTACTTGATTTATCAAGTTGACTGTCTGACTACAACTGTCGCACGCGCCAGAGAATAGACAAGACTAAAAACTGAAAAAGAGGGGATAGAAGTGAGCGCAGCGCGCCATCTCTTCAACAATTTCTTTTATATTTAAATTTGTATTAACACGAATATAAATTAAATGTTTTTATCAAGAACACAAATATAAATTAAATCTTTTAATAAACAACACTAACATAAATTCAATTTTATCAATATTTTTATTATAAATTAATACAATGTTATTTTGTACATGAAATTACAAAACAATTTGTACATGATTATTATCTATTACTTTAAATTCAACTTATTTCTTTTCTTAGAACAAACGTTAATTTTATAACTTTCTACAAAATTTTACAACTTTTTAAAATTTTATTTTCTTTTATCTTTACAACTAATGCATCATATAACGTGCAATCATTCTTCACAGATTACTTTCATAATAAATCTAATATAATATTTTATAATTTGATATATATTCTACCCAATTTATGAAATTTAAATACAACCTTTTTAATAAAAAGGAAATTATGGTAAGTATTGGTTGTCGTTTAAACTTATTTTTCTGTGCTCTCTTCATGTATTATCAATTAATCGAATATAAGTATGGCACCTGTGAGTAACTTATCAAAAAGAATATTTAAAATAAGCATTTTTGACTCTCGAAAGTTGTGAAATCAAATAATATTGCTAAGTATTTTCTTTTTTATCAACACATTTTCTCTTAACGATAGCTGATCACCAATGTTGTTATATATAATATGCTAATGAATATCTACATGTAAATACAGCAATCTTTCAAATACAAAAAAATTATCGTTTTCGTTGTTATTAAAAAATATGAAAAAATATAATTAATAATTAATTTTCATAAACATACTTTTAAATTTTCTTTAATTTTAAAATATTTTAGACTAAAGAAAGCAATAAAATATAATAATATTGCTAAATATCATCTTTCTTTTTATTAATGTATTTTTTGACCTTTACCTGGTCATCATTTACTTATCGGATAATTAAAAGGTCATTACACAAATTTCTACGCACAAAAGTTGTGAAATCTATTTAATGTTGTTAAGTATTTCAATATTTGTGTCGAACACATTTATTTTATAATTTTAGTTAATACTAAAAAATATTATTTTATATTCTTTACGATTTTCTTTTGAAATGTTACTTTGAATTGAAATATCAAAGTATACAAAATATCAATCATGTAAAATGATTCTTTTTACTCTTACATTTATTTAATTTTTATTTTAATTTAATTCGATAATTTACATATAATTTCATATTGTTTTCGTACGATAGTAGGAAGTTGCTTCGAATGAAACCACTGAAATCAAATAATTCTTTTAACTATATTTTTCTATATCTTTTATGCTATATTCTTTTACAACTTATATATTTCATAAAAAGTTACTTGTGACATGTTATTAAAACCATACTTGCCGGACACTTGTAAAGTATATGGTGATGCTCGCAGTAATTTATGTGATCAACATATATTTTTAGATACTGTAATAGTTTGTCTATGTTTAAAATTAAACAAGTAACACATCGTTTAATAAGTCCCGAGACTAATCCAGAGATGGTGCTAGTAGTACCAAACTGGTCACGTTTCCATAGAGTGCGAACCTTTACATGAAACGTGTAAAAATTTCACGTCGATCGGATCACAGACAGCAGAGTTATCGAGGCTAGAGTAAAGTCACTGTGTAATTTGTTTGAAAAATGGAAAAAAGCGAGTTTCGCGTGTTGATAAAACATTGTTTTTTAATGGGTAAAAACACCGTAGAAGCCCAGCAATGGCTTGAAAAACATTACCCGGACTCCTTTTTATCCAAACCAACGATTTGTCGTTGGTATGCTGAGTTTAAACGTGGTCGTACGGACACAAACGATGCGGAACGTTCGGGTAGGCCATAGGAAGCCGTTATACAGGAAAATGTGAGTGAAGTGTTAAAAATTGTAATGAAAAATCGCAAAGTGAAGGTCCGTGAGATTGCAGAAATGTACAGATATCATCTGGAAGCGTATTTACAATCCTTTATGGAAAATTGAGCATTAAAAAGGTTCTTTCCAAATGAGTGCCGCGATTGCTTTCAGTGGAACAAAAACAGCAACGAGTCGACAATTCAGAGAGCTGTTTATCGCTATTTACTTGCAATAAAAAGGATTTCCTGCGTCGATACGTGACCATGGATGAAACATGGATATATCATTTCACTCCGGAGTCGAATCGGCAATCATCTGAGTGGCGCATGGCTGGCGAATGCCGCCCAAAGCGTCCAAAAACGCAGCAGTCTGCTGGCAAAGTCATGGCGTCTGTTTTTGGGATACACATGGCGTGATTTTTGTGGATTACCTGGTAAAAGGTAAATCGATCAACAGTGATTATTATATTGACTTGTTGGTACGTTTGAAGGAGAAGATCGCAGCAAAACGACCGCACATGAAGAAGAAAAAAATCCTTTTTCACCAAGACAATGCACCATGCCACAAGCCCATGAAAACAATGGCAAAATTGAACAAATTGGGCTTTGATTACAATATACAAAAATGACATAGCATATGCTAGTTTTTACCTTGATAAATATTAGAGAAAAAATAAAAAATTAACATGATTTCATATCTTGTTGTATATTTGTACGATTTTAAATGTATATATGTAATAAAAAATTATTAAAGTTTGTCAATAACAATTTTTTAACATTTAATAATTTTTCATTTGAAAAATAAAGCACTTCATAATTTAAATAGAAATAGAAAAATATAATTATTAAATCAAATGTTCATTTATTTTTTATATTCTATATTTTTTAGTATTTATATTCTCCACCATTACACTCTACAAGTGTCCGGCAAGTATGGTTTTAATAACATGTCACAAGTAACTTTTTATGAAATATATAAGTTGTGAAAGAATATAGCATAAAAGATATAGAAAAATATAGTTAAAAGAATTATTTTATTTCAGTGGTTTCATTCAAAGCAACTTCCTACTATCGTACGAAAACAATATGAAATTATATGTAAATTATTGAATTGAATTAAAATAAAAATTAAATAAATGTAAGAGTAAAAAGAATCATTTTACATGATTGGTATTTTGTATACTTTGATATTTCAATTCAAAGTAACATTTTAAAAGAAAATTGTAAAAAATATAAAATAATATTTTTTAGTAATAACTAAAATTATAAAATAAATGTGTTCGACACAAATATTGAAATACTTAACAACATTAAATAGATTTCACAACTTTTGTGCGTAGAAATTTGTGTAATGACCTTTTAATTATCCGATAAGTAAATGATGACCAGGTAAAGGTCAAAAAATACATTAATAAAAAGAAAGATGATATTTAGCAATATTATTATATTTTATTGCTTTCTTTAGTCTAAAATATTTTAAAATTAAAGAAAATTTAAAAGTATGTTTATGAAAATTAATTATTAATTATATTTTTTCATATTTTTTAATAACAACGAAAACGATAATTTTTTTGTATTTGAAAGATTGTTGTATTTACATGTAGATATTCATTAGCATATTATATATAACAACATTGATGATCAGCTATCGTTAAGAGAAAATGTGTTGATAAAAAAGAAAATACTTAGCAATATTATTTGATTTCACAACTTTCGAGAGTCAAAAATGCTTATTTTAAATATTCTTTTTGATAAGTTACTCACAGGTGCAATACTAATATTCGATAAATTGATAATACATGAAAAGAGCACAGAAAAATAAGTTTAAACGACAACCAATACTTACCATAATTTTTTTTATTTATTAAAAAAGGTTGTATTTAGGTGTATTGTTTTACTAAATTATGACAGCAATTATAATCCTAAAAAAATGTTTGAAACACAATGATTTTTTGCACTATCCGTGCAACATACAATTGTAATGTTTGCACACCCTTCAATTTCGTAACTCACTTCACAAGAATTTTCAAAACTAAAATCTACAAGATAATTAAATTTCTCTGGCCTTTCGTCAATATAATCACTTTTGTACCAGAAATATTTAAACAGATTTTTATATCCTGGTGAAGACAGTTCGTTATGGACTAATGATTATAATTTAATTATATTATTTTTCAAACGCAAATTCATGTTATAGTCAAGCAACATAACATTTTTGGGTTTTTTGGGTCGCTGATTATGAATTTGGTAATTATTTTTTTAAATTCAACATGGCGGATCCAATATGGTGGCTAAAAATTTTCAAAATTATTCAAATTTCATGAAAATTGGTATATAGGATTTTTTGGGTCGTTGATTATGAATTTGGTAATTATTTTTCCAAATTCAAGAAGGCAGATGCAATAAGGCGATGATTAATGCTGAAAACCATTCTTATCTTATAAAAATTTGAACGTAGGAGTCTTTACGATCACCAATTCTATGAAAATATCGTCTTTTAGCCGTGAATTCACGTTGCCCAGCTCTTACCACGTAGAGGTAAACGACAAAACTAAGAGCCTCTTTTTTCTTTTTTTAGTTTTTGTTTTAATTTTTTTTTGTTTGTTTTTTTGTATTTTTTATTATTATTTATGTTATAATTTATTGGTGTAAAAGTAGAAAACATGAGGAACATACATGGACTTTGCAGTCTTTACACATTTTTGTTGTTCTGTTAGGGTCCATGGACGCAAAAAATGCACAGTTTAAAAATATTGGCTTCCAGTTTTGATGCGAAAATATAGAACGAAACATTTTTTTTTATCGAAATTTCGTGTTTTTTGTTAAATAGACAATAACAACTTTTTTAATATGCATTCTTTTGAAATTATGACTCCGCTTATGAAAAGATTAGAAAATTTTACATTGGAAATAATATTTTTTGATGTTTTTCACAAACAATTTCATAGTTGGTTATGTCGCTGAAAAAAATATGTAAAAAGTGTCCTTTTGGTCCTTAATGGGTTAAACTTCAATAAACAATTTTCAGAAGCTTTGAATCTAATATCCTCAAATTCAAGTTCTTTTTTAGCTTTTAAGGCCGACCGAATTGTATCGCGATCGTGAGTAATTGTAGCGCTGTTTAGAATAGCTTTGAAATTATCTAGCGAATACTGACAAATCCGTGCGACTTCTTGTCTATATGTAATACCTTTATTAACTTTATAAGCCCAACGTCGCATCACCTTATGAATGTAACTTTTTTAAATCTGTTCTGAACAGTTTCAAGACTTAAATTTACCTTTTTTTTACGACTTCTTTAAAATTATCTTTTGTACACTGATTTGTTGGTTCTTCATGTGATTCAGGAAAATGATAAAGCACTTTATTCTCTATTATTTTTGCATTATGGTTTTTTTATTCTTTTTAAAAATCCAAAGTTTCATCAGTTATCATTTCTACATCATTAAATTTACTTTTTGCCTCTAATAAAATATATTTTATTTTTTTCGTCTGCCGCATTTGATGATCATTTGCTACGCTATCTGGTACTTACAACACTTGAAAATACGCTAATAAAATTTGCATAACCTTTAAAGGATTGACTCCCATCTTCCAATCTGAAATAAACAAAATAAGCAGTGAGTTTTTAACATCACTTTTTATACTAGAAACTGGTGAATAAGAGACTGCAGTAATCTGAAAATTTTCATTCATAAGAGCTACTCAAAAGATGTGTAAATTCGTTTTGCAGAAGTTTTTCAAAAACGAATATTATTTCTTTGAAATCAGTTTTTTTTTCTTTTCTATAAAAAACTTGTAACATTAATAAAAAAATATAGAATGAAAATTCAGTAGCATTGATTTGATAGAAAATTGCGTTACTTTATTCAATCCTTGAATCTAGGTTAGGCGGTATTAAAATATTTGATTAGTAGCAAGCAAAAAAAGTTTATTGTGTTTATTACAAACAATTTCAAAATCCTGAAAAACTAGACTCGACAATTTACAGGAAAAATTATGAAAAAATCTATGAAGTTCTGTATGTAACGTCGGTACATAACCTCCGTTTTTTTTCTGTATCATTTAATAAATTTTTTCCCTGCTTTTCTTGCCCTCGCTCGTCAATGGGAAAGATGTGCGTCGATCATATCGACCGCCCGCACTGATCCTGATCGTTGTGAAACCTAACCTAAGTGTGGGTAAAGAGTTTAAGAGTTTTTTAGTAACACAAAAGAAATGGTACATGCACTTTACTCTAACAAGAAAAGCCAGACCTAACACGTGCGCGTCAACTCGACGCCCAAAACAATAAAAAATGTTTCATAAATACTCTTTTTCCTACACATAGTTTTTCCATTTAAAATGTATCTTCTGTTACTCAAACTTTCTCTCCGTAATACACTCCAAAGTTATGCAAAGATTAAAGAATATTTTGTAAATTATTTTATTGCAATAATTATCGCGTAATATAACGGTAACATTTGCTTACCGATACACCGAACAGGTAGCGCCTTAAAATAATAAATAGATTACTAGGAAAATCTCGGTAAACGAGTTGTGTAACTGTTTTAACTTGATGATATATTTAATATTTAAACAATATAAGAACTACAATGTTCAACGAAAAGAATGGAATCCGCAATTTCCAAAAATACCACTCAAGGCATACGAGGGTGGTCTGAAAAGTTTCCGACCTCAACGTGAAGATAGCAGCACTCGTCAATAAAAGCTAGCGAATTTTGTTGTTCATCTGTTGACAGTTGCTCACCAAAGTTTCAGCCATTTTGGATGCGCAGTTGTTAGTTGACAGTCATTTGAGTGAGTCGATGTGAGTGTTGTTGTGAAAATGGACAAAATTAAGTATCGAGCTGTCATTAAATTTTTGTTTTTGAAAAGTAATACGCCTACGCAAATCAAAAATGAGTTGAACTCTGTGTATGGGGACTCTGCACCATCATTTACCACAGTAAAATTTTGGGCAGCTGAATTCAAACGTGGCCGTGAGAGCTTGGAAGACGATAAAAGTTCGGTACGTCCAAAAACTGAAACCACTGACGATAACATCGCCAAAGTTCACCAAATGGTGCTAGACGACCGCCGAATTAAAGTAAGAGAGATAGCAGAGGTTATGAACATGTCCAAAGAACGTGTTTGCTAAATATTAAATCAAGATTTAGGCATGAGAAAGCTGTCCGCACGTTGGGTGCCGCGTTTGCTCACGTTAGACCAAAAACGTGTTCGAATGAACATTTCCAACGCTCTATTGGCGCAGTTAAGGCGTAATAAATCCGAGTTTTGGCGCCGATTAATTACCATGTATGAAACTTGGATACACCATTATACGCCCGAAACAAAAATATAGTAAAAACAGTGGACTGCAAAGGGGAAACCGGCTCCAAAAAAAGCAAAAACTTTTTTTGACTGAGAAAGTAATGGCGACTGTTTTTTGGGATAGTCATGGAATTATTATAATCGATTATCTTCAAAAAGGAAAAACCATTACAGGAGCATACTATGCATCATTACTTGACAAGCTCAAGGCAGAACTTGCGGAAAAACGTCCACATTTGCAGAAAAAGAAAATCCTGTTTCACCAAGACAACGCGCTGTCTCACACCTCAGCGGTTGCCATTGCGAAAATCCACGAATTACGGTTTCAGCTGCTTTGACCATCCGCCTTACTCATCAGACCTAGCCCCAAGCGACTTCTTTTTGTTCCCTCATCTGAAAATTGCACTCGGAAGACAGAGATTTTTGTCAAATGAGGAGGTAATCACCTTCGTGAACAGTCATTTTGCAGAGAAATATGCCGAGTACTATTTGGATGGGTTAAAGAGATAGGAGCATCGCTGGGAGAAGTGTGTAGAATTGGAAAAAAACTATATTAAAAAATAGAAAAAAAAATTTAGAAAAAATGTCTTGTATCTGTGTTAGGTCGGAAACTTTTCAGATCACCCTCGTATTTTGAGACATTATGAAAAATAGTTTTAATCGAAAATTGTATTCGATCACCAAACAAAAATTTGTTACACAATTAAAACAATGATGCCTTTTTATCAAAATATGAAATAAGAAATATAAATATAAAAATGGCGTACAAAATATAAAATATTATCATTTATTAAAATTTCTTTTTTCTATGTTAATCTAAGTTTCAAATAACTAAAAATTCTAAAGTAAATTCTTAGAAGTAACATATTTCTTTTTAACAAAATGCCTGCGTAAAACAATTTCCTTGACTTCTATTTTTATTACCATAAACGTGCATACCATAACGATTTTTTTTTTCTTTCTTTTTCTCGAAATAAAAAGATAAAGCATCGAGTCATAATTTCCGCTGCATTTCTTTATTTGTGCTTAAACAATTTGATTTCTAAGCAGTTAAAATAATTAAAAATTATGAACGAATCGTTTTATCTTCTTATAATCAAGATAATCGTTCAATACTTAACAATAATTACTAAAGATTTATCCAGTTAAGTAAGTACTAGCGTTAGATTTTAAGCTTAGTTTTTTTATATTTTTACACGATTAATATTTTCAGCAATTTATAAAATACATGCGAATAAAAAACGCGCATAAAAAAAATATATTAATATAATTATACATGTTATTTATTCTTATTCTAATGCAAGATATATAAAATCAAAAAGCAAATACAAATAATAAATATCTATATATACTACTGTGATCAAAAAGTAAGGTGAATTTGTATATAAAATGTAAATTCTTTATTTATTCTTCCAAATCAATTTCATCCCCTTCAAAGTAATCCCCGTCCGATAAAACGCACTTTTTCCAACGCTTTTTCCAGTCCTCGAAACAGTCGGAATAGTCTTTTTCCGGTATAGCCTTCAAGACCTTCTTTGATTCGGTTTTTATCTCCTCAATCGTGTCAAAACGGCGTCCCCGCATTGGCCTTTTGAGTTTGCTAAAGAGCTAAAAGTCGCACGGAGCCAAATCAGGTAAATACGGTGGTTGCCGAACGATATGAGTCGAGTTTTTGGCAAAAAAGTCGCGAAGAACCAATGCAGTATGACATGGTGCATTATCGTGATAAAGAAACCAAGAGTTGTTCGCCCATCAGGCCGGCCGTTTCAGACGAATAGCTTCACGCAAACGACGCATAACGCTAAAATAATATTTTTTGTTGACAGTTTGGCCTGGTAGAAGGAATTCATAGTGCACCACACCACGATAATCAAAGAAAACTGTCGACATGACCTTGATTCTCGATCGACTTTGCCGTGGTCTTTTCGGTCTTTCTTCACCTTTTGCACGATAATCGCTGGATTAGTCGGTGGTTTCAGGGTCGTATGCGTAAATCCAAGTCTCGTCTCCAGTAATGATGCGTTTTAAGTGGTCCTGATAGTCAGACAGCAAAGTTTCACACACATCAACCCGACGCTTTTTTTCCAAAAAATTGAGCGATTTTGGCACCAATTGAGACTTGACGCGTTTGAGACAAAAAACATTCTTCAAAATGGTTTGGGCTGAGCCTAATGATATTCCAACACTGTCAGCGCTTTGAACTCGTTCTACCACTTATAAACGTTTTTTTGTACCATAGCTTGATCACCAAAGGCCTTTCGCAATATTTTCAACGTGTCCGCATAAGAATATTCATTCCGCAAACAAAATTTGATGCAAATTCTTCGCTCAACAAAATCACCCATTGTAAAAATCGAGAAATTCACTTTTGGTTGTTTACGAAAACACGTGTAACTCAAAGATAATTAAACCTTTTGACAAATAGACGCTTGGAAAATGTTATAGACAGTCCTACCAACCTAGGAAAAAATATTAACCTGCCTTTCTAATGCCTGGGAGTTTTAGATATAAATTTTACTTTACTTTTGATCACAGTAGTATACCAGGCTGTTCAATAAGTTTTGCGGTTCGATAACAAAAACACAATTTTATGGTTTGAAATACACTTGATTATTCAGTCTAGTGTTCCTGAACATCAATACACTTGTTCCAACGAGATTCCAATCTATTAATTCCATCCCTCAAGTGAGAATCTGAAAGAGCTGCAAAATACGCTTCCACATCTGTTATGACCTCATCATTTGATGAAAAACGCTTTCCACGCATGAATTTTTTTAGGTCTGGAAACAGATGGAAGTCGCTAGGGGCCAAATCTGGTGAATGCAGTGGATGCCCCAACAATTCGAACTTTAATTTATGGATTTTAGCCATTGTCAAAATGCTCTTGTGACACGGTGCATTGTCCTGATGAAAAAGGATTTTTTTCTTCTGCAAACCGGGTCTTTTTTTACGATCTTTTTCCTTCAGCTGGTCTAAAAGATTACAATAATATTCAGAATTTATTGTTTTACTAGTTTGCAAGTAATGCACAAACAAAATTACTTTCGCATCCCAAAAAACTGACGCTAACACCTTCTTGGCCGATTTCTGGACACGAACTCGTTTCGGAGCCGAAGAACCAAGTTCACACCACTCTTTAGCCTCTTGTTTTGATACAGGATCATGGTAATAGACTCAAGTCTTATCTATAGTAATGAATCGACGCACAAAATTTACTTTATCCTTTCGAAAACGCTTTAAATGTTGCTGCGAAAGTCGCATTCGAATGTGTTTTTGTTCGATTGTTAGCGAATGTGGCACCCATTGTGCACACAGCTTTCTGAAACCCAATACTTTAGTCAAAATATTGCTTACACTGCCCAATGAGATGCCTAGGGCTTCTACTAAAACTCTTACAGTCACTCGACGATTTTTCAATACGATATCCTATATTTTTTCTACGATTTCTGGTGTTGTTGCTGTTTTTGGACATTCTTGACGTGGATCGTCTTCATGGCTTGTACGACCGCGTTTAAATTCAGCAACCCATCTTTTTACTGTACTAATTGAAGGCAAAGAGTCTTTATACACTTTCAATATTCGTTCATAAATTTCCTTTGCTTTTAAACCTTCCAAAAATAAAAATTTATTCACTGCACGATACTTGATTTTTTCCATTGTAAAAAAATACTGTGACACGTCGATACTAAATGGCTTGTAAACAAAGAATGAATTGACAAATTAAAATAAAACTTTACATACGTTTATATGAAGAGTGTACTAACATAACAAAAAAAAATTTAGGCTAGTAGCAACACCCTCTCTTATCGAACTGCAAAACTTATTGAACAGCCTAGTATGTTAGAGTTTTAATGTAGAGTGTCTATTTATGTGCATAATTTCATATTAATGTGCTCGAAACTACTTTACTATTATATACACAGTATGTCGGAAAAGTTCCTCAACTTATTTTGTAGCACTTGTACGAGTGGCGCCACCTCTTAGACGACACCAGTACTATGTTGCTACATCCCTCTGGAGTGTCTAAGAATTTTTTTACTAGTATCCATTCATTAGTTGCCGAAATAGATGTGCTTGAGTGAATATGTGTTTAGTACCCCGCTGCAAGCTCTACGATAGATGAGAAATTTGAACATCGTGGCGCCTGCTCATTCTTCGAACATTGTGAAGCGTTATCCGCCGAAAATCAGATCCCACGCATCAATCACGCCACATACTCGCCAGATCTGGCTTCAGCCGACTTTTTCCTATTTCCCAAGCTAAAAATGGCCTTGAAAGGACGATTTTTTGAAGATGTACCGAGCATTCAAGCGGCTTGCACCGAGCGTCTCACAGCGATAACTTCAGAGGAGTACCAGAAAGCCTTCGAATCACTCATGGAGCGCTCAAATGAGTTTATATCTAGGGAAGGGGACTATGTTGAAAGTTAACTGGAATAAATTTCTTTAGATCTAATTTTCGACTTTTTATTTCAAAAGTTCGGGAACTTTTCCGACATACTGTGTATATATATATATTGAATAATACATCGTTTTGAGCACATTTATATGAAATTATGCTTATAAATAAACGCTCTACAATTTTAAGATTAATATAGAAAATCTTTTATCAATTAACATAGTATTATCAAATTACGAATAGACATATAAATATTATAATTTTTGTCATTACTAACAACTAGCATGAACGAGAATTGTTATGCTGTTATAAAAGCGTTTTCTCGCATTTCTTTTTGTTTTTCTATAAAAATAATCATTAAGTACTAAATAACACCTAAGGTTTCCGTTTTTACTCATTTATATTTGAATGTAAATTTTTATACGAAAATGTTAAAAACTAACTAGTATTGATGAACTCCTAATAAGAATACTTTTTACTTTACTTTCGAAGCTATAATTATATTTTAAATCAAATTAACGTTAAACGACAATATTTAAATCATAAGTCATCTCTATAATCAATCATCTCATAATTGTCTAAATTTTATGTAATTATAATGTTAAATTAAATTAATTACCATCAAATTATATCTTAAACGTTAAATTATAATTAATCAATAAAATTCACTGAATAAATTGTTACTAAAATATGTTTTGCTTTAAACTTACTTTGTATTAATGGTTAATTCAACAAAAAACGTAACAAGTGTTAGTATTATTCATAAACTACAGATAATTATAAAAACGTATATTTGAGTTAAACTCTTTATTAAAAATATAGTTGCTAACATAATAGTAACATCAAAAAAGACTAAAAAAAACTGAAGCATCAAATGCAAACGACCAACAAAAAACCTTTCAAATAATAATAATAGAAAAAAAAAGCAAAATAATATAAAGTAATTAACAAAATTATAATGAAAGTTAGATTGAGCTACGAAATTGATTCTTTTTCGGCGCCTAGTTCAAATTTTACGTAGGTTAATATTAAAATAAAATATTGTAGAATAAAATAATATTAATATTAGTTTATAAGTTTGTCATATATTTTTGTACAAATGGGCATCCCCTCTCGATCTCTCTCTCTATCCGCTATCAAGACGAAACACTCTCGCAGAGGCTTTCCACGCCCTCTGCGTCCCTTGGACTGAGAGGCCCATCGGGAAGCTTCTATCGTATAGCTTCTGCCACGTGCTTAAATACGGCACAATGCGACAAGCAGCAGACCTCAAGCAGCACTCGACAACACAACTACTACGATACCACTTCTACGAACAAGCAGAGAGAGAGAGAGAGCTCGTAAGCTCAACTGCTTAGGCTCGAAAAGGCAACATGTCAACTACGTTGCATCGAGCCAACGCACTGTAACGTCGTTTCGACGTTACATTTGTAAAAACTGAAATTATCAATTTTAAAAATGTTATGAATAAAAGCGTGATAATTTAGATAGAATCAATAGCTGAATTTAATTTTTCGGAAATCTGAAATCTCGAAAATCGGTTCAAATGAATATTCCTAAGTAACTGTAAATATAATAGTAATGAATAAATAAATGAATAATAAAGTAAATAAATCAATTAATATATAAATGTGAATATGATTCAATAAACAAAAAAATGCAATCTATTTTTCAACGATGTTCTCGGCAGCAATTTTATTATCGATTTAAAATGGTTCACAGTAATAATATGGCCCTCAAGAAGATCGTTATAAATTATTTTCATGCATTTATTAAGAGGAGTGATCATATATTGTTTAATGAAAGTTATGTAATATTTATATTTAATGAAAGTAATGTAATATTTATATTCAATGAAAGTTATGTAATATAAATAAAAGTTATCTAAATGTAAATTAAATAAAAATAAATAAACAAAAACCCTCGTGTATTTTTTTAGCTTTGCCACTGATCAAGTATCCTCACCATCTTAAAGTACAAAAAACTCATTTATTAATCTTCTTATCTGATTTTAATAATATTTAATTAAATAATTAAAATTAATTAATGCTTTAATAAGTAAACTAATGAGTAGCTAGATTCAAATATTAAATAAAAAAATTAAGAACCTAGTTGATTGACAAATCACGTTTCTTACGAATAAAATGTAGAAAAATTCATTTAGAATTCAAAAAAAGTTATTAAAAAAAATCAACAAAATAATTTTAGAAATATCAAGAATAATTTTTAAAACTATTTTAAAACTTGCAATTAATAAGAATATTCTGTATCAATGTTTCCATAATTTCTCCATAATGTTTCTTCATAATGTTTCCATAATTTAATTCTATTGAATGTCGATTAGTATTTTTTTATTCAGAAAAATTTTTCATGAAAACCTTTTTTACTATGATATATATTAGGTTGCTGCAGATGAAATGGCCGATTTAGCAATGACATAAAGTTGGCTGCAATTTTAGTGTATTATGTTGGCACAAGGCGGCGCAAATGATATGACATTGAAGTATAAATACTGCTACCTTGGTTTATGGAGTCATTTCTGTTTTGCACTTCATAGTGATCGTAAAAACAAAAAGAAAAAGTGAACATAAAAGTGAATCAAAAACGGCTACTTTTACTATACGAATTTAAATTAGAGCACAACACAACGGAAGCAACGACGAATATTAACAGCGCATTTAGGCCTGATACAGTTAGCGAACGAACCACTCGGCGGTGGTTTGAAAAATTTCGATCCGGAGATATGGACCTTGGAAATGAGCCACGTGGACACCCAGGACCATCGATCGATAACGACGAGCTGAATGCATTAGTGGAGTCTGACCCCCGCCAAACCATAAGGGATCTTGCCGAGAAATTAGGCGTTCACAATTTGACAGTTTGCCGCCACTTGCAACAACTTGGAAAAGTAAAAGAGCTTGACAAATGGGTTCCGCGTGATCTTAACGAGCATAACATGACGTGTCGAATGGAGATTTCAAGTTCTCTGCTCTCCCGCAACAAAAAAGAACCGTTCTTGCAGCGAATTGCGATCTGCGATGAAAAGTGGATTTTATACAATAATCGTCGCTGATCGGCCCAATGGCTAGATGCCGATGAAGCGCCAAGACACATGCCGAAATCAAGCGTTTATCCAAAGAAAATAATGGTAACTGTATGGTGGTCTGTAGCTGGAGTTATCCACTATTCGTTAGTCACTATCCACTAAACCATCAATACTGAGAAATGCTGTGCTCAACTAGATGAAATGCATCAGAAATTGATAGTCAAACGACCTAGGCTTGTCAACAGGGATGAAGTGATACTGCTTCATGATAACGCACGACCTCATGTATCGAGAACAACGGTCCAAAAATTAAACGAGTTGTGCTATGAGACTCTTCCTCACCCTCCATATTCACCAGACCTCTCACCAACAGATTACCATTTCTTTAAACATTTAGATCACTTTTTGACAGGAAAAAGATTTAATAATGAAGCCGCTGTCAAAAATGCCTTCGAGGAGTTTCTTCGAACCAGAAACTGGGACTTCTACAAAACTAGAATAAATGTACTTGTATCTCGTTGGGAAAAGTGTGTTGCATCTATTGGTACCTATTTTGATTAAATAAATTGTCTTTATAAAAAGTTACAGCTGTTTAAAAATTTATTACTTAATCGGCCATTTCATCTGCAGCAACCTAGTACGAGGGCGGTTCAATAAGTTCCCCGTGTTTGACGACAGAGGGCGTTCCTGAGAAAAGTTGTTATTATTATCGTGTGCTGCCATTTATCAAACGACGGTAAAACAAATATTAGACTGATTGATAGGTTAGTTTGGATTTGGCAGCCATTCAAGTAAGACGTGTTTCGTGATTTTCGCTAAGATGGAAAAAGAGCAGTATTGTTCGGTGATTCGCTTTTTGTTTTTGGATGGAAAAAAATGCGAGGAGATAAAAGCAAAGTTGGATGCTGTTTATGGGGATACTTCGCCATCTATGACCACAGTTAGATATTGGTTCAACGAATCTAAACGTGGGCGAACCTTCGTTTTTGATGAGGAGCGACCAGGACACCCGGCAGACGTGGTTACCGAGAAAATCATTCAAAAAGTCTACAACATGATTCTCGCTGATCGACGAACGAAAGTGCGCGAAGTAGCAGAGGCCGTAGGTGTGTCGACCATTAATATTTTACATGATAAGTTGGCGATGAAAAAATTGTCGGCCCGATGGGTGCCGCGATTGCTCACGGTGGACAACAAGTGGATGCAACTGTTAATTTTGAAGCAGTATTTGGAGCAATTTAAGTAAGATCTGAAGAAGTTTTTGCGTCGAGTTGTCACCGTTGATGGAACCTGGATTTATCATTACACACCAGAAACTATGCAACCATCAAAACAATGGATTTCTCTCGGTGAATCTGCTCCAAAGAAGGCGAAGACGGTCCCATCGGCCGGAAAGGTCATGGCGACGATTTTTTGGGATGCAAACGGCGTCATCCTCATAGATTTTTTAGAAAAAGGAAGAACGATCACTGGACAATACTACAGTGAGTTATTGGACCGCTTCAACAAAAAATTGAAGGAGACACGGCTGCATTTGGCGAAAAAAATGGTGCTGTTTCACCATGATAACGCACCAGCACATTTATCCGGAGTTGTCGCCGCCAAACTGCATGAATTGCGTTATGAATTGCTGCCGCACCCCCCGTATTCACCCGATCTGGCTCCCTGTGACATTTTTTTGTTCTTTAACTTAAATAAATGGCTCGCGGAAAAAAAATTTAGCTCAAACGAGGAAGTCATCGCCGAGACAGAGGCGTATTTTGGGGAGTTCGACAAATCCTATTTTTTGGAGGGGTTAAAAAAATAGCAGGAACGTTGGGAGAAGTGTATCTTTCTAAAAGGGGACTATATTAAAAAATAAAAATAATTTTTTGAAAAAATGGTGTCTTTATTTCTAACACGGGTACTTATTGAACCGCCCTCGTAGACTCTGTCTCTCTATGCAGTCAAAATATTCATAACGCCGGACGCAGGGAAAAATTTAAAAATAAAAAACCTTGTTAAATTATAATCGATGATTAGTTACTATTTAATTAACCATTGATTAACAGCCAATCAAATTTCTTCGCGATTAAGTAGGCGGGCCTTGAGAGAGAAAAAATACAAAAATAGGCGGGGCTTTCGATTTTCAACTATACATGGATATGCGGCGAAGTGTGCGTTGCACTGCTACGCTTGTTTCCCCCCACTCCACCGCGAATTTTAATTCTGCCATTCTTATATCCTTTCATTCGTAACATCTTCGAATTTATTCAAATGCTAAATGATATTAATAATGTAAAAACATTAATTAAAATTTAAATGTCATATTTTATCGTAAAAAATGGAAATCATTATTTACGTAAAAAATGTTTACAGAAAATCTATTATTTTAATTTTTCTAAAAATAATAACAAATGAAAGTGCTTTATGAGTGAATTATAAAAATATTTCAAATTTAATTAAGGAAAAACAGATAAAAGAATAAATGTTTTAAGTTTGATATCGTGAATTTTAATATTGTTCATGATTTTCAAACTGTAAATAAATCAGCATAAAAATTCTTGCAATCTATTGAAGGAGATTAAACATTTTAAAAAATATTCTTTTTTTATGATGTAACATGTGGCTTATCGAGATTAGGCCACCTGCTATGCGGTGCGAGGTAGAGTTCGCGGCGCGGAAAAAGGCGCAAGAATTTGCAGCGTGCCGAAACATGGCGCCATCGATCAAGAATCGATAGCGTTACGCGGAAAAACCGATAGGCGCGGAAAAAGGCACAAGAATTTGCGGCGTGCCAAAACGCGGCGCCATAGATCAAGAATCGATAGCGTTACGCGGGAAAACCGATAGGCGCGGAATAAGGCGCAAGAATTTGCGGCGTGCCGAAACGCGGTGCCATCGATCAAGAATCGATAGCGTTATGCGGGAAAACCGATAGGCGCGAGAGGGGAAGGAGGAGCCCTCCCCTCGATCTTCTCGTCCGAGTCGTGATACGAGCCGCACGCGATTTTAGCTCCTTTGTTTTTCTCCGCCGTTTTCACTAGAGTTTTTCCGCCGCTATCACCGAAACCGAATCTCCCGGAGATAGGAAGCCTTGCGAGAGCACGATCCTTAACGAGCATTAGAAGTAAGTGGCCACTTAGAAGTATTAGTCCGCGATAATATAATTCAGTACACGCGCGAAACCGCGTCGTATTCAATTCGTATAGGCCGTGCGAGTGCGAGTGAGAGAGCCAATCTTACTTGCACAACCGTAGAATAGTAATACGAGTGAGAGAAAGCCACTCTTACTCATACAAGCATAAAGCACGCAGTTGAGCGAGAGGACCGAGCTCTCTAGCTTAACCATAAACTGTGTAGGCGAGTGAGAGAACCACACTCACTCGTCCAGTCATAGACCACGACAGTATGGAGGGAGAACTGCTCTCTCTATATCGGTCGTCCATAGACTCCACATGCGTGTGTAGCAGCGCGAATCGAAGAGGGTGCGCACCTCGCGAATTAGTATTGCACATTAGGCAATACTAATTGCTCATTACCCGAACGGACCTCTACACGATAAATATTTAAGTTTTGTATTATTTAATCTATATTTTTCATTAAATAAGCTTTTTAGCACTTAGAAGGTGCGTTTATATTCAGTTGCTTCCCTACAGCTTTCCTATTCCGAATACCGCTGCCTCCGCGGGTGTGCCAACTGGTTGTTTGCACACATTTTGAGCAGCCAAGCCCGGTGGGAGCAACACCGGCAGTGGGGCCTTGGGCAAAGCCGCTCACACGTAATTTAAAGCAGGATCTGATGAAGATCCTGCGTTGCTAACGGGTCGGCATTGCACGCGGGTGTCATAGCACCGGCGGCTAACGTCCGCTGACACCCGCAGCCGCATTGTTGGATCCAGCGGCCTGCCAGGCCCAACTCGGGGCCTGACCCAAAATCAATGAGTTAAAATTTGAATTGCTTGCTCATACTCGGTATTTGCCAGATTTAGCATTTTTGGGTAATTTTTTTTTTTTTTTAACTTAAAAAAACGGTTCGCTGGTTAAAGATTCGTCAACAATGAAGAGGTAAAGTCAGCAGATAATGGCTATTTTAAGGAGCGCGACTGGCTTTACTATAAACATGGTATTAAAGCTATCGAACATCGTTGAGAAAAGTGTATTGAACTAAAAGGAGACTATGTTGAGAAATAAAGAGTTTTTAACAAAAGTCTTTGTTTTTTCCTTTCAAGACCTGGTACTTCTGGGAAATAAAGAGAAGCATTACTGGTTACCAGTATTTTCATGCTGTGGATGTCAAAATATGCTTGATTGATGAAAAAAAAGCAAAATATTTCAAATTTATTAAACCTGTAGCTGGTAAGAACAAAAGGGTTCAACAGTATTTTCATAAAACGAAGTATGCAAATGTTTCTAGTGTCATAAAATGTAGTACATGGTCAACAGAAGACAGTGTAAAGATAACATTTGCTCTTCACTTGTCGAAAAAATAATGTAGAAAAAAGTAGTGAAAATCAAAAAAATCAAAATTTTTTATCAAAAAGAATCAAATGATTTAATTATAAAATAAGGTCTGCCAAAAAACGGTGCTGAATTACTAGTTTCAAGATTAAAAGAGAGAAATTTACTCTTAGAGGATACGAGAGTATCAATTTACAGATAAAGAGATGAATCTTCTAGAAAGTATTTTACTCGTGAGAACAACTTATGTTAGTGTTGTCCTCTGTTCACTATATGTTATATTATACTATAATAATATTATTGTACTAATCAATAAACTATAAGACAATATATATATTTAGCAGAAAATTGGAGATTGTATCGTAACATAATATAAACAAATATGCTCGAATACCTATAGCTCTTTCAATAACATTGAATGAGATGGAATGTAAATTGACTTGTAATCGATGACACCTGGTTCAAATAATGTCATCAATTAGTCTTTAGTAACATAGAGTTATCTAAAGTTCGTATTTCTTCACTACATGTGAGACTTGATTAAATGAAACAATATGTTAACCTTTAGAGGACTGGAATGACGTTTATATGCGTCAGAAAATAAACTATTGATAAAAACATTTTTTGAAATAAATAATTATAAGAAATAATTAATAATAATTAAAATCTATAAAATAAAATTATAATGATGAAAAAAAAAAAAAAATAAATAAATGGCAAACTAAATATTGAGGCTTCTGCCGCCCAATATAAATAAAACACACACACATACACACCCACACGCATATACACATACACACACTTGATATACGCGACACATAAACACATGGGATTAGAAAGTCGCTACGTTCACATCTTTGACTATGAGTAATGCTGAAAGCGAATTTTTTCATCATAGGAATGGTCAGGATTTTTAATATATTGAGGATTAAACAGATTTAATTTTACAATTTCAGTCCCAGAATTATAATCAGAGACCCAAAAAAACCCTATATATACCTTTCCATGCACATACAATATTCTTTTCCAATTTTAAAAAATTTAACAGGAGATTACAGTCCGGGAACGCATCTATGTTGTCAGTCAGCTCTTTTTTAAATGATATGTTTTACCGATTGACGATTCGTCTGATGTCTTGATTACTTGCCATTCCTGTGTTGCACCACGAGTTGTTACTTTGCGCTTTGGTGCTACATTTCCCACGTCTGGCGCCAGTTTTAACGGGGAAATTATTATGGGAAATAAGCACGTGTCAGAAGCTCTTCTCGCAAGTGCGTACTACGCAGGCGCAGGCTTCTTGCTCGACAGGCAGCTAAGTCCCTCGGTGCGGGTGTGAGTGCCGACGAATGTAGCCGTCGTGCAATCACACTCGCGTGCAGTACTGATCTGTTACAACGTAGGATCCTCTTTGGATGCTTCTTTCTAAAGTATGTAGGGCCTCGCTCCAAGGCCCGGGGTCGGCAATATCCTCAGCTGGGCTCGGTTGCTCAGTTTGCGTATCAACGAAAGGTTGACACGCCCGCGGAGGCAGCGGTATTCGGGGAAAAGACAAAAAAGGTTTATTAAACAAGAACTGCGCACCCGTTATGCGCAACAAGTCTTTTAATCATAAAATCTATGCTATTAACAGAGAATATTTACACTACTCGGGGTAAGAGGGTCGAGTCGCTATCTCTACGATTTGCGCAGTTAGTTCATGTGGAGCACGCACTGCGCATGCATGCTCGTCGCTCACCTTGCTACGTTCATGCAGCAAGACGTGTGAGCCAGCCTCAATACTCGGCGGCTGGTAGGCTAGTTGGTCGTAATCTCTAGCGGCCAACCAGGAGGTTATGCGCGTGTGTTGGGGTGCGTCAAATCTTTTTATAACCATGAATCTCCGAATCTCAATCGCAACACGTGACAAGGTGGGAAAAGAGGAAAAGGTCCCTTCTTACCTAGTCTCGCGTCGCTGTTATCAATTTTGCGTGCTCTGGTATCGATTCGGCAATCGATAGCGTCACATGCAGTCGGGCCGCGAACTCATATATTTACCGCATGGCAGGCGGGTTATTCTGTCAGAGCCACTTGTCACAAAATATATAATAAGGAAAATAGAAAAAATTGTGTGAAAACTAAAACAAAAAAAATAATATAATAAAAAGAAAACAACAAAAAAAAAGAAAAAATACAAAACAAAAACAAAAACGGTTCTTGGTAATGTCTATCTTCATACCGTGAGAATCAGGCAACATTTGTACATGGCTAAAGACGTTTTTTCCATTTCTTCTACGTGTTTTTTTAATTTTGATTTTATCGGTAATTGTAAACATAATTTTTTGAATAAATTGTTTAAATAAGGACTAATTTAAAAAAAATATTTTGATTAAAAAATTTTCTTACGTAAATAAATACCCAGGAGGATTAAAATAATTCTAATAAAAAGCGGCATCTATTATATTTACCTTTCAGTAAATCTATTTATGTATGATAAATTCTTCAGCCATCCAAATCGATTGAAGACTCTTCTTTTTCAAAGAAGATAGATGATAAAACAACCAAATTATTAATCACGAAAAATATTGCTGATTTTGAAGAAGATCCATTTTTAAATTATCGTTATGAAGATTTATCAACAATTTTTGATCCATTTAATAATAATGAAGCCTAAAATATTGTTGCAAAAGAATTATGCATCAAGGTAAGCTTAAAATAATAAATTAAAAATAAATTTTATTTTGTATACACTTATTTTTTTTATATGTATTATTTTTAAAAAGTATTTGATCTACAGAGTTTATCATAGGGAGCATGTTCAAACGCACTATGATTTAGATTGCTAGGAAATAGGTTACAATTTTTAAATTTTAGAAACGCATTCCTTTTTTTTACATCTTATTATTCATATCATCCCAAATACTCAAACGATATACTCTATGCAGGCAATACAAAATATGATCAGCGAATTTAGTGTATAACCATGTCTGTTTGTTAAATAACATGTGATAAAAAATGTAAATTAATTTAATTGAAATCTAATGAATTTAATAATTATATTTGCGATTCAATTCTCTGCGCACAAAACAATTTTACTGCTATGTAGGAAAGAACATAAATCAAATTTTCTCAAGATTCGTTGCATAGATTGCCAGCTCTTCGTTGTTTCTAAACAGTGGACCTAACGTCTTAATTATTCTGCAAACTGGGCTTTTGGCAACAATCGCGGCATGCGGTAAAATAAACAAATCGAGCGGCGAACTACAGTCTGTCAAGTAAGAGCGTGGTCGACTTCACTGACAAGTAATGAAAAATTTTGCTCTAATTCCTTCGCGAGCCGATATAGGGAAGATTTGTCCTTGATGCATTGTTGACAAAGATTCAGTTGTCGTTGATCTTTTGAAAGAGAATCACGTTAAACGCCATGAGTGCTCAGTACGCGTCGCGCTACGAGGATGTGTTCCTTTGCATCCACCTAAAAGGTCCCAAAATGTCGCAATCAGCGGCTGCTAAACATATTAGAAAGTCGAAGGCATTTGTACAGAAGTGGATACAGCGATATAAAGTGGCTAAAAATATCGATGATTTACCAGAACGTGGCTCGATAGGAAAAGTGAACAAAAAAGATGAAATAAGAATAGTGAATCTGTTTACGCGGAATGCTGCTTTGCACTGCGGCAAGGACAAGCAAAATTAATGGCAAAAGGTTTAGATATATCCTACGAAACTATCTGAACCCATCTTCGTACTCGTCATCTGAAATGGCGCAACACAATGAAGAAGCCTCTGTTGACTGAAAAACATGTGACAAAGCGACTCGCTTAGGCGCATAAGAATATTGATAGAGATTTTGAAAATGTCAATTTTACTGATGAATGTTCTATATAGGCACGTTCTGTCCTCACGCGAGCCTGGTCAACTTCCACCAATAGGCTTGTTCAGCGGACCGTAAAACATGGAATAAAGGTGCATCTTTGGGGCTGCTTCTCAAAGCAGGGATTCGGCACTTTGCACCTCTTTACTGACAACCTAAATGCCAAGAAAATGATAAAAATCTACAAAAAGGCTTTATTGCCATCAGCCAAACGATGGTTCATTACAAAAAATGAAGATTGGATTCTGCAGGAGGACAACGATCCTAAACACCGCAGCAAGCTCTGTACTCAGTGGAAGACTCAATCTGGCATCGTTGCATTGGATTGGCCGTCGCAGTCGCCCGATGCAAACCCTATTGAAAATGTGTGAGCATATATTAAACGGAAGCTTCGTGGAAGACGCACATACACTTTGAAGCAGTTGTCTTACGAAATTCGTCGGATCTGGAGATCCTTGCCACTAGAATACGCTGTCAAATTAGTAGAAAGCATGCCTCGGAGATGCCAGGCAATTATCGACGCCGGTGGTGACTGGACACATTATTGACCGAATTACATTACTGTTTGTAATGTGTACAATGTATATATAAATATGAAAGTTTCATCAAATAAATTTTTTTATAAATTAACACGACCACGCTCTTACTTTACAGACTGTAACTGAACAACCAAACTTTTAATTTGAGATTCTTAAATTTATTGAACACAGTTTAATTTAATCAACGCTTCTTTTTTTTCCTTTTTTCGCTCTTTTTAATCCAGTTTTTCTTTCCTTCAGCTTCCTCTTGATATTTTTTTCTCTAAGTCTCCACTCACCTTTTTCTTTCTTCCTTGAACCTGACTTTTTTACAGAAAGAAACCTCAACTTCACCACTGAAATACTAGGCTAGATTTTCCTTCCATTACTCTTTCTTTTATCTTTTTCAACTCATCCTATCTCTATTTTTCTTACAACCCTTTGCTCTCTCCTACTCTCCTACTTTCTCTTTTCCAAACTTTTACTTTACGTATCTTCTCTTTTGAACTTCAATACTGTAACTGATCTCTCAAAAATCTAACAACTGTGGAATTTTAATAGATTAAAATTAAAATCCCATTTAGCAATGCTTTGACCAATAAATAATTTGTATTAATTAAAGGGTTGTAAGTCTAAAGGGTCTAAGTGCCAAAAAATCCGAAGTTAATATTGTTACAAAATTACTATCGAAATACCAAGGCTAATAATATCCAAATGGATCCAAGTGCATTTTTGTTTTGAAATTTGGATATGTGTTCAATTAAATTAAGTAAAAATAAAAAATAATTTTATTAAATTGTTTATTTTATAATGTTTTTCTGTTATATCTCTAAATAATAAAATTGGCACTTAGACCCCTTAGACTTACAACCTGTCAATTATTGTCGATAAGTGTTGACCTCTTACCGAAGAAATGTGAAGCTTACTGCTGGAATATAATATTCTATTATATTTCAATCAAACCTGCTTAAGAGTTCATTTAATTAGGTTAATGTAAATTGGCGTGAAGTCCCGTACAAGATTTTCACGCGTATCGTACTCACAAGAAAAGCACTCGAGGTGTCCAGAGCCGATTTTAATAAAACTGTTAGATGTTGTAGCACATTAAAAATCAAATGGCACGAACTTTTTTTTACCACTAGAGAAGCATATCTAGGGAATAAAAACTACATCTAAAGTTTACCCCCAAAGACAGTTTTCTGTAAATATTTTCCAAACAGATCGAAATTGTTTAATGAAACAAAAATCTTTATATTGCTTACAACAAGCCATTTCTTTCAGTATTACTTTTTTACCGAAGGGACTTAACCCTTATTTTTTATAAAGGTGAATGTGACTTTTTCTCAAGTTTTGTAGTATTAAAATTGTAAATTGAGCGTAAAAGCATTAAAAATGTATGGAAAGTAATGAAAATGCAATGCAGAAAAAGTATCTTTATGGTATAAAGAATTTTTTATCCTAGATTTTTATAAGCAGCCTTGGAAAAGTGTAGGCGATTACGTACAATATAAGTATGGTTATCTACTTCAAACATTTGTGGATCGTAGACATATTAGATATGTTACTTCAATATGTAAAACTCTAAAGTTAAGAAAAAAGACGTATCGAAATTTAATAAATTCATAAATAAAAATTATTGTCAAATCACGCTCGTTTTTATAATTGGGTAATGTAACAAATTAAAAATAAATAACACCGAAGAAGTATCTATCGCATAAAGAAGTTATTATATTGGATTTTAATAAACTGAACAAGAAATAATTCCTATAACTCCGTGAAATGTGAACACATCAGTATGATCGTGTAAGTATATCTCGGCTTTGCCAAGATTACAAAAAGCAAGTGTTAGGACTTATATTTGCGAATCGTAAATTTGGTACTTTAACACATAAATCTCTAAAGTTAGAAAGAAAGAAAAAAGTATCGAAATTTATTTGAAGTCTTATTTATATAAATCCTTCAATTATTTTAGTTTTCGCTAAATTTATAAAAATGTTTGTGAATCCAATAAACGTAATTAATCTTTTGCTTACCAAGTCAGTGTAGCGACAATAAGGCTGCTTCTGCAGTGCCATCATCTCCTTCTAACAGCTGACGAAGATTGACAACACACAACAACCTAAGTTCCATACACCGGTATATTTTTCTATAACCTCGAATATATCAAGTTTTGTGCCTACGAACTACGATTTGCAAACATCATTAGTTTTTTGTTATAATATGAAGAAAACTGCTGCAGAATCGCATTAAATGCTTGTCGAAATTTATAGCAAACATGCTTTTGATAAAACACAGTGTTTTGAGTGGTTCACAAAATTTAGAGGTGGTGATTTTAACGTGAAAAATGAAGAGCGTAGGAAACCACCGAAAAAGTTCGCTGCTAATGAATTAAAAGCCTTATTGGATAAAGATGATACTCAAACTCAATAAGAACTTGCGGATTAACTGAATGTGACGCAGAAAGCTGTCTTCATTCGTTCGAAAGCCATGATAAAGATTCAGAAAGTGAGTTAATGGGTTCCGCATAAACTAAATGAAAGGCAGCAAGATAATCGTGGTGGATTATCTGTTGGTAGAGCAGCTGGTGGATTACTGCTCGACAGAAAAAAAAGAGAGTAATTTCTTCATCGAATCATGACAGGTGATGAGAAATAGATATATTTTGAGAATCCTAAGCGTCAAAAATCATGGGTAAATCCAGGCGAACCATCGACATTCACTGCAAAACTAAATCGCTTTGAAAAAAAGACAATGCTCTGTGTTTGGTTGGATTAAAAGGGTGTAATTTATTATAAGCTGCTATATCCTGGTAAAACCGTTAAACCTAATCACTACCAATAGCAAATAATCAATTTAAGTTGTGGCATTCATAAACTGCCGGAGAGGTGGGAAAAATGTATTGGGTGTACAACTTTGCTTCCGCCGTTTTGCAATAGATGGCTGTAGTGGTAAGTGGTAGTTGTAATAAATAGATCATAGATGTCATACAATCAGTTAGGTATTTGTAAACATAACGCCGTCGAAATATTAGTCGATTTGTGTCTGCATCATAAAGTTATTCTCGATTGAACATGTCAGCTTGCGAGCCAAATTCTCGTCATTTGCGGGAGGTTTTAATTTTCTGCTTTAATATGAAGAAATCTGCGACTGAGGCTCATCGAATGCTCTCAAATACCCATGGTGAGACCGCTATTAGTGAAAGAACGTGCCGAGAGTGGTTTCAACGCTTCAAGAACGGCGATTTTAACGTCGAAGACCAGCATGGCGATGGAAGAAAGAAGGTTTTCGAAGATGCAGAATTGGAGGCATAACTTGATCAAGACTCGTGTCAAACGCAACAAGAATTGGCAGAATCATTGGAAGTGACGCAACAAGCCATTTCAAAACGCCTGAGAGTCATGGGAATGATTCAGAAACAAGGAAATTGGGTGCGGTACGAGTTGAAGCCGAGAGATGTTGAACGGCGTTTGTGTGTTTGTGAGCAGCTGCTTGCAAGGCAAAGACGAAAGGGACTTCTGCATCGCATTGTGACTGAAGACAGAAAATGGGTTCACTACGATAATCCCAAGCGCAGAAAATCATGGGAATATCCCGGCCATGCTTCTACGTCGACGGCCAAACCGAATATTCACGGTTCCAAGGTCATGCTCAGTATTTGGTGGGACCAGCTCGGCGTAGTGTATTATGAGTTGTTAAAACCGACTGGAACAATCACAGGCAATCGTTATCGAACGCAGTTAATGCGTTTGAGCCGAGCATTGAAAGACAAACGGCCGCAATACAACGAGAGACATGACAAAGTGATTTTACAGCATGACAATGCTCGACCCCATATTGCGAAAGTGGTCAAGAAATACTTGGAAACTTTGAAATGAGAAGTCCTACCTCACCCGCCGTATTCTCCAGACGTTGCTCCCTCGGACTATCACTTGTTTCGATCAATGGCACACGGCCTGGCTGACCAGCACTTTCGGTCTTATGAAAAAGTAAAAAATTGGATCGATTTGTGGATCGATTCAAAAGATGACCATTTTTTCCAACGCAGGATTCGTATGCTGCCCAAAAGATGGGTGAAAGTAGTCGCCAGTGATGGACAATACTTTGAATCATAAATGTATAACTAGTTTTTTTACAATAAAGCCTTTGAATTTTGGAAAAAACGGCGTAAGCAAAGTTGTACACCCAATATAAATAGCATTGGAGATTATTTGAATAAAATATTTATCATTTTCAAACAACAGACTTGAAATTTTTACAAAAAATTTCCGTTTTATACTTTCGCACCTGGTATTTCTTTCCAAATATTAAATTTACCGAAATCTTTAATGAACCAAAAAGGGAATAAAATTATTGGCTCATATTTATGTATTTTGATAACTGTAACGAATTTAATGGTATTGAAATAATTTCTGAAGAATCTTTAAATTTTCAAGAGCTGTATACGTATGTAAACGCACAAATAGAAAATTAAATTCTTTACCATGATTCTGACTGCACACTTCCACCATTAAAACATTATAAGGAGGAAGAAAAAGAATTAAATTTTAATTATAAAACTAGAGCTGTCGAATATTGGAGAAGTGCCATAACAAAAAAATCGTAATGTCGGTATGTCAAAAATTCAAGCTGGTATAATTGAAAAACAATTACGTTGCTAGGCAAAAAATTTAAATAAAAGAGGAACGTGCAGAGAAAAAATTGATAGAATATGTCAAATAACTTTAGGTAATTTCAAAGCAGCAATTTAATCTGGTTTAATAGTTTAAAATAATAATTGAAGGAAGTGGAGTATGCAGGCACAAAATGAAATAAATGCAGAATTTCAGATCAGAGCTTTGAGAAATGGGTTATTGCGATTTAACAACGCTCATAAAATAGTGTTCAGAACAATAAAGAAATTTATTCTTAAAAAAACTTTAGAAAATAACGAAGCATTAGAAATAAAAACTCATGATTTTGTTTTCTTGTTGAGCAGGAAATGATAAATTTTGGATTTAAAAATGTCTACAATACAGCTTTAAGTCAGAAATGCATTTTGGAAGAACTGTCCCTATCAAAGGAGAAAAATAAGTATTATGTATTGTGCAGTCAGTTTCATCAACAACTCACAGCTATATATATATATAATATAGCCCGTGTTATCAGGAAAATTATTACCACTCTTTTTAGTTTTATAAAGACCGACTGGTAAATTTGAACCAAAAGTGGAACAAAATTTGTTTTAATAAAACAACGCTTATACAGTAGCATCAAAATCTGGAAGAATGACTACAGGTATACAGTCTGTCAAGTAAGAGCGTAGTCGACTTCACCGACAGGTAATGAAAAATTTTGCTCTAATTCCTTCGCAAGCCGATATAGGGAAGATTTGTCCTTGATGCATTGTTGACAAAGATTCAGTTGTCGTTGATCTTTTGAAAGAGAATCACGTTAAACGCCATGAGTGCTAAGTACGCGTCGCGCTACGAGGCTGTGTTCCTTTGCATCCACCCTAAAGGTCCCAAAATGTCGCAATCAGCGGCTGCTAAATATATGAGAAAGTCAAAGGCATTTGTACAGAAGTAGATACAGCGATATAAAGTGGCTAAAAATGTCGATGATTTACCAGAACGTGGCTCGATATGAAAAGTGAACAAAAAAGATGAAAAAAGAATAGTGAATCTGTTTTCGCGGAATCCTGCTTTAACACTGCAGCAAGGACAAGCAAAATTTATGGCAAAAGGTTTAGATGTATCCTACGAAACTATCCGAACCCATCTTTGTACTCATCATCTGAAATGGCGCAACACAATGAAGAAGCCTCTGGTGACTGAAAAACATGTGACAAAGCGACTCGCTTGGGCGCATGAGAATATTGATAGAGATTTTGAAAATGTCATTTTTACTGATGAATGTTCTATATGGGCACGTTCTGTCCTCACGCGAGCCTGGTCAACTTCCACCAATAGGCTTGTTTAGCGGACCGTAAAACATGGAATAAAGGTGCATCTTTAGGACTGCTTCTCAAAGCAGGGATTCGGCACTTTGCACCTCTTTACTGACAACCTAAATGCCAAGAAAATGATAAAAATCTACAAAAAAGCTTTACTGCCATCTGCCAAACGATGGTTCATCACAAAAAATGAAGATTGGATTCTGCAGGAGGACAACGATCCTAAACACCGCAGCAAGCTCTGTACTCAGTGGAAGACTCGATCTGGCATCGTTACATTGGATTGGCCGTCGCAGTCGCCCGATGCGAACCCTATTGAAAATGTGTGGGCATATATTTAACGGAAGCTTCGTGGAAGACGCACATACACTTTGAAGCAGTTGTCTTACGAAATTCGTCGGATCTGGAGATCCTTGTCACTAGAATACGATGTCAAATTAGTAGAAAGCATGCCTCGGAGATGCCAGGCAATTATCGACGCCGGTGGTGACTGGACACATTATTGACCAAATTGCATCATTGTTTGTAATGTGTTTAATGTATATATAAATATAAAAGTTTCATCAAATAAATTTTTTTATAAATTAACACGACCACGCTCTTACTTGACAGACTGTAACATTATAAAGCTGCAATCACTTGAGCATAATCAATTTTCGTGACCTCGCTAAATTAATCTTTTTAAATATTTCATAATATACAAATAGAGATATTGATAAAAAATCGGAATCATTTGATGATTCAGTTAATTTTAGCTTTGGAGATTCATACAAAACCCAATGTCTAATTAAAGATTGGAGAAATATTGCTATAATACGTTGTTAATGGTACAAAAAATCTTTATATTTAAAACATTTTTTGATAACTATCATTATTGTCATTAGTATAAAACATCATAACACAAAAAATACTAATTTAAATATATTGTTTAGTATATGCTTTTTAATATAATAAAAATTACATTTACCAATTATAAAATGAGCGCAATTTAACTGCGATTTTCATTCATGAATTTATCAAATTACGATACGTCCTTTCTTTTAATTTTTTTAATACGAATGTTCGAAGTAAACAATCTTATTACTGTATTTAGACTATACGCAGTCGCTCACATTTTTCTAGGGCTGTTGATCAAAATTCGGTGTAAGGAATTCTCTATGCAATAAAGATGCTTTCTCTGTGTTGAATCATTTAACTTTTACATATGTTGGTTTTAAGTTTCATTTATTAAAGCATTATTTTAATTGCTAATGATTTTCTGAAAATCTAAAATCGTTTCAATTAATAGTATTTGAGATATCTTACAATTACTGACAGGTCCTCTGACACTCGGTGGCAGGTTTCGACCGGTGTAAACAGCAGTACGCGACGAAAATATTAGTAGTTCATCATCTTAACTTCTACATTGGCAGAACAACTATTACTTGGCCCAGAAATAGATGATTCTATGTAGATAATTAAATAATTAGTATTTCAGTACGTTAATTAAGGAGGATCGCAAATAGTAAAAACGTTTAGCAGCGGTATAACTTGTTCGTACTTTCCATTTTAAATCATTTATAGCTTTAAAACTATGGATTTGACGAAAATTTTATATGAATAACTTTCGGTTTAAAATTTCTTAAAATATTGAAAAAAATTAATTTTTCCATAAAAATAATTTTCTTTAAACAACTGTTTAAACAATTGCCTTTAAAGAATTGAAGGCTTTGATTTTCGGATAAACTACATAAATGTGATATTTGGATTTAGCAGATCAAAATACACAAAAAGAACTTTACGTTATTCAACGATCTCAAAATTATACGTAGTAATAATACCGCACCTAGACTAAAACTTTAAATGCGTTTTTCTCTAAACTTTGTTTTTAAAGCCGGTATCCACTGTAATTTAATAACCACTCGATGGATCTTGATGAAATTTATGGAACTTATTAAAAGCATACAGTTATCGCAATAGCTGGCTGCAAGGGTTGCACAGTGTCGAACGTACTTTTGCCAATAAAATGCATGTTTAAAACATGAAAACGTATGGGGTTCTAGAAGCAAAGAAACTTGCACAGAAACGGCACGAACCGCTTAAAAATATAGCTGAAAATTACTGTAAAGCAAAAGTTACTTAAGAAATTACTCGATAACTACACCAAATATTACAGATATAACAATATTCTCTGAAAACGACGTACCTAATAATAGATGTAACGATTTTCTAAAGTATAAAAGTTACTTCATTATTGAGGGGATTACAGCGAACAAATTATACTAACATATAATAATTAAATCAATAATCTCATAAATTTAAATAATATACCTACACGTAATACAATGACTATGAATGTACAGCTATAAATAATTATCAGTAATAAAATAAAATTCAAACCTATATTTGACCTCCAATACAATTTTACCATGTCGTCTTATAAATAAGACAACAAATTTATAAAAAAGAAAAAGTTCTCTGTATTTTATGCATCGAGCCAAAGCTAAAAGATTCATACTGGACCAGCAAGCACGAGTAAAATGATAGAAGGAAAAATAACAGAAAAAAAAAAATACCAAGACAGATACGTCCAAGCATGCATACACTTTTAGCAACAGAATTTTTCCGCTGTAAAAAGGATTTACAAGTTGCAGCTGACGACTCGTGTTCATTCTCTTCTTACGTTTGGCGATGGGAATGAAAAAGGCTCAATATGTTTGTTTAAAGCACTAAAAAAATTAATTCGAAAGTTACAAGAAGAAACTTGGTAGTTTATGCTCAGAACGGAATGAAAAATTTACTAAAAGTTTAATAATGAACATCTCGATTCGCGTGTAGTGCTGGATAATGTTTTAATCTTCATAACGGAATATTAGGAAATGAGATCTTTAAAAAATATAATTTATGAATAAATTAAAGATACTTAAATAAATAATAACGAAACCATCGAATCAATTAACTGCAAAAACCTTAAAATATCAAGAATAAATTTAAAACAAAAAAATATATTTACAATTAGTCATTTAAAAATTATCAAAAAATCGGAAAATTCAACTGCAAGAAAATCTAATAAAAACAAAATATGTCACGAGTTAATAAGATATAGCAAGAAATCATTCTATAAAATTTAAATAATATTAGGTGTAGTAAAAAGTAATCCATTATTTTGCCAATAGGTGGCTTTAGTAGTCTGTATCTCCCGTTGTAAAAGTGCGATCGGGTTACACTAGATGGCGTTACAAAGATAAGATTTCGTACTAAAAAAACTTTTAATATAGTTTTGTGATTGCTTTGCTCAGTATTTTTTTAGCACGCGTCAAAGATGGACACCAACAAAGAGAAAATATGCCATATTTTACAGTTTTTCTTCGATAAAGGCGAAAACGCAAGCCAGGCAGCTGAAAATGTGAATAGTGTTTATGGTCCTGATACTGTAACAGCTAATCACGCGCAATTTTGGTTTCGTCGATTCCGTTCCGGCAATTTTGACGTCAAAGATGCACCTCGCTCTGTAAGGCCAATTGTCGAAAATGTCGATAAAATAATGGAAATCATCGAGTCCGACCGTCACGTAAGCACTGTTTCGATTGCCCAGAAGCTAAACATCGCACGAAAAACTGTTTGGAACCACTTAAATAAGGCTGGATACAAAAAGAAGTTCGATGTATGGGTGCCACACGAGATATCGCAAAAAAACCTCATGGAACGAATTTCCATCTGCGAATCGCTGCTGAATCGCAACAATATCGATCCATTTCTGAAGCGGATGGTTACTGGTGATGAAAAGTGGGTACTTACGACAACGTCAAGCGACAACGGTCGTGGTCAAG
Source organism: Chalcis sispes (assembly GCA_949987625.1). Lineage (NCBI taxonomy): Eukaryota > Metazoa > Arthropoda > Insecta > Hymenoptera > Chalcididae > Chalcis > Chalcis sispes. The sequence goes on from OX465095.1 coordinate 51,953,349, forward strand.
TCGCGGTAAGCCAGCGCAAACGGTGGCCAAGCCAGGATTGACAGTCAGGAAGGTTTTGCTGTGTGTTTGGTGGGACTGGCAGGGAATCATCTACTATGAGCTGCTCCCCTATGACCGAACTCTTAATTCGGACCTGTACTGTCAACAATTGGACCGTCTGAAAGAAGCGGCTAGCTTTGGCCAATAGGAGAGGAATTGTGTTCCATCAGGACAACGCCAGGCCGCATACATCGATAGTGACTCGCCAGAAGCTCCGGGAGCTTGGTTGGGAAGTTCTTATGCATCCACCTTATAGTCTGGATCTGGCGCCAAGTGATTACCACCTGTTCCTGTCTATGACGAATGATTTTGCAGGTGAAAAATTCGCCTCAAGAGAAGATTGTGAAAATCGACTGTCCCAGTTTTTTGACAATAGGGACAAGGGTTTCTACGAGAGAGGCATTATGAAATTACCTCCAAAATGGCATTAAGTTATCGAACAAAACGGTGTATATTTGACCCAAATCGTATCATTCTATCTATGCTAAATGAAACCTTCAATTTAATGCAAAAATAATGGATTTCTTTTTACTACACCTAATACACTAAATAAATGAAGAAAAGAAAACATAGGAAATCTAAACTCAAAACAAATCAATTACGTACATCGAAAAAATAAGAAAAAAATAACAGAAGTTGAGGCAAACCAAGAAGAGACATTGATGAAAAAAATAAGTTTACATCATGTTTATGACAAAAGAAAGATCTTTCTATAAAATAATATTAAAAAATTTACACATATTTTGGCTGTAAGGCAACGAAACAGGAAAATGCAATTTAGAACGATAAGAAAGAAATTTAACTAATAATAAATTTACATACGTTAAACTTTTCCCGCTACTCAGCAAATTAAAACAAATTGTTATACAACATGTATAAAACGTAATCGACATTAATCTGAAAAAGCTATTCAAATATGTTTATAAAACACTGAAGTTTATAGTAAAATTTAAAGGCAACGATAGAAAAAAACGATAGCGATTAGTTATTGACTGTAAAAAACTGAAAAAAAATTAATACTAGATCTTTATATATTGTGTAATATCATTATTATTAAAAATCTTTGATGAAATAGATGGAAATAAATACTTCTCTATAATGAACATGATCTCCGCTTCCTACTGGGTACCTGTGAAAGAAACAGTCATACGTAAATAGTATTTAGCGTTAACCCTTTAATATGTCTTTACTTTACAGTTTTACTTTTTGGCTTAACAAATTTTCTTAGAATATTCCAACGCATAACCAATAATGCCCTGAATAAAAATCTCTAACATTATTGCTTCTATGAGCGCCTGCACCGTGCTGTTGCAACTACATTTCTTGCCTAATTTGCAGACTAACTTCGTTTAACAATACTTGCAGTTCGTATGTTAATAAATTTAAGTATCTAGCTGAGTTGGGATTTCCATCTAAAAAATAAAGCCCGATCAAAAACCCATTCACAATTACACATCATGAAGTTAGATCCATCGACTTTAATCGCCGATCAAACGTGATCAGTTTGGATTTTCTATAGCTGCCCTGCCCTGTGAAATTTAGCTTCATTCAAAAACATAACGTATCTAAAGAAATATGGGTCATGGCATAACTTTGTTTGAGCCCAAATGAAAAATTTTAATCTTCGCTGAAAGTCACAAGCAATCGATTGTTAATTTGAAATAATATGGTAAGAGTGTAATATATGAAGCTGTCAAATTCTTTTAGCCATTGATCTTAGTGCATCTATTCGAACCTTAATTTGGTAAAGCGAAATATGCGGGTTTAATGCAACCATAGTCAACGCGGCCAAAACTTGTGGATCGTCTTGTTCAATTATCATGATACTACGACGTCTCCTTACAACAGGTTGCAGTCTCTTGCGCCTTTTGATGAACATAATCGCCCTGTCATTCGGATAATGATCTTTGATGGGAAACTCTTACGATTGTGTTGCTGCTCGGTAATTTCCACGACACTTGCCAAGGATCATAAAAATATCAACAATCTCATTTGGTGTATAGTTTGGTATATTTAGCAGAAAAAATAAACGTTCTTTTTAACGAGAAGAAAAGCGCATCCAGTATTAGAAATGTGAAATATCCCTTTATAACAATTTGTCATAAAATATGTGCTAACAATATTAATCATCGATGATTAATACAATTTCATGCAACTATACCTCAAAGAACCATTGTTTAGTAATGAACACGTTTTGACATGTTCTTTACAGTCACATGAATATTTTGTGTGTAAAAACATTTTGAAAAATGTTATTGTTTTAATGAAGGACGGTAATAAGGTTGCAAAAATTGCTGTAATTTCGTGCTACTATTATATAAACAACTAATATGACGTTAGTTTAGTCAAATTTTAAATTAAAAAAAATTTCAAACGTGTATTAACTTATTATTTTTTTAAAATTTATTATTTTGTTGAAAAGATGGCGCGCTGCGCTCTCTTCTATCCCCTCTTTTGCTGTTTTGTCTTGTCTATTCCTTGGCGCGTGCGACAGTAGTAGTTAGTCAACCTTAATAGATCAAGTTAAACAAGCGCTCTTGTATTCTTTTTGTAATTTTGTAATTTGTGCCCTGTGCTAAATTAATAAATAACTGTTAACACATTTTGAAGTTGTGTCTGTGTTTTATTCATATTAGTTGTATAACATGATATCACCAAGTAGAAAATATCAAAAGGTTATGAGCCCAGGAGAAGTCCAGAATGAAGAGAAAGTCGACGGTGACAGCAATAAAGGTAAGAAAGAATATATCTTTCTTGGAACGAAAGAATTAAGTTTGAAAGCGACTGTAACTACAGTGAAGAATAACTGCAGAGTAAGTATGAGTGAAATTGTGTGCGACGGTCACATGATTTAAAAATTTATGCATTTTGTATCTCTCAATGTAGGGAAATTGTGATAGAGATACGATAATCAGGATGGGCTTATAAACGCGATATGCTGTGAAGGGCCGTCAAAGCGTGGGTTGCTGCGATGAAAGTGTGTATGTGTATCGAGGGCGCGAAGAATGTTTAAATCATAATTTCAATTGTTGGTGAATTCGTGGAATAAGATTTTGCCGTTGGTGAGTTCGCACGCGTGCGCTATTCTGAGAAAAACAAACGCAAACGGTGCGAGAGAGAGGGAACGCGAGTGGTGCGAGAGAAAGAGAGCACGCGATTACGGTGCGAGAAAGAGGGAACGCGAGCGGTGCGAGAGAGAGAGAGAGCACGCGAGTGCGGTGCGAGACAGAGAGAACGCGAACGGTGCGAGAGAGGGAGCACGCGAGTACGGTGCGAGAGAGAGAGAACGCGAGCGGTGCGAGAATAGAATAGAATGATATTTATTGAGGCTACGGGATATGATCCCATGCAGCCCTGAAAAAGAAATAATACAGATTTAAACTTTACAGTGTTATAGAAAACAATATATTACAGTATAATATTACTCGCATTAGTAAACTATATAATACGCTGCTAACATAATATAATAAAAATAGTAATAGTATAATAATATAGCCAAAGCATTTGTACTACGAAAATATAATACATATATCGATGAGTGCCGTGACAATAACAATAACAACAACAAAGCGTAACTTATAATTAACACTCTATAATTTATAACGTAGTTCACTAAAAGTACGACTAGATTAGGCTAGATTTGAGTAGATTTGAATACGCCGCAAGTAAAGGTTTGAAACCAAGTTCCAACCAAGTTTCATCCGCCTAGTAGTCATCGTGCTTGACTCAGTAATCTATTGAGTGTGATGTCGTGAGGAACAGGGTTTACTACCATGCTTCTATCCCGCGAAGTGCGGAGACGCCACTGTGCGACCTCTTCAGACATTAAAAGCTCACGTAGTATCGATTTAAAGGTGTGTGAAGAATGTGAATCAAACGCAGGTAGTCTCGCTGCAAACTGGTTAATGAGTTTTGACGCTGTGATATGGAAAGAGTTTGCCAGAGTCTCCGTCCGCGGCGTAGCAAATAACAAAGGCGGTGGGATTCTATGAGCTGAGACCCGCCGGGTTGAGATACTCGAACTCAGCGTAAAGAGCCTAGCTAGGTAACTGGGTTGACCCGTTGAAATAATTTTAAACGCCAGCAAGGCGATGAAGAGCAAGCGTCTGTTTTCAGCTGATAACCAACCGAGCGAAATACGATACGGTGTCACTGGTGCCATCCACGGGATACAACCGAATACAAAACGAACGCAGGCATTCAGAAGACGCTGAAGCTTTGCATTTTGCTCCTGAGTTAGGCTGCTAAAAACCACACATGCATAATCAAAATGGGGAAAGATTAGTGCCTCAACCAGTCGTTGTCTCAGATTACGAGAGAGTGCATGTCTGTAGAATCTCAAGGTGTAAAGAGTACGCCAAACCCGACATGCAATTTGCCTAACTTGCGCATTCCAGTTTAATGTAGAGGTGAGACAAATGCCTAGGTCTGACACTTGGCTAGAACATTTTATGGGAGTATTTTCGATAGAGATTAGCGGGAGAGCATCGGGATCCATAGCTGAGATGTAAGGTTGGCTGCCAAAGATAGTGAATTTAGTTTTGTCAGCATTCAGTTTCAGTGAGTTTCTGCAAGCCCAGTTACAAACCTCCAAGGCATCGTCATTAAGCTTACGCATGAAAACATGAAGCTCGGACGGGCGACAGTGTAAGTAAATTCGCGTGTCATCGGCGTATATACTGTGCTTAGAATACTTAAGAACCTGCGGAAGATCATTAATGAAGATTGTAAAAAGAAGAGGACCAAGTACACTTCCCTGTGGTACTCCCGTAAAGATCTCGACAGTGTCGGAGAGTACACCATTCTCAGCACGCACTGCTTGGCGCCTACCCGATAAGTAGCTGGCGAACCATCTAATCACGGTGTCGGAGCAGTTAAGCGCCCTAAGCTTTTCGAGGAGAAGTTTATGAGAGACCAAGTCAAATGCCTTGGAAAAGTCGAACATTACAAGTGGGGTCACTTCATACCTATCAATCGCCAGACGTACTTCTTCTGTAAAGCCTAGAAGGGTAGTCTGAGTAGAGTGATGTTTTCGAAAAGCAGATTGGTGTACATCCAGCAGTTGATGAGCAGTGACATGACTCGACAATTGGTCATGGATTATGCGTTCTAGTAGTTTTGACATGACTGGCAGTAGGGCAATAGGACGTGTGTCAGACGGTGATTTCGGAGGATGAGTTTTGGAGAGGGGGGTTATTGCGGCCAACTTCCAGCTATCTGGGAAAATACCATGTTGGATTGAGCCATTAAAAAGTCTGATTAAATAGGGACGAAGTGCCGGGTAGGCTAACTTGAGCATATTTAGTGCCACGCCATCTGCTCCAGTGCTATTTTTCTTAGTGTGAGCAAGGGCCCGATCGATATCATTTGCAGATATCGGTTTAAAAGAAAATATATCTAATGGGCTAGCGTTCAAAGGGCTGCTCAATATGTCGGAAATGTCGAGAAGTCTCAATGGAGTTGTCGAACATGAGACGGACGCATAATGCATGTTTAGGGTCTGCGGTGAGAAGTAGCGAAGCAGTGATGCCGTATTTTGTGCGATAACGCCCATATTTCTTAGCTGATTCCACAGAGTTTTAGAGTCGGATGAAGAATCGACTATAGACGCGATGTGACGATTTTTTGCAACATTGATGCTATTGCTAACTTTGGCTCTTAATGAAGTAAATAGTAAGCGATCAATTGGTTTACCTGTTACTTTGGCACGGCGGTACGCTGCCCGTTTTGCCTGAATGAGAAGACGGATGTCGTTGGACACTGAAGGTCTGGAATTTGCACGAATCGATATGCTTTGCACCGGCGCCAAGTTGTCGAAACTCTCGAGTAACGATTTAGTTAATCGTTCAGTTTCGGCTGAGATGGGGTCATCCATTAGTTTGGATGGACTGAGGGACAATCCTGATATAAGTGAAGAGGGGACTGTGGATACAAGAGGCTCAGCCAGGGAGATCATTCTCAGTTTACTATTGAGCTCGTTACAAAGATGGTCCATACTTAGATTCCAAAGGGCACGACAGGCTATCGTCTTCGGTGCAACAGAAGACGATGGAAGTGAATATTCCAACGAAATTAAGTCATGGCCAGCTGCAAATGGTGTGTCGGATTTGGTGTAACTTCGAACAAGTCTACAGGATGGGACGATAAATAGATCGAGCCATGTATCGTTCGAAGAGCCATCCTCGTGAAAAATATGGTGAGTGGGATCCGATTGAACAAGCTCAAGACTATGCTCACGAAGAAGTTCTCGAAAAAAGTCGGAATCTGGATGTTTCCGGTGCATGGGAAAATTGAAGTCGCCTGTTATGATGATATCAGAATAGTCCTGGCGAATATCTGAAAGCTCTTCGAATAGGGCTGTTGGATAAGCACCGTGAGGACGGCGATAAACAACAACCACAAGAATTTTTATTGCCTCAGATTTAACCTCAACCATAAGATATTCGGGCATATTATTGAATTGAGGATTAGACTGAGTGATAATTGTAAAGTGATAGCACTCTTTGACGTACAGAGCCACTCCACCACCCATTCTGCCAACACGATCGTGACGTAATAATTTATAACCAGCCAATTGGTAGGGTGTATCTGAAGTATCGGCTGAAAGCCATGTCTCTGTTAGAGCAATAATGTCATATGAGCACCTATCTTCAATAAAAAATTCGAGGTCGTTGAAGTGAGCCGAAAGGTGATTAATGTTCGCATGACAAACCGAAAAATATCCGCGAGACTTTAAGTTTACTGGCTGAGCAATAGGTCCTCATAGATTTTTTGTGCGCGGGGTAAGCCGATCTAGGTCCTCGAGGGAACGGACCGGAATCAGTGCAGACTTTTCATCAGGTCGCATGCACACAACTAGATTTCGAACAACCGGGCGGAGGAAACCAAGCTGCTTATGTTTTTGATTGGCAGCACGCAAAATTGTATAGACTTGTTGGGGCCAGATTGGCGTCATAAACACCTGCTGGTCCCCGCCGGTGCCAAAGATGATCTGGGCTTTCTTGCCCCGTAAGAGGTGTGCTTTGGCAATAATACTATTGCGCACTGTTTCTGAGACGACCTTGATCACAAGCGAGAAGCTATCGTGGCTCTTATGCCCATTGGTATTCGATGATGAGGTGTTTCGCGGCCACACACGAGTCATCAAGACAAAGTTCAAATGAATAGCGTTATTAGTGGCCTCGAATACGCGCTTGATTGCTTGCGAATGGTCGTTTGCAAGAGCAGTCGGAATGCCTGAAATACGAATCTCGCAAGAGTCCGTGAGCAAAATGTCCCGATCAATTTGTGCAACGGTGGCTTGGGTGGCAGAAAGTTGTTCACGTAGCTCGGTGTTGGTTGATTCCATCGCGTCTAGTCTCGTGTAGATGGATGCAAGCTGTGAGTTCACAGACTCTCTAAACGGCTGGAATTGAGTTGCATTCCATTGCGCAAACCAAGCGGGCATACCGTTTTCCATGCTGACTGATTTATTCGGTGATTCGAATGATAAACACGCAGCTTTCGACGATCGAGAGGTCGTGGGTGATGGCGGCGAACGTGTGCTAATCAAGCGCTTGCTACTGAGTTTACTGTTTACAGTAGATGCGTGGGACGAAGAAACAAGAGTCGTTGAATCACCCGGAGATTGTGCACAATTTTGAGACGCTATAGATACTGCAGAAACTAGTGGTGAGCGCGATTTACAGCAGGCTGCGCATTGGTACAGAAAAAAGTTCCAGGACCATGAACCTTTTAGACAAGCCGTATGGAATACGTTGCCGCACAATTTACACTTGCGTATTGATTTCAAACCACTCTCAACAGTAAGATTGCACACTGGACACACACGCTCATTCATACTACGCAAACAGTAGACAGTAAATGGCTACGTAACGCAATTTACAATAATTACAATAGTAATTTACAATAATTCATAATAATACAGTGATAAGATAACAATTAAAATACCAATTCGCCATTTGGAAAACTAATCTTGAGAAATATCATGAAAAACTATCCTACAAAAATAAGGTTATACAGATAATTGTAATATGGTTTTCTTATTATACTAAATTATAAGCTATTATAATAACTTTTGGATAGATAAGTAACAATTATGCTAGAAAACCATAATAAGTTATTACAATTAATATAACATATTATAATAAATTAACCAAATGACAAAAAGTATAAAGTACAATATATATATATATATAAATACAATATTGACACAACATAAATAAGTGCACGTGAATCTGCGACTAACACTATCACAGTAGCACACAGTTTCAAGACTTTGTACTCTAATGAGCAATAATAGTATGTGAAATGCATATACATACACAATAAAATAGCGCTATAATAGCAGTATATGAAACTATGCTACGGCACATTTATTTATTCAAAATGACAATAATTTGATATTCAACAAAGTCGTTAGGTACTTTGCTATTATTTATATATAAGCCGCACAAAATGATCAATATTGTCAATATTGCTTAACTGCGTAAGTTTAAATTAATACGATCATTCCATGAATCATAAATACACATAAAATAGATAAGCGAATAAAATAAATTAAATTATGCCTATGTAAATTAAATTAAATTAGATTGTGTTTATGAAAATACGCACAGAAAATTCGATAGAGACACGCAGGCACACACGTATCGAAAAACGACAGTTTGTTTGTCAGTTCACACATAAGCACGCACATACACAACAATATTCACTCGAAACACAGTGCCGGCTGCTTGATGTTTACAATGAAGCGGCAGGCGGGCGACAGCTACAAGACCGATTTCTGAGATTGTGTGCTGTTTACTAAAAGTGTGTGCGTGAATAGACGCCTATATCCATCTTTGTAGAGTCATGCTTGACATAACCTGATAGAATAAAATACCAGGCTTTTTCGGGACATCCCGGCTCAAAAAACGAGCCAACCAGGAATATGCCCGTATAAGTAGGAGCCAGAGGATGTCCTGAAGGCCTGGAAAAGAAATCTCCGAACGAAGGAGTAAAAGCAAAGATGAGTATGACTAATATATGCGGAGCCGATATGAAGAGCGTATAGATAGCTTACCAGAGAGAGAGAGAGAGAGAGAGAGAGTATGCGAGCGCGGTGAGAGAGAAAGGGCATGCGAACGATGCGAAAGAAAAAAAGAGAGAGAGGGAATACACGGAGGCAGGATGAAAGTCCCTACTGTGTATATGGCACGCGTATAGAGTATGAAGCCTGCGCGTTGTGAGTGCGAGAGAGAGAAAGTTAACAAACACGCGCGATAATGCTAGATGTGTGTACGCGGAATTTCTGCTACAAAACGGTAAACCTAGCCTAACAAAATTCGAAAATAATAAAGCGTATAGCTATATGGAGTACGAGTGACATAGTGACAGAAATTATAAAATTATCATCAATTAATGCTTGCAATATTAAATTAAATTAAAACAGAATTAGAGTCAATTTAATTCTTAATTGCTCTTGTCAGTTTGATTTGCTTGTGTTTAGTAAATCAAATTGGATTAGAAACCAAATGGCTTCAGTCAATTTGATTCAAAATAAATAAAAATTATATATTTCTGGATTTAAAACCAATTAAAATTTTATTTATGAAAATAAATTAAAAGACAATAAAGCTTAAAATTTTTAATACTGTCAGTTTGATTTGCTTGTGTTCGGCAAATCAGATTTGATATTATTTAATAAGAAAAAAAATAATAATAATTAATAATACATTATTGAAAATTGAATTTTGCGAACAGTAGCGAATGATTTTATTTGCGAACAGTAACGAATGATATAATTTGCGAACAGTAGCGAATGGTATAATTTTCGAATAGTAGCAAATGATACAGTTTGCGAACAGTAACGAATGATATGATTTGCAAATAGTAGCGAATGATTAGTAATTTGCGAACAGTGGCGAATGATGTGATTTGCGGACGGTAGCGAATGTTTAAAATAAGTGCGAATGTAAATGAGTTAATGAAATATAAATAAAATAATATAGTATTGATGTAAATCAAAATAAATTAACAATTTCTTAATTTTCATTGATGCTGTCTGCGCAGATGAGAAGTCTTTATTGCTCTTTCTGAAGACACAGGAGCTGGCTTTTGGGTTCCCAGAAAAACATCCTAAACAAATCATTAGCGTCGGAACACTAGATGATTTTATAATATTTACAGTAGATGATGGAACTGATTACCAACTAGGTAAAGAAAAATAAATTAATAAAATTATCATATATACACAGTGTGTCTCATAGAAAACGGAACTTTTTCAAAATAAAGACAAAAACTCAATATTCCGGCAAATCTCATTTATTTTATTCAAAATAGTCTCCTTCTGCATCAATACAACGTTTTGCACTATCAAATAACATATCGAATAAGTTTTTGAGATCATTTTTATCCATTGACTTTAGTATGTCGGTCGTCGCTCTTTGGATGGCCTCTACGTCGGCATAACGTTTTTCTTTCATAGGCAAGTGCAATTTGGAGAACAAGTAGAAGTTGCACGGAGCCAAATCCCGCGAGTACGGTGAATGGTTGATAGTTAAAATGGAATTCTTGATCAAAAAATCCGTGATCAAGTTCGATCGATGAGACGGGGCATTATCATGCAACAAACGCCAGCTCCCTTTTTCACGATATTGTGGCCGCAAACGACGAATACGGCTGAGCAAACGCTTCATTACACCAAGATAAAACACAGCAGTAATCGTTTGACCAGGTGATGAAAATTCACTATGAATAATACCCTCCGAATCGTAGAAACAAATCAACATTGTCTTCACTTTTGACTTTTCAAGACGACTTTTTTTCGGATTGGGTTCGGTTGGGTGCTTCCATTCAGCACTTTGACGCTTGGTTTCGGGATCATATTGAAAACACCATGTCTCGTCACCAGTCACAATCAAATATTTCAAGTTTGGGTCCTTTTTTGACTCTTTAATCAAATCCTTACAATGTTGAACTCGGAGCAATTTTTCGTAGTCGGTTAATTTGTGTGGAACAAAGCGTGCACACACCTTCCGTAGATTCAAATGATCGGTCAAAATTCGATAAATTGAATTTTTGGACATATTCAATTCTATTTCCATGTACTGCAATAAAGATTTTGGCTCATTTTTTATAAATTCACGCACTTTTTCAATGTTAATTTGAGTAACCACGGTATTCGAAGGACCTGGATGTTCGTCGTCCTGAATGTCTTCACGACCTTCCTGGAACCGCTTATACCACTCATACACTCTGGTACGAGATAGACAGTTATCGCCATAAACTTGTTTCAGCAAATTATGTGTCTCAGTAAAGGATTTATCGAGTTAAAAACAGAACTTAATATTTGCTCTTTGTTCGAATTTAATTTTTTAACTGATGCCACACACACACTGTCACTTTGAGCGCGATATTTTGGTTTCCATTGAACCACATGTCATACAATTTTGACAGGATGTCAGTTAAGAATATACCTTTCGATTGCTAACATCCACCAATAGGTGGCGCCAATATAAATCGATGTTTTGAAAAAGTTCCGTTTTCCATGGGACACACTGTGTATATTGGATTTGCTTGTGTTCGGTAAATCAGGTGTGATTGATATATTTTTGCATAGTAAATCCAATGAATTGAATTAAAATAAAGAACCTAACTCCGGGTGTGAATGTATCTGTGTTCGATCTTCACATCAGGAGTGAAATAAAATAGGAACCTATGCACATGTATGATTTAACAGCGAAATATAACGACAGCTTAACTGAACTCTTTGATTTAAAATAATCCAATGAAATTATCATATATGCATCTGGTTTGCTTGTGTTCGGTAAATCAGGTGTAACTGATGTATTTTGTTTATGAAATTAAATGATGGATATTCAAGATAAAAATGTCGTTGTTTTAATTAAGTTATATCTTGATCTAATTAACTTGTATTCAGCATATCAGATCTGAGCTGAATTAAAGCAATTACAATTACTTATAATTATTATATCTTATAGAAAAGGAATTTATCACTGAAGATGAGTTAAGTCTAGTGAGGAAGGCAATGCAAAAGGGAAAGCTCCTGATGCCCTATTGTCGGTCAATGGTAAAAGGAAAAAGCGACAAAAGTAAAGAGACAAAAAAAAACGAGAATCAAGCGACAGTTGCGATGTTAAAAGGTATACCAAAAATTAAAAATTTTGAAAGGAGTAATATTTTTATAAAGAAAATTTTCATCAATAAAAATAAATACATGGATACACATAAATTGATACAACGTGGCCAAAAGGATAATAAAATTAATGAATCTTTTATAGAAATAAAGGAATAGCTGGAAAAGCTGAACCGCAAAGTAGATAATCGTTCAATAAGTCCCGAGACTAACCCAGAGATGGTGCTAGAAGTACAAAACTGGCCACGTTTCCATAGAGTGCGAACCTTTACATCAAGCGTGTAGAAATTTTACGTCTTTCGGATCACAGCCAGCAGAGTTATCAAGGTTAGAGTAAAGTCACTTTGTAATTTGTTTAAAAAATTGAAAAAAGCGAGTTTCGCGTGTTGATAAAACATTGTTTTTCAATGAATAAACACCGAAGAAGCCCAGCAATGGCTTAAACATTACCCGGACTCCTCTCTATCGAAACCAACGATTTGTCGTTGGTATGCTGAGTTTAAACGTGGTCGTACGGACACAAACGTTGCGGAACCTTCGAGTAAGCCATTGGAAGTTGTTACACAGGAAAATGTGAGTGAAGTGTTAAAAATTGTAATGAAAAATCGCAAAGTGAAGGTCCGTGAGATTGCAGATATGACACAGATATCATCTATAAGCGTATTTACAATCCTTCATGAAAAATTGGGCATGAAAAAGGTTTTTTCCAAGTGGGTGCCGCGATTGCTTTCAGTGGAACAAAAACAGCAACGAGTCGACGATTCAGAGAGCTGTTTATCGCTATTTACTCGCAATAAAAAGGATTTTCTGCGTCGATACGTGACCATGGATGAAACATGGATACATCATTTTAGTCCGGAGTCGAATCAGCAATCATCTGAGTGGCGCATGGCTAGTGAAAGCCGCCCAAAGCGTCCAAAAACGCAACAGTCTGCTGGCAAAGTCATGGCGTCTGTTTTTTGGGATACACATGGCGTGATTTTCATTGACTACTTGGAAAAAGGTAAATCGATCAACAGTGATTATGTTATGATTGACTTGTTGGTACGTTTGAAGGAGGAGATCGCAGCAAAACGACCGCACATAAAAAAGAAAAAAATCCTTTTTTACCAAGACAATGCACCATGCCACAAGTCCATGAGAGTAATGGCAAAATTGAACGAATTGGGCTCTGATTTGCTTTCCCACCCCCCGTATTCGCCAGATTTAGCCCCCAGCGACTACTGGCTCTTTGCTGATTTTAAAAAAAATGCTCCAGGGAAAAAAATTTGGCTCAAATGAGGAGGTCATTGCCGAAACTGAAGCCTATTTTGAAGAAAAGGATAAATCCTTTCATAAACATGGTATAGAAATGTTGAAAAGGCGTTGGAAAGATTGTATCACTCTCAAAGGAGATTATATAGATAAATAAAAATGATTTTCGAAAAAAAATGTTGTTATCGTTGTTAGTCTCGGGACTTATTGAACGATGTGTTATGTTAGGAAAGGATGCGAAAGTATGTTACTTAAGGACGGACCAAGGAACTGAATTCACAGGAGGCTACACGGTAAAAGTTTTAGAAAAACTAGGAACAGAGCTACAGCTAGCTTGTCCAGATACCCCACAACATAACGGAGTGTCTGAGAGATTTAATTAGACAATACCAAAGAAAGTGCGAATGTTAATGTATGACTCCGGCTTACCTGAAAACATGTGAAATTTGGTGCTTGGATCAGCTGTATTTGCATACAACAGAACGTCATATGCTTGTTATCCGTTTCCTTAGCCTGCTGTCCCTTCTATAGCTGTTTACTGAATAAAGAAGCTGTAAATAATCGAGATAATTAGTAACAACAGCAGAAAAGATTATTGGGATGATACTTACCTGTCAAAGTTTCGGCGAGTTACTGTTAGCTGGTGTTTACTACTAGGCTGCCGTAGGAGGACCTTGTTCTGTCTATCGACCAAACAGCAAGAACAACACGTCGTTATAGAAAAAATTGGCTGCAGCAAGTTTAGGATGCCGAGTCAATCAGTCTTCGTCGTTGCCGTCGTTGCCTCAGGGTGCCTCTTTGTCACTGGTACTACCATAACACTCGCTTCACTCGCGAAAGATGTAAACATTGTTTACCAGGCTGTTCAATAAGTCTTGCGGTTCGATAAGAAAAACACAATCTTATGTTTTAAAATACACTTTATTATTCAGTATAGTCTCCCTGAACATCAATACACTTGTTCCAACGAGATTCCAATTTACGAGGGTGGTTCAATAAGTACCCGTTTTTGACGACAGAGGGCGTTTCTGATGTAAGTTGGTATTATCATCGTGTGCTGCCATCTATCGAACGACGGTAAAACAAATTTTAGACTGATTGATAGGTTAGTTTCGATTTAGCAGCCATTCGAGTAAGACGTGTTTCGTGATTTTGGCTTAGATGGAAAAAGAGCAGTATTGTTCAGAAATTCGTTTTTTGTTTTTGGATGGAAAAACATGCGAGGAGATAAAAGCAAAGTTAGATGCTGTTTATGGGGACACTTCGCCATCTATGACCACAGTTAGATATTGGTTTAACGAATTTAAACGTGGGCGAACATCCGTTTTTGATGAGGAGCGACCAAGACGCCCAGCAGACGTGGTTATCGAGGAAATTATTCAAAAAGTCTACGACATGATTCTCGCTGATCGACGAACGAAAGTGCGCAAAGTAGCAGAGGCCATAGGTGTGTCGACCGGAACGGCAAATTAATAGTTTACATGATAAGTTGGCGATAAAAAAATTGTCGGCCCGATGGGTGCCGCAATAGCTCACGGTGGATAACAAGCGGATGCGGCTGTTAACCTCGATGCAGTGTTTGGAGCAATTTAAGCGAGATCTGAAGAAGTTCTTGCGTCGAGTTGTCACCGTTGATGAAACCTGGATTCATCATTACACACCAGAAACTAAGCAACAATCAAAACAATGGATTTCTCCCGGTGAATCTGCTCCAAAGAAAACGAAAACAGTCCCATTGTCCGGAAAGATCATGGCGACGATTTTTTGGGATGCAAACGGCGTCATCCTCATAGATTTTTTAGGAAAAGGAAGAACGATCACTGGCCAATACTACAGTGAGTTATTGGACCGCTTCAACAAAAAATTAAAGAAGACACGGCCGCATTTGGCAAAAAAGAAGGTGCTATTTCACCATGATAACGCACCAGCACATTCATCTGGATTTGTCGCCGCCAAACTGCATGAATTGCGTTATAAGTTGCTGCCGCACCCCCTGTATTCACCCGATGTGGATCCCTGCGACTTTTTCTTGTTCCCTAACATGAAGAAATGGCTCGCGGGAAAAA
The DNA here is from genome assembly GCA_949987625.1 of Chalcis sispes. Lineage (NCBI taxonomy): Eukaryota > Metazoa > Arthropoda > Insecta > Hymenoptera > Chalcididae > Chalcis > Chalcis sispes. The sequence goes on from OX465095.1 coordinate 51,968,847, forward strand.
AATTTAGCTCAAACGAGGAAGTCATCGCCGAGACAGAGGCGTATTTTGGAGAGTTCAAAAAACCCTATTTTTTAGAGGGGTTAAAAAAATGGCAGGAACGTTAGGAGATATGTATCTTTCTTAAAAGGGACTATGTTGAAAAATGAAAAAAAATTTTGTGAGTAAATGGTGTCTTTATTTCTAACACGGATACTTATAAAACCGCCCTCGTATGAATTTCATTCCTAAAGTGAGAATCTGAAAGGGCTGCAAAATACGCTTTCACATCTGTTATGACCTCATCATTTGATAAAAAACGCTTTCCACGCATGAATTTTTTTAGGTCTTGAGACAGATGGAAGTCGCTAGGGGCCAAATCTGGTAAGTATGATGGATGCTCCAACGATTCGAACTTTAATTCATGGATTTAAGCCATTGTCAAAATGCTCTCATGACACGGTGCATTGTCCTGATGAAAAAGGATTTTTTTCTTTTGCAAACCGGGTCTTTTTTTACGAATTTTTTCCTTTAGCTGGTCTAAAAGGTTACAATAATATTTAGAATTTATTGTTTTACAAGTTTGTAAGCAATCCACAAACAAAGTTTCTTTTGCATCCCAAAAAACTGATGCTAACACCTTGGCCGATTTCTGGACACGAACTCGTTTCGGAGCCGAAGAACCAGGTCACACCACTCTTTAGCCTCTTGTTTTGATTCAGAATCATGGTGATAGACCCAAGTCTCATCTATAGTGATGAATCGACGCACAAAATTTACTTTATTCATTCGAAAACGGTCTAAATCTTGCTGAGAGAGTCGCATTCGAATGTGTATTTGTTCCATTGTTAGCGAATGCGGTACCTATTGTGCACACAGCTTTCTGTAACCCAATACTTTAGTCAAAATATTGCTTACACTGCCTAATGAGATGCCTAGGGCTTCTACTAAATCTCTTTCAGTCACTCGACGATTTTCCAATACGATATCCTGTATTTTTTCTACGATTTCTGGTGTTGTTGCTGTTTTTGAACGTCCTTGACGTGGGTCGTCTTCAAAGCTTGTACGACCACGTTTAAATTTAGCAACCCATCTTTCTACTGTACTAATTTAAGGCGAAGAGTCTTTATACACTTTTAACATTCGTTTACAAATTTGCTTTGCTTTTAAACCTTCCAAAAATAGAAATTCAATCACTGCACGATACTTGATTTTTTCCATTGTAAAAAAATACTGTGACACGTCGATACCAAATGGCTTATAAACAAGAAACGAATCGACAGATTGAAATGAAACTTCACATACGTTCATATTAAGCGTGTACCAACATAACAAAAAAAATTTAAGCTAGTAGCAACACCCTTTCTTATCGAACCGCAAAACTTATTTAGCAGCCTGGTACATATGACCATTGACTTGCGCGTTTATCGGCGCTTTAATTTGACTATCGATTACAAATCGAGCGAGCACGGTGACGGTGATGCCTGACTTGACGAAGAAAAAGCAGATTTTTTTTTTTATCCAGCCTATAATCACCCTCCTCTCTTTTTCCCATTTGTATGAAACAAGCGATTGAGCCGCGAATTTCATGAATTTTTCAATTCTGTCATTCGAATTTGCAATCGAAGTTTTTCGAAATCGCGTTCCCCCGCTGAGCATTTAGGCTGGTAAAAAAAGGAATTCAGTGTCGTGAACAAGTCGTGGCTGGCACCCATCTATTGTATTGACTTTATATTTAAATCATTTGTAATTTAACTTTAGACTTTGGGGATAGTAGTGTCTAAAAATTTTTTTTTGTTTATACACAGTGAGTCCCATGGAAAACGGAACTTTTTCAAAATAAAGACAAAAACTCAATATTTTGGCAAATCTCATTTATTTTATTCAAAATAGTCTTCTTTCGCATCAATACAACGTTTTGCACGATCAATTAATATATCGAATGAGTTTTTGAGATCATTTTTATCCATCGACCTTAGTATGTCGGTCGTCGCTCTTAGGATGGCCTCTACGTCGGCATAACGTTTTCCTTTTATAGGTAAGTGCAACTTGGAGAACAAGTAGAAGTCGCACGGAGCTAAATCCGGCGGGTACGGTAAATGGTTGATGGTTAAAATGGAATTTTTGATCAAAACATCCGTGATCAAGTTCGAACGATGAGACGGGGCATTATCATGCAACAAACGCCAGCTCCCTTTTTCTCGGTATTGTGGCCGTACACGACGAATACGGCTGAGCAAACGCTTCATAACACCAAGATAAAACACAGCAGTAATCGTTTGACCAGTTGATAAGAATTCATGATGAATAATACCCTCCGAATCGTAGAAACAAATCAACATTTTCTTCACTTTTGACTTTTCAAGACGACTTTTTTTCGGATTGGGCTCGATAGGGTGCTTCCATTCAGCACTTCGACGCTTGGTTTTGGGATCATATAGAAAACACCATGTGCCGTCACCAGTCACAATTGAATATTTTAAGTTTGGGTACTTTTTTGACTCTTTAATCAAATCCTTACAATGTTGAATTTGGAGCAATTTTTTGTAGTCGGTCAATTTGTGTGAAAAAAAGCGTGCACACACCTTCCGTAGATTCAAATGATCGGTCAAAATACAATGAATTAAATTTTTGGACATATTCAATTCTATTTCCATGTATCGCAATGAAGATTTTGGCTCATTTTTTATAAATTCACGCACTTTTTGAATGTTACTTTGAGTAACCACGGTATTCAAAGGACCTGGATGTTCGTCGTCCTGAATGTCTTCACGACCTTCCTGGAACTGCTTATACCACTCATACACTCTGGTACGGGATAGACAATTATCGCCATAAACTTGTTTCAGCAAATTATGCGTCTCAGTAAAGGATTTACCGAGTTTAAAACAGAACTTAATATTTGCTCTTTGTTGGAAGTTCATTTTTCGACCGATGCCACAAACACACTGTCACTTTAAACGCGATATTTTGGTTTCCATTGAACCAAATGTCATACAATTTTGACAGGATGTCAGTTAAGAAATGACCTTTCCATTGCTAACATCCACCAATAGTTGGCGCCAATATAAATCGATGTTTAGAAAAAGTTTCGTTTTCCACGGGACACACTGTGTATATTATTGTTTCCAATAGATTATTCACTTATTTCACCCCTTCTCTCTTACCCATTTACGCGTACATTGTCAGATCCAGTATAGCGTTACAGAATTAACTCTTGCAACGTGGGGCTGAGCAAAATAAATTAAAAATATTATAATTTATTACAGAATACTTATTTATTGAATTTCATACGTAAAATTCTTGTTTTCCTTTGCAGCAAAATTTTTCTGATTCGTCAAACGCAAGTGAAATAAAATATTTGTTCTTGTGCCGCAAGTGATTAGTGAAAGTGATAAATTATTAAATTTGATTAAAACAAAATTTTTTTCTTAATAAAAATCAAAATTAACTTTATTTTTAAAATTATTTGGTTTGCAGTTAAGTCCACGCTATTTTTTTGGGTGAAAATGCATCTTTGTTATGAATAAAATGGTTACAATTGAATAATTTAAATTATTACCCATTGCTAGCTACAACTTTTTACAACGCTAGCTAGAACTTCGCTTCAACCAAAATATATCTTATGCCACATATACGAAAATATAGGTATTAAGGCTAGCTACCCATAAAAAATTGAGCCAAAAAATGGCTTTTTTGAGAAAAATGCATTTTTCCTTTTTTTTATAAAAAGTGCAATATCACTTTTGTTTTTTTGTACAAAGAAAAAAAATGGTACAATCGAAAGAGCATTACCTATAGCATCGACCAAATTTAAAATAATTATTTTAATGTGAGTATAAAGACCGATCAAAACGGTTTAAAACGATAAAAGTTTTCGATTTTTTGAAATCGAAAACCGATGAGTCGCTTTTCAAAAGTGCATAGAACATACAATTTATACCGAAAAACAAGAAAATACGTAGGCGCTTATTTTCCGAATATTATAATAAAATAAATTTAGAATTGATTCCGAGGTAGGGGCAATCGGCCTGCATGATTTAAGATGGAATCGGTCTTACCGAATTTTTTTTTGCCTTGAAAGTTAATACTCGAAACACGCAATATACAAGGTTATTAAAATGTGTCGGACCCCTCTTCCACTATCAGCCAAAATATGCGTTTTCGAGAGAAATGTTTCAGATAAAAATTTCAGGGTTGTGAACGAGGATCTAAATAGAGACCTTGAAGCTGACCTTGGCGTTGACCTTCAAGGTCATTTAAATGTCAACTTTTATTTTTCAAATGGAAAGCCCTATTTCTGACACCGCCAATCGGAAGAACAAAAAATTTTGCGTTTAGATATGCATCAAGGTCATGTAACCCATAGACCGTTAAGGTCATTCCAGGGTCGTATAAACTCAAAGAAGGTTTAGACGGCTGATCAGCAAAAATATGCGTTTTGCGAAAATTTTCAAAAACTTCCAAAATTGAGTATGTCAGAGAAATTCGTTTACAGAAATTTTACAGAAATTACAGAAGAACTATTATCTTTTTAAACGCATATTTTTACCGATCAGCCGTCTAAACCTTGTTTAAGTTTATATGACGCTGGAATGACTTTGAAGGTCATTGGGTTATATGACCTTGATGCATATCTGAACCTAAAATTTTCCGTTTTTTCGATTAGCGGTGTCAAAAACAGGGCTTTCCATTTAAAAACTAAAAGTTGACACTTAAATGACCTTGAAGGTCAACGCCAAGGTCAGTTTCAAAGTCCCTATTCAGATCCTCGTTCACAACACTAAAATTTTTATCTGAAACATTTCTCTCGAAAACGCATATTTTCACTGCTAGTGGAAGAGGGGTCCGACACTTTTTAATGACCTCGTATATTGCGTGTTTCGAGTATTCACTGTCAAGGCAAAAAAAAATTTGGTGAGACCGATTTCATCTCAAATCATGCAGGCCGATTTCAAATCTCGAGAAGACTGAACCTAAATTACAAATCATTTAAATATAAAGTCAATACAAGACAGGTGCCAGCCGCGACTTGTTCATGAAACTAAATTCCTTTTTTTATCGGCCTAAATGCTCAACGGGGGAATGCGATTTCGAAAAACTTTAATTGCAAATTCGACTGACAGAATTGAAAAATTCATAAAATTCGCGGCTTAATCGCTTGTTTTATACAAATGGGAAAAAGAGAGGAGGGTGATTATAGGCTGGATTAAAAAACAAAAAAAAAAATCTGCTTTTTCTTTGTCAAGTCAGGCATCACCGTCACCGTGCACGCACGATTTGTAGTCGATAGTCAAATTGAAGCGCCAAAAAACGCGCAAGTCGATGGTCATATGTCCTAGGCTGCTCGATAAGTTTTGCGGTTCGATAAGAAAGGGTGTTGCTACTAGCCTAAATTTCTTTTTGTTATGTTGGTACACTCTTCATATGAACGTATGTGAAGTTTTATTTCAACTTATCAATTCATTCTTCGTTTACAAGTCATTTAGTATCGACGTGTCACAGTATTTTTTTACAATGGAAAAAATCAAATATCGTGCAGTGATTGAATTTCTATTTTTGGAAGGTTTAAAAGCAAAGGAAATTTATGAACGAATATTGAAAGTGTATAAAGACTCTTTGCCTTGAATTAGTACAGTAAAAAGATGGGTTGCTGAATTTAAACGTAGTCGTACAAGCCTTAAAGACGATCCACCTCAAGGACCTCCAAAAACAGCAACCACACCAGAAATCGTGGAAAAATACAGAATATCGTATTGGAAAATCGTCGAGTGACTGAAAGAGATTTAGTTGAAGCTCTAGGCATCTCATTGGGCAGTGTAAGCAATATTTTGACTAAAGTATTGGGTTTCAGAAAGCTGTGTGCACAATAGGTACCGCATTCGCTAACAATGGAACGAATACACATTCGAATGCGACTTTCTCAGCAAGATTTAGACCGTTTTTGAAAGGATAAAGTATATTTTGTGCGTCGATTCATCACTATGGATGAGACTTGGGTCTATTACCTTGATCCTAAATCAAAACAAGAGGCTAAAAAGTGGTGTGACCTGGTTCTTCGGCTCCGAAACGAGTTCGTGTCCAGAAATCGGCCAAGGTGTTAGCATCAGTTTTTTGGGATGCAAAAAAAATTTTGTTTGTGGATAACTTACAAACTTGTAAAACAATAAATTCTAAATATTATTGTAACCTTTTAGACCAGCTGAAGGAAAAAATTCGTAAAAAAAGACCCGGTTTGCAAAAGAAAAAATCCTTTTTCATTAGGACAATGCACCGTGTCATAAGAGCATTTTAACAATGACTAAAATCCATGAATTAAAGTTTGAATTGTTGGAACATCTATCATGTTTACCGGATTTGGCTTCTAGCAACTTCCATCTGTTTTCAGAACTAAAAAAATTCATGCGTGGAAAGCGTTTTTCATCAAATGATGAGGTCATAACAGATGTGGAAGCGTATTTTGCAGCCCTTTCAGATTCTTACTTTAGGAATGAAATTCATACGAGGGCGGTTTAATAAGTATCCGTGTTAGAAATAAAGACACCATTTATTCGAAAAATTTTTTTTTATTTTCCAACATAGTCCCTTTTAAGAAAGATACATATCTCCCAACGTTCCTGCCATTTTTTTAACCCCTCTAAAAAATAGGATTTGTCGAACTCTCCAAAATACGCCTCTGTCTCGGCGATGACTCCCTCGTTTGAGCTAAATTTTTTTTTGCGAGCTATTTCTTCATGTTAGGGAACAAGAAAAAGTCGCAGGGAGCCAGATCGGGTGAATTCAGGGGGTGAGGCCCTTTTTCCTTTTTCTACAAAATCCATGAGGATGACGCCGTTTGCATCCCAAGAAATCGTCGCCATGACCTTTCGGGACAATAAGACCGTCTTCGCCTTCTTTGGAGCAGATTCACCAGGAGAAATTCATTGTTTTGATTGTTGCTTAGTTTCTGGTGTGTAACGATGAATCCAGGTTTCATGAACGGTGACAACTTGACGCAAGAACTTCTTTGGATCTCGCTAAAATTGCTCCAAACGCTGCTTCGAAGTTAACAGCTGCATCCGCTTGTTGTCCACCGTGAGCAATCGCGGTACCCATCGGGCCGACAATTTTTATCGCCGACTTATCATGTTAAATATTAATTGCCGTTCCGGTCAACACACCTACGGCCTCTGCTACTTTGTGCACTTTCGTTCGTCGATCAGCGAGAATCATGTCGTAGACTTTTTGAATGATTTCCTAAGTAATTACGTCTGCCGGGCGTCCTGGTCGCTCCTCAGCAAAAACGGATATTCGTCCACGTTTAAATTCGTTGAACCAATATCTAACTGTGGTCATAGATCGGGAAGTTTCCCCATAAACAGCATCCAACTTTGCTTTTATCTTCTCGCATTTTTTTCCATCCAAAAACAAAAAGCGAATTTCTGATCGATACTGCTCTTTTTCCATATTAGCGAAAATCACTAAACACGTCTCACTCGAATAGCTGCCAAATCCAAACTAACCTATCAATAAGTCTGAAATTTGTTCTACCGTCATTTGATAGATGGCAGCACATGATGATAATACCAACTTTCCTCAGGAATGCCCTTTGTCGTCAAACACAGGTACTTATTGAACTGCTCTCGTATACGCGGTCCACCTCTCTATTATGCTTTAAATGTGGGATGAAGGATGTAACATGACGTTCGTTTCTTATATGCAACACCTTCAAACAATCAAGGGAACGACCAAAGAAGAAGTCGTTGTAAGTCAAGTCATCCTCTTTAGCATAAGAGACCCATAAGAACGCACGAACATCGGTACTTAGAGCCCGAGCATCGAGAAGCATCAAACTAAATCTGGCATAGAAAGCTTATTTAGGTCAGCATCTTGACACATATCATCTCAGCGGACTATTGTCAACCTTTAGACGAGTCTAAACTTAAATACGCCTCTGTTTCCGCGATGATTTCCTTATTCGATGTGAATCTCTTACCATGGAGTCACCGCTTGAGGTTTGGGAACAGATTACTGGGGGCCAAATATGGAAAATACGGTGGGTGAGCAACCAATTTGAATCGTAATTGGTCCAATTTGGCCTTCGCTTTCAAGGACGTGTGTGACGGTGCATTATTGTGATGGTACAGAACTTTTTTCTTCGCCATATGAGGTCGTTTTTGCTTTATTCCATCGTTCAGTTTGTCCAATAACGCTGCATCATACTCTCCGATAATTGTTCTTCCCTTTTACAGGTAATCAATAAAGATTATGCCATGCACATCCTAAAATACGGAGGCCAAAACCTTCCCGGCCGAGCGTTGGTCTTTTGGCCGCTTTGGTCGGTATTCGTGGCTTTTTAGCCACTCTGCAGACTGCCTGTTGGACTCATGGTAATGGATCCACGTTTCATCCATCGTTACGAAACGTCGAAAAAAGTCCGCTTGATTACGCTGCAACAACGCAAAACCAGGCGTTTAATCATCAACGCGCTGCTGTTTTTGGTCGACGGGCAGCAAACGCGGCACCCTTCGCGCGGATAGCTTTTTATGTCCAAAACATCGTGCAAAATATATCCCACCCGTTCTTTTGAGATGCCAACAGCCTCAGCTATCTCACGCAACTTTAGTTTACGATCATTCAAAACGATTCGATGCACTTGATTTACGATTTCTGCATTCTTAGCCTCTTTTGGCCTTCCAAAGAGAGGTGCGTCTTCGGTGCTTGTACGACCTATTTGAAATTCACTAAACCACCGATTAACTGTTGTTTTTGAAAGAGCAGATGTAGAATAACATTTCTTCAACCATTTCATTGATTGTTCAAGAGTTTTTCCCATCAGAAAACAATGTTTAATCAAGATGCGATATTCCTGTTTTTCTTTTTTCTTCACAAAAGTGAAGGTAGCGAAACTTAAATGACTGTAGCTTGTAAACAAATGAACGAAATGTGATGGAACTTTACAAATAAACTAGTGACAGATAAACCTCTCGAAATCAATCATGTTCATTTTCTAGTGGCGTCACCTATTGAAAAATCTCGGGACTTTTCAGCCCATGTAGTATTAGATATTGATAATTAGTACGCTAATCGATTACGGCATGATAGCAACGACCAGAAGAGTATTTCAATTGAAAAGTCGAAGGAAACATACTTTATAATCATCGTCCAGACACCTTAGAAGACCCTATAATTTCCGACAAGAATCAATGGAAACTAGACTACCGGAGAAAGACTATGAGAGAACCATGGTTGAATGCCACAACACACCCCAAGCAGGCCATATGGGTGTCAATAAAGCATACCATTAGTAATGTTTTTGGCCAAAGATAAAAGCCAACATCATCCGATACGTGCGCCAGTGCACCGACTGTCAGCTCCATAAGGTATCTCAGCAAGCTTTATGTTAATTGGCTTAATGTATTAGGTTGCTGCAGATGAAATGGCCGATTTAGTAATGAATTTTTAAACAGCTGTAATTTTTTATAAAGACAATTTATTTAATCAAAATAGGTACCAATAGATGCAACACGCTTTTCTCAATGAGATACAAGTACATTTATTCTAGTTTTGTAGAATTCCGAGTTTCTGGTTCGAAGAAACTCCTCGAAGGCATTTTTGACAGCAGCTTCATTATTAAATCTTTTTCCTGTCAAAAAGTGATCCAAATGTTTAATGAAATGGTAATCTGTTGGTGAGAGGTCTGGTGAATATGGAGGGTAAGGAAAAGTCTCATAGCACAACTCGTTTAATTTTTGGACCGTTGTTCTCGATACATGAGGTCGTGCGTTATCATGAAGCAGTATCACTCCATCCCTGTTGAGAAGCCTAGGTTGTTGGACTATCAATTTCTGATGCATTTCATCCAGTTGAGCACAATATTTCTCAGCATTGATGGTTTCGCCAGGTTGCAGGAACGAATAGTGGATAACTTCAGCTACAGACCACCAAACAGTTACAATTATTTTCTTTGGATAAAGGCTTGGTTTCGGCATGTGTCTTGGTGCTTCATCGGCATCTGGCAATTGGGCCGATCGTCGACGATTATCGTATGAAATCCACTTTTCATCGCAGGTCACAATTCGGTGCAAGAACGGTTCTTTTTTTTTGCGGGAGAGAAGAAAACTTAAAATCTCCATTCGACACGTCATGTTATGCTCGGTAAGATCACGCGGAACCCATTTGTCAAGCTTTTTCACTTTTCCAAGTTGTTGCAAGTGGCGGCAAAGTGTCAAATTGTGAACGTCTAATTTTTCGGCAAGATCCCTTATGGTTTGGCGGGGATCAGACTCCATTAATGCACGCAGCTCGTCGTTATCGATCGATGGTCCTGGGTGTCCACGTGGCTCATTTCCAAGGTCCATGTCTTCGGATCGAAATTTTTCGAACCACCACCGAGTGGTTCGTTCGCTAACTATTTCGCTAACCGCCGTTTTTTTCCGAAATTCGAGGCTTTATTGTAAAAAACTGGTTATACATTTATGATTCAAATTATTGTCCATCGCTGGCCACTATTTTCTCCCATCTTTCGGGCAGCATACGAATCCCGCGTTGAAAAAACTGGTCATCTTTTAAATCGATCCATGAATCGATACAATTTTTTACTTCTTAATAAGACCGGAAGTGCTGGTCAGCCAGGCCGTAAGCCATTGATCGAAACAAGTGATAGTCCGAGGCAGCAACGTCTGGAGAATACGGCGGGTGGGGTAGGACTTCCCATTTCAAAGTTTCCAAGTATGTCTTGACCACTTTCGCAACATGGGGTCGAGCATTGTCATGCTGTAAAATCACTTTATCATGTCTCTCGTTGTATTGCGGCCGTTTTTCTTTCAATGCTCGGCTCAAACGCATTAATTGCGTTCGATAACGATTGCCTGTGATTGTTTCAGTCGGTTTTAACAACTCATAATACACTACGCCGAGCTGGCCCCACCAAATACTGAGCATGACTTTAGAACCGTGAATATTCGGTTTGGCCGTCGACGTGGAAGCATGGCCGGGATATCCCCACGATTTTCTGCGCTTGGGATTATCGTAGTCAACTCATTTTTCGTCCCCAGTCACAATGCGATGCAGAAATCCTTTCCGTCTTTGCCTTGCAAGCAGCTGTTCACAAACACACAAACGCCGTTCAACATCTCTCGGCTTCAACTCGTACGGCACCCGATTTCCTTGTTTCTGAATCATTCCCATGACTCTCAGGCGTTTTGAAATGGCTTGTTTCGTCACTCCCAATGATCCTGCCAATTATTGTTGCGTTTGACACGAGTCTTGATCAAGTAATGCCTCCAATTCTGCATCTTCGAAAACCTTCTTTTTTCCACCGCCATGCTGATCTTCGACGTTAAGACCGCTGTTCTTAAAGCGTTGAAACCACTTTCGGCACAATCTTTCACTAATAGCGGCCTCACCATAGGTATTTAAGAGCATTTAATGAGCCTTAGTCGCAGATTTCTTCATATGAAAGCAGAAAGTTAAAACCTCCCGCAAATGACGAAAATTCGGCTCGTAAGCTGACATGTCTTATCGAGAATAACTTGATGATGCAGACACAAATCGACTAATATTTTGATAGCGTTATGTTTACAAATACCTAAGCTTATTGTATGACATCTATGATCTATTTATTTTAACTACCACTTACCGCCTTAGCCATCTATTGCAAAACGGCGAAAGCAAAGTTGTACACCCAATATATTGCAGTAATTTGATGCTAAGTATAAGAGCAAAGAAATGGACTTTGCCGATATTTATGAAATTCATTAAATCTTCGATGGCAATTGCAACAGTTCTTCGGAATTATGTGCATGAAAAAAAAACTTGGTACAAAAGATCTCGCTATGGAGATTGCAAAATATTACCTTGCCAAAGCAAAAATAAGTAAATCACACACATCTATAACTGTTTCTTTAAAAAAAAATTGTCAAAATTTTAAAAAATGCTCTCCCAGAACAACAAAAATGTGTAAAGACTGCAAAGTCCATGTAACACATCGTTCAATAAGTCCCGAGACTAACTCAGAGATGGTGCTAGTAGTAATAAACTAGCCACGTTTCCATAGAGTGCGAACCTTTACATGAAACCTGTAAAAATTTCACGTCGATCGGATCACAGACAGCAGAGTTATCGAGATTAGAGTAAAGTGACTTTGTAATTTGTTTGAAAAATGAAAAAAAAGCGAGTTTTGCGTGTTGATAAAACATTGTTTTTTAATGGATGAAAATACCGTAGAAGCCCAGCAATGGCTTAAAAAACATTACCCGAACTCCTATTCATCTAAACCAACGATTTGTCGTTGGTATGCTGAGTTTAAACGTGGTCGTACGGACACAAACGATCCGGAACGTTCGGGTAGGCCATTGGAAGCCGTTACACAGAAAAATGTGAGTGAAGTGTTAAAAATTGTAATGAAAAATCGCAAAGTGAAGGTCCGTGAGATTGCAGAAATGACACAGATATCATCTGGAAGCGTATTTACAATCCATCATGAAAAATTGAGCATGAAAAAGGTTTTTTCCAAGTGGGTGCCACAATTGCTTTCAGTGGAACAAAAACAGCAACGAGTTGACGATTCAGAGAGCTGTTTATCGCTATTTACTCGCAATAAAAAGGACTTCCTGCGTCGATACGTGACCATGGATAAAACATGGATACATCATTACACTCCGGAGTCGAGTCGGCAATCATCTGAGTGGCGCATGGCTAGCGAAAGCCGCCCAAAGCGTTCAAAAACGCAGCAGTCTGCTGGCAAAGTCATGGCGTCTGTTTTTTAGGATACACATGGCATGATTTTTATTGACTACCTAGAAAAAGGTAAATCGATCAACAGTGATTATTATATTGACTTGTTGGTTCGTTTAAAGGAGGAGATCGCAGCAAAACGACCGCACAAGAAGAAGCAAAAAATATTTTTGCACCAACACAATGCACCATGCCACAGGTCCATAAAAACAATGGCAAAATTGAACGAATTAGGCTTCGATTCGCTACCCCACGCCCCGTATTCGCCAGATTTATCCCCTAGCGACTACTAGCTCTTTGCTGATCTCAAAAAAATTGCTCCAGGGAAAAAAATTTGGCTCGAATGAGGAGGTCATTGCCGAAACTAAAGCCTATTTTAAAGCAAAGGATAAATCCTTCTATAAACATGGTATAGAAATGTTGGAAAGGCGTTGGATAGATTGTATTACTCTAAAAGGAGATTATATTGATGAATAAAAATGATTAGTGAAAAAAAATGTCGTTTTCGTTGTTAGTCTCGGGACTTATTGAATAATGTGTCATGTTCCTCAAGTTTTTTACTTTTACACCAATAAATTATAACATAAATAATAATAAAAAATATAAAAAAAAATTAAAAACAAAAAAAAAATTAAAAAATTATAAAAAAAAAAAAAAAAGAGAAAAGAGGCTCTTAGTTTTGTCGCTTAACTTTGCTTGCTAAGAGCTGGGGAACGTGAATTTACGGCTAAAAGGCGATATTTTCAAAGAATTGGTGATCGTAAAAACTCCTGCATTCTAATTTTAATAAAATAAGAATGGTTTTCAGCATTAACCATCACCGTATTGGATCTGCCTTTCTGAATTTGGAAGAATAATTACCAAATTCATAATCAGCGACCAAAAAAAACCCTATATACTAATTTTCATGAAATTTGAATAATTTTGAAAATTTTTAGCCGCCATATGGGATCCGCCATTTTGAGTTTAGAAACATAATTACCAAATTCATAATCAGCGACCCGAAAAACCCCTATATACCAATTTTTATAAAATTTGAATAATTTTGAAAATTTTTAGCCGCCATTTTGAATTTGGAAAAACAAATAGCTGATTCATGATTAGTGACCCAAGAAAGCCCCTACAAACTAGTTATCACGAACAGCCTTTACAAAAAACTTGTTTTATTCAAAAATACTAAAATAAGCAAAAAAATGTTATCTTTAAGCCGCCATATTGGATACCGCCATGTTTAATTTTAAAAAACCTAATGGAGGATTTTGAAGGTTAGGGTCTATTGACGCAGAAAATGTACAGTTTGAAAATATTGGCTTCCAGTTTCGATGCAAAAATATAGAACGAAACAGTTTTTTTTAACGAAATTTCGTGTTTTTTTGTTAAATAAGCAATAACAACTTTTTTAATATGCATTTTTTTTAAATTCTGACTTAGCTAATTAAAAGATCAGAAAATTTTACATCGGAAATGATATTTTTCGATGTTTTTCACAAACGATTTCATAGTTAGTTATGCCACTGAAAAAAATATGTAAAAAGTGTCCTTTTGGTCCTTAATGGGTTAATCATTAAAATATTCTTAATAGACTAGGAGAAATTTAAAATTTCGTTTTCGGGGTTGGTTGCCCTTATGAAGGGGTGATTTTCAAAAAAAGCCAAGACACGTTAACTTTAGTTTTCCATTTAAAAAAAAAAAAAAAATTATTTGCAATTATTTTGATAAAATTTGAAGTTTTAAATCGAAAAATACGTTATAAAAACTGATTTTACCCCTATTGACATTACGGGCTGCAAAATTATGGGATAAAAATTATGGAGCAAATTTGTACATTATTGTGCTGTTTGAATCGTTAAAATATCCCTATTAGTTTATGAGATATTTACAAAAAAATGTTTTCATCCCTTTTTTTAAGGGTCATTTTAACCCCTTAAAAGTGGAAGTTAGCTGATAAGAAAAAATACGTATTTCTCATTTCTTGATGTACTTTAACATATCCTAGAACCAAAGAAATCGATAGCTCCGAGTTGAAAACCTTTCCTTGTTAGTGAATAAATTACGTGTTTTTTCTAATTTATCTGAGTATGTAGGCAACTTTTCAGGGGAAGATGTTATAAATCTATAAGAATCTGTAATTAATCTCTAATGAATTTATAATAAAATCTTAATTTATAAATTAATAAAATATAAGTTTATAATACATAAATCTCTAATGAATATTTAATAGTCTAAAATTGATATTATTATTTTCAATATATATTGTAAGTGATATATATTGTTCTTTATATTTTACAAGAATCTAAATACGTCTCTTGAAATTGGATGGAGTAGCTAATTCCTTAGTAATAAAATGCGAATCATATCCAGAATAATTACTGGTATAAGTCTTGCATCTTTAAAATTAATCTTACATTCTAAGTGAACAGTACCTCTATAAAGTACTATGATGCGATATTGATCTCTAACCTTTATATCTTTTATAGAGAAGTTTTAACCAGAAATGTGACAAAAAGAAAATTTCGATATTTGAAATTCTCGCGTTTCGTCAAGAGTGAAATTCCTTGGTTAAGGTGTGTGATGTAGTTATCTCAATTGATTGGAAAATATTTAAAGATTCTCAATAAAGTATTTAGCAAGAGTCTTCGCATTAACCTCGTTTTCTTGTATATAGCTTCGATACATTAATTTTGAATCATCAAAGCTACATTTTACATAATCCAATGCTATATGCGTAATGCCTTTAAAATGCGTACTTATTGTTTTTTATTGGAATTAATAGACATTCAAAATTAGTATATATTACGTACGGCATTTTCAATTGCCGACTATGGTTTCTGAACGAAATAAAAATTATTTTCTTGTACAAGTAATTTAATTTTATGCATATTTATTTTTTATCAATCAATCTTGTATAGTTTTAGTTTCTCCCTGCTTTCGAGAAAATGAAGACATCTATTGCAAATGAAACATTTATTTTTACTTTTAGTCAGTTGTCTTCTTACCAGTTGTTACAAGTTTTTCATCCATACATAATCAATTGTGGGTGGCGCGACGTTATCATCTTTGGTATAATTATTTTCTTCTTTTTCTTTATCAATGTAATAATCGTGCCAAATCAGTAAATTAATATGCTGTTCTTTACTTATTGAAATTATAAGACATTGTTACAGTTTATAAACTTGATTATATAATTCTAAAAAATTATTTTTAATAGAAATGTTATCGTTTTATTTTTCAAATTTCTTTATTTGCTTTAATGAAGCTGGAAAATCAAACTGATCAAAATTTAAAGTATTTTCATACGCTCTACGTTTTGCTTTTATAGATGCAATGCAGATAGAACAGCACATTTAAAACATAGGTAATCTTCATTTTTGACGTTTAAATAAGTCTTTTTTATGAAAATCATATCTAGTAATGGAATACATGAGCTTCCTTACATGGGATTTATTTATTTATTTACTTTAGAGTAAAAAATCATACACAGTATGTCGGAAAAGTTCCCGAACTTATTTTGTAGCGCTTGTACAAGTGGCGCCACCTCTTGGACGACACCGGTACTATGTTGCTACATCCCTCTGGAGTGTCTGAGAATTTTTCATCAGTATCCGTTCATTAGTTGCCGAGATAGACATGCTTGAGTGAGCGTGTGTTTAGTACCCCGATGCAAGCTCTACGACGGATGAGAAATTTGAACATCGTGGCGCAATTAAATTCTGCTATAAACTTAAAAAAACTTTCGCGGAAACGAAAAGAAGATCGATTCGGCTTACGGTGAAGGTGTAGTGTCTCGTGCAACTGTTTACACGTGGTTTAGTCGGCTCAAGAAGGGTAGAGAGTCGTTAGAAGATGACGAGAGAAGCGGCCGGCCGTCAACAGCTGTTACCGACGAAAACGAGGCTCGCATGCGCGCGCTACTGAAGCAGGATTGCCACATGTCTCTCAAAATGTTGGCAGACGAACTAAATATGAGCAAGGATAGCGTCGCGTTGATTTTGAAAGAAAAAATGAACCGCAAAAAGGTCTGCTCTCGATTTGTTCCGCACTTTCTCACACCAGAGCAGAAAGAAACTCGCATCCAATGTTGTCAAGATTTTATCAAGACTTGCGACACCACTCCGGGCTTTCTAACCTCAATTGTGACTGAAGACGAGACTTGGTGCTTTCAATACGATCCTTTCACGAAGCGCCAGTCATCCGCTTGGCTCAGTTCGGGCCGTGCGAGGCCTCAAAAAGTGCGCCAACAAAAATCACGGGTAAAGACGATGCTCATCGCTTACTTCGACTCCAAAGGCCTGATACACAAAGAATTTGTGCCCCCAAACAACACCGTGAATGCTGCGTATTACGCAGAAGTGTTAAAACGTCTGAAGCGCCGGATTAATCGCATCAGGCCCGAATACAAGGAACCGGGATCGTGGAGTTTGCTGGATGACAATGCGCCTGCTCATTCTTTGAACATTGTGAAGCGTTATCTCGCCTAAAATCAGATCCCACGCATCAATCGCGCCCCATACTCGCCAGATCTGGCTCCAGCCAACTTTTTCCTATTTCCCAAGCTAAAACTGGCCTTGAAAGGACGATTTTTTGAAGATGTACCGAGCATTCAAGCGGCTTGCACCGAGCGTCTCACAGCGATAACGTCAGAGGAGTACCAGAGAGCCTTCGAATCACTCATGGAGCGCTCAAATGAGTGTATATCTAGGGAAGGGGACTATGTTGAAAGTTAACTGGAATACATTTCTTTGGATGTAATTTTCGATTTATTTCAAAAGTTCGGGAACTTTTTCGACATACTGTGTACATTGCAATATAAATTAAACCTGTAGAGGAAAATAAATTTTCCATTCGCAGGTGTGGATTTACACACGGCCACAACGTTTGGTTTGCTAAAGACGAGATATCTCGTCTCCCGTACGCAATGTGTTAACGCTAACATATGAATATGTTATCATACGAGTACATATAATAAAATTTGCAATAGAATATAAACGGTAAAATGTAAAATGTTATTTGCTTATATAGGCTTATCCGAAATATATTTTCAAAAATCAATTTTTTTATTCTATTGCAAACAGATTTGTTTCTTATTTTTAATATTTTGAGATCATTTGGCAATTATTGAAAAGCTTGATTACCTTTTACAGTTATTTTCGTTGCTTCAAGTTTCATATATTTACTATATTTTCGATAATGAAATAAATTTATTTCTTGCTCTTTTTTCTGAATTCAAATATATATTTTGTGACGTGGTGTTTTGCACCAGTCACATGAGGAGGCTAAAACACAGCTTGTATGCCTCCTCGTAGCCCAAAATACCCTTCACAATCTTGGCAGTCTCGCAGGACTGCCACACTTAGCCCTAACTAACAGCCACGCAGGGCTGTGCATACTATACCTTCCCCAGGTACATGGGCTTGGAGCTTAAGTAAGGCTCCAGCGAGGAGCCAGTCTCAGGAGACCATGGCTAATCGATGGCAGTGCTCGCACACACTGCAGCAGGGTTCCTTTTCAAGCTTTTTCCTGTCCTTGTCGTGGTTTCCTTACCTGCAACCTCCCAGACAGTAGTTAAAAGAAGAAGGAAGCAATAGTAGCAGCTGCACCTTGAAAGGGAAGTACAAGCTGCCACACAACATCATAGGAAATTGGAAGAGGAGGTTGGGAGGCAAGCAAAGACATATAAGCACCGCATCTACGGGCAAGTAATTACGTACCTGGAATTGTCTAAGAGCGTTGCCTCGCTGCCGCTGCTAGCAAGCTATCGTTGTCCCCGACACCGCCGCTTCGCTTTCTCCACCGCTCATCGTTCGATTTGCCAGCTGTTGATCCGCCGCACTGCCATACCTGGAAAAGAAAGAGAAGAGACAAATGAGTCGACGCCTACCAGCCATGGAACTCGTCGACTAACCTGGACTCCCTAGACATCGGAGGTCGATTCTCGCCGATCCAGAAGAAATATAACAACACTGGCACTTGCGAGCGGATAACCTGAACGTGCGCTGCTGGCGCACGGTAATGTCAACTGCTGACAGCGCTGAGCGCGCGCAGCGGCTGCGTCGCGTAACGTATTTTACACTTACGTTGCGCCGGCGCAGGACGATTATCTAAAATCCGCACTCGCGAAAGTGCCACGTAGGAGCTTCTCGTTCACTCCGTTCGGGTCCGTTTTAGCGAGAAGTCACGATATTAGCGTGAAGTCGGCACTCCGTCCGGTGCCATAGTCGCGATCATTAGCCTTAGTAGTTCGACTCCGCATCCGTATATATAATATTGAAAACGAAACGAGCGTGTTAGGGCAGGAAAACCGTTCTTGTTGCATTCGAGGTGTGTAGAGAATATTTGGTAAGTGCCAAGGTGCAGTTGCTGTTACCAGGAGGCATTCCTTCAACACATCGTCCCCGTTTCCTACCCGGCTGTGTGTACGACCGCGACGCGTGCTACGCGCCATTTTTGTCTTTTCGCGTCTTGTATGCCCGCGACCGCTCTAATTATGAGCTAGCCGTGCAAACGTAATTGCCGCGCACGAAACCGCGCTACACGAGTATAGCTGGCGCCCTGGGTTCGCGCAAAAACGCGATAATTGTGTATTCAGTTAATTGTGAGTTTAAATAAACGTATTTGTTTGTGTCTATTGAAATCGGTTGTTTAAACTTGCAATAGCAAGCAACCCGCCCGCTTTCCCTTACATTTGTACGCCACCCTGATCCCCAGTGGCGTTACAATTCTTCAGATCTTTATAATAATAATTTAAATTTCAAATGATTTTTCACTTTTTATTTAAGGTTTACGTAATTTGTTACAGTCTGTCAAGTAAGAGCGTGGTCGTGTTAATTTATAAAAAAATTTATTTGATGAAACTTTCATATTTATATATACATTGTACACATTACAAACAATGATGCAATTTGGTCAATCATGGGTCCAGTCACCACCGGCGTGGATAATTGCCTGGCATCTCCGAGGCGTGCTTTCTACTAATTTGACGGCGTATTCTAGTAGCAAGGATCTCCAGATCCGACGAATTTCATAAGACAACTGCTTCAAAGTGTATGTGCGTCTTCCACAAAGCTTCCGTTTAATATATGCCCACACATTTTTAATAGGGTTTGCATCGGGCGACTGCGACGGCCAATCCAATGTAACGATGCCAGATTGAGTCTTCCACTGAGTACAGAGCTTGCTGCGGTGTTTAGGATCGTTGTCCTCCTGCAGAATCCAATCTTCATTTTTTGTGATGAACCATCGTTTCGCAGATGGCAGTAAAGCCTTTTTGTAGATTTTTATCATTTTCTCGGCATTTAGGTGGTCAGTAAAGAGGTGCAAAGTGCCGAATCCCTGCTTTGAGAAGCAGCCCCAAAGATGCACCTTTATTCTATGTTTTACGGTCCGCTGAACAAGCCTATTGGTGGAAGTTGACCAGGCTCGCGTAAGGGCAGAACGCGCCCATATAGAACATTCATCAGTAAAAATCACATTTTTAAAATCTCTATCAATATTCTCATGCACCCAAGCGAGTCGCTTTGTCACATGTTTTTCAGTCAACAGAGGCTTCTTCATTGTGTTGCGCCATTTCAGATGATGAGTACGAAGATGGGTTCGGATAGTTTCGTAGGATATATCTTAACTTTTTGCCATTAATTTTGCTTGTCCTTGCCGCAGTGTTAAAGCAGGATTCCGCGAAAACAGATTCACTATTCTTTTTTCTTTTTTTTTGTTCACTTTTTCTATCGAGCCACGTTCTGGTAAATCATCGACATTTTTAGCCACTTTATATCGCTGTATTCACTTCTGTACAAATGCCTTCGACTTTCTCATATATTTAGCAGCCGCTGATTGCGACATTTTGGGACCTTTTGGGTGGATGCAAAGGAACACAGCCTCGTAGCGCGACGCGTACTTAGCACTCATGGCGTTTAACGTGATTCTCTTTTAAAAGATCAACGACAACTGAATCTTTGTTGACAATGCATTAAGGACAAAGCTTTGCTCTATCGGCTTGCAAAAAAATTAGAGCAAAATCTTTTATTACCTGTCAGTGAAGTCGACCACGCTCTTACTTGACAGACTGTAAGTTTTAGAGTGCAGTCCCAAAAGTACCCGACCCGACAAAGAAAACAGTAAAAAAATTGCGAAAATGTTTTTTATTTTTAAACATATTCTCCTTTCAGTTCGATATACTTTTCCCAACGATGTTCAATAGCTTCGATACCCACTTCATAGTAGGAACCGTCAAGCTCCTCAAAATACCTATTAACTGCAGACTCTATCTTTTCATTGGTGGCAAATCTTTTGCCGCCGAGCCATTTTTTTAAATTCGAAAAAGGAAAATAATCCGAGGGAGCCAGATCTGGCGAATAGGGTGCGTGAGGAAGCAATTCGAACTTCATTGATTTTAGCCATCGCAATGACGCACGTGTGGACTGGAGCGTTGTCGTGATAAAACAACATTTTTTTTCTCGTCAGATACGGCCGTTCTTTCTTGATTTTATTACCCAAACGCTGCAATAAAGCTGCATAATATGCGCCGTTGATTGTTTTTCCTTTTTCGAGATAATCAATAAATATTATTCCACGCGCATCCCAGAAAACGGATGCCATGACCTTGCTAGCTGACTGAACCGTCTTTGCTTTCTTTGGAGCCAGTTCTCCCTTTTTAGTCCACTGCTTTGACTGCTCCTTGGTCTCAGGTGTAAAATGATGGACCCATGTTTCGTCCATGGTTATGAATCGACGTGAAAACTTGGCTTTATTGCTGCGAAACATTGTCAAACACTCGATGAAAAGATCCTCACGTTGCTGTTTGTGCTCCATTGTGAGCAAACGCAGCACCCATCTTGCGCACAGCTTTCTCATGTCCAAATTTTCGCTCAAAATGCGATGCACAGCACTTTTTGAAATGCCTGCCATGTCTGCTATCTCGCGCACTTTTAGTCGACGGTCATCCACTACCATTTTGTGGATTTTCTTCACATTTTCTGATGTAGTGACCTCACTTGATCGACCACTGTGGTGTTAATCTTGGCAGCTCGTACGACCTCGCTTAAACTTAGCTACCCAATGATTTACCGTTGTAAACGAAGGAGCAGACTTCCCCAAAGTAGAATCCAAGTCGGCTTTGGTATCGGTTGGACTTGGACCTTTCAAATGAAAGTATTGTATCACATAACGATGCCCGATTTTTTCCATATTTACAAATTCGCTGAGAGCGTTCACTTTGGATGTCTGTAAAAAAAATAATAATAAACGTACCGTTATGAATTTTTTACATTAAGTTGTTAAAAGGCGGTATTGTCAATGTTAATTCTACAAGCGTTGCATAGCGTAATGGTTAGGGCGTCTGCTTTATAATGCGAAGGACCCGGGTTTAAGCCCACCCTAGGTCAAACAATTTTCTGCGTTTTTTTCCGTAAATCAATGTGTGAAATAACATGTGCGACAATTCGAATAAACGATTAAATGTAATGCGGATGTTAAAAATATTTATAATCACAATAAATACTTACATTCTAAAGTATATAAAATAGTTAATAAAAGTTAATAAAGGTTACAAATAATCTTTCTGATAGATTGTATAAAGGCTTGCTGAAATCTTTCATGGGAGATAACTGACAGTTTCTTAAGTCAGATATTTCGATATTACGTCAATATTCTGTGATAGCTTCCTAGAAGATAATTAAATCTTTTAGGAAGCTTAAAAAAATCATTCCAGGAAGCTTATAAGAAGCTTTATGCAAGGTTTTATTTAATGCTACTCATCTTTAAGGAAAATGTTGATATGAGGATTATGCGCGGACACAAGAACATCACTATAACATATTTCGTAAGATTTTTGCGAGGTTTTTAAAAAAATTGCACAAATTCTGCACGAAATGTTTCTGCAATTTTTCTGTCAATCTTTCATAAACATAGTGTAAAATCTTTCCTCAACTTAACGGAAAATGTATATACGAGGATTATGCGCGGACATTGATACATCACAGAAATATTTTTCGTAAGATTTTGGCGAGGTTTCAAACCTTTTATGAAACTTTGCAAAAACCTTGCAAAAATCTTTGGTGCCGTGTAGGATTTTTTTTACATATACGACCACACCATCTGATTTATTTATATTATTATCATTATAATTTATATTGTTTCCATTTAATATTTTATATTGATGATAATTTGATTTTTAAGTCTCAATATACACAATAACGTACGGTTCGATTCTAAGACTCCCAATCTAGATTGTTAATTTTTTATAATTTTGTAAGGTTCTAGGGTAATTTTTTTAGAAAAGTAATTTTTTTAAATTCTTATACCTCTAATTGATCTGTTTTTAATAGACGTTGCAGACTTTATACCCGTACTTTAAAATCCTGTAATTGAAAAAAATCGATTTCCATCAATATTTTCAAAATAGCGGCTAGAGAAGTATGAGTTTATGCGTAACATTAAATTTAAAACATTTTTTTTTTATTTTTGATGCGAAACGTTGAATACAATGTAACACATTATGTACAATCGTTCACGAGTGACTCTTGTACAATATTTGAGGTTAGCTCCTTCAAATTTAAAATGGCGGATTCAAGATGGTAAAAAAAAACTACAAAAAACGTAATTCGATGCAAAATTTAGTCCATAGGGGTGAGGGTGTGAAACACAAATTTGAGATCAGATTTGAAAAACTGAGAATAGTGGATTCAAGATGGTGGACGGTATTAAAGATGCAGCTATATCTATCAATAAAGATTATATTGATGATTCGAATACAATTTCTCTCAAAACAATTAAGCAATAGCAGTAAAACCTAAAAAATTCGCTTTTTGACAAAAAGTTTGAGAGTTAACAAAATATAAAACTGAAAATAAAATGTATAATTTATAAAAAAACAGAAACAAGTAAAAAAAAAAAATTTTTTTTAAATAAAATAAAAAAAATAAAATAAAATAAATAAAGAAATAAAAAAAAGATTCTCGAGAACACAAATTTTATGTAGTAAAAATCGAGCAGCAGTGTGAGTATTAAAAACTTACTGGCAAATGATGTTCGACTAATTATTTCAAATTTAGTTGTTTAGAGAATTTTCGTTTCAAACCTATTTTTGATTAGACATCTTGAATCTTACATGCTTGATTTCCCAAATTTATTTTTAAATTAGTAATCAACGATCGAAGAAAACACTTAGGCGAAATTTTAAAACAAAATCAGGATATTTTCATGTTCCCTTCCACCATCTTGGATTCGCTATCATTTCCGAATTTTACAGATCTGATCTCAGATTCGTGTTCCGCATTCTCAAGAACCCTACGGACCAAATTTTAAGTCTAATCACATTTTTTTTACTTCTTTGTCCACCATCTTGAATCTGCTATTTTAAATTTGGAAGAGCTAACCTCAAATGTTGTACAGGAGTCACTTGTTAACAATTACACACAAATTGTAGCTCTACTATGATCAAAAAATAAGACCAATGTTTCTTTTAAAATTCCTTATTGATTCTTTTAAATTTATTTCGTACTCTTTAAAGTAGTCGTCGCCCGACACAATACACTTATGCCAACATTTTTTCCAATCTTCGAAACAGTCAGAAAAGCCCTTTTCCAGAACTGCTCTTAATTAACGCAGCGATTCACGTTTAATCTCTTTAATCGAGTCAAAACGATGTCCCCGGAGTGGTCTTTTGAGTTTATTGAACAGTCAGAAGTCACATGGTGCTATATCAGGCAAATACAGTGGTTGTGAAACGATATGAGTTGAATTTTTGGCCGAAAAATCGCGAATAATCAATGCGGTGTGAGACGGGGCATTATCGTGATGCAAAAACCATGAGTTTTCTTGCCACAATGCTGGCCCTTTTTTGCGAATAGCTTTACGCAAACGACGCATAACGCTCGAATAATATTCCTTGTTGATAGTTAGGCTCGGCGGAAGAAATTCTGAATGCACAACACTACGATAATCGAAGAAAACTGTCAACATGACCTTGATTTTTGAACGACTTTGACGTAATCTTTTTGGTCTTGCTTCATCTTTGGCACGATATTCGCTCGATTGATCAGTTGTTTCTGAATCGTAGGCATAAATCTATGTCTTATCCCCAGTAATAATGCATTTCATGACGTTCTGGTAGTCAGAAAGCTCTTCGCACACATTAACGCGACGCTCTTTTCAAAAAAATTGAGTGATTTTGAAACCAATCGAGATTTGACGCGCTTTAGACCCAAATGATCTTTCAAAATTGCTTGAATCGATCCAAATCAAATGCCAACAGTATCAAAAAGATCTCTAATTGTTAATCAATGTTCTTTGAGCATAAGGTTTTTGATTTCTTTGAAGTGTTTCTTATGAGTTGATGTCGTTCGTCGTCCTAGACGCTCTTTGTCTTCGACGCTGTCTTTACCTTCTTTAAACTGTTTGTACCACTTGTAAACATTTTTTTTCGACCAAGTCTGCTCACCGAAGATCTTCTGCAACTTCTTTGTTCACTAAAATCTGACATTATAAAAATCACCGAAATCACTTTTTAATGTTCACAAAAACGAGCGTCTCTTGTAAACTAATGAATATATTGACATGAAATTCGACACAGATGTTTCTCACAGTGCTACCAGATTAAAAATAAAAAAAGATGTCAAATCGATAAGTCCTCGAATTTAAATTAAAAATTGGTCTTTCTTTTTTATCATAGTACTACTTTTTTATCATCGTATATTCAACAATTCGTATCAAAAACAAAAAAAAATCGTTTCAGCCCATTTTTTCAATGTCACGCAAAATTTTATACTTTTTCAATCGCCATTTTGAAATTATTGATAAAAATAAATTTTTTTCAAAATATAGAGTTTTAAAGAACATATAAAAAGTGTACAACGTCTGTTAAAAACAAGTCGATTTGAGGTACAGGGATTTAAAAAAATTACTTTTCCAAAAAAACTATTCTAAAATTTTTCAGAATTTTCTTTTAAATTAAAAAATCTACCACAAAAATTAATTTATGTTCTCTAAATGACAATAACACATCGTTCAATAAGTCCCGAGACTAACAACGAAAACAACATTTTTTTTCAAAAATCATTTTTATTCATCAATATAATCTCCTTTTAGAGTGATACAATCTTTCCAACGCCTTTCCAACATATTTATAGCATGTTTATAAAAGGATTCATCCCTTGCTTCAAAATAGGCTTCAGTTTCGGCAATGACCTCCTCATTCGAGCCAAATTTTTTTCCCTGGAGCATTTTTTTGAGATCAGCAAAGAGCCAGTAGTCGCTGGGGGCTAAATCTGGCAAATACGGGGGGTGGGAAAGCAAATCAAAGCCCAATTCGTTCAATTTTGCTATTGTTTTCATGGACTTGTGGCATGGTGCATTGTCTTGGTGAAAAAGGATTTTTTTCTTCTTCATGTGCGGTCGTTTTGCTGCGATCTCCTCCTTCAAACGTACCAACAAGTCAATATAATAACCACTGTTGATCGATCTACCTTTTTCCAGGTAGTCAATGAAAATCACGCCATGTGTATCCCAAAAAACAGACGCCATGACTTTGCCAGCAGACTGCTGCGTTTTTGGACGCTTTGGGCGGCTTTCGCCAGCTATGCGCCAGCCATGCGCCACTCAGATGATTGCCGATTCGACTCCGGAGTGAAATGATGTATCCATGTTTAATCCTTGGTCACGTATCGACGCAGGAAATTCTTTTTATTGCGAGTAAATAGCGATAAACAGCTCTCTGAATCGTCAACTCGTTGCTGTTTTTGTTCCACTGAAAGCAATTGTGGCACCCACTTGGAAAAAACCTTTTTCATGCTCAATTATTCATGATGGATTGTAAATACGCTTCCAGATGATATCTGTGTCATTTCTGCAATCTCACGGACCTTCACTTTGCGATTTTTCATTACAATTCTTAACACTTTACTCACATTTTCCTGTGTAACGGCTTCCAATGGCCTACCCGAACGTTCCGGATCGTTTGTGTCCGTACGACCACGTTTAAACTCAGCATACCAACGACAAATCGTTGGTTTGGATGGAGAGAAGTCCGGGTAATGTTTTTCAAGCCATTGCTGGTCTTCTATGGTGTTTTTACCCATTAAAAAACAATGTTTTATCAACACGCGAAACTCGCTTTTTTCCATTTTTCAAACAAATTACAAAGTGACTTTACTCTAACCTCGATAACTCTGCTGTCTGTAATCTAATTGACGTGAAATTTTTACACGTTTCATGTAAAGGTTCGCACTCTATGAAAGCGTGGCCAGTTTAGTACTACTAGCACCATCTCTGGGTTAGTCTCGGGACTTATTAAACGATGTGTTATAGGGAAGAAGTAACGATTGCCCTTCCTTTTTACTTGTTTTATCTCTCCTACTTCGAGATCTTGAGTTGGCGAAATCTTTTTAAATTCAATTAGCTTTCTTGCGCCGTTGTCACAAGGAGTGCCGTCTGAAGTGATAAAATAAGCTATATTGTCTATTCGCGTATGTAGAGGTTCGCGAGTGTGTATCACAGCGCTTTGAGTGAATCCATTGTTACTTAATATTTCGCTTTCAGGGTCTGTTGGGTTAGAGTCGGAATCCGTAGAATGAAGTTGGTTGATCTATATTGCTCGGTTTCTTTTCGGTTGTCGATTCGACGGCTTCACTTTTCCCAATTTTTTTGGTTTGTATAAGGGGGGCTGCGGTAGCCTCCTCCTTTTCGTCAGAGTCCAGATCGCTTTCGTAGAAATCTGTTTCTTCTTGATTTTGTTTTGGGCGAGTGGCACTTGTAATTGGTGCGATTTCAATTTTTTTTCTTGTATTTTTCCTAGGCGGTATAATTTTTTCATTTCTATCTGTAAGTTGAGCGTCATTTACTTCTTTGTTGAAAGGAGCTTTGTTTACATTTTTCTGTTGGGCAGTTGTTAATGCATTTATTTGTACTTTCTCGACGGGATTTCAAGATAATGCGTCAGCGTTTGAATTTAATTTTCCAGGTTTGTAAATGATTTCGTAATCGTATTCCGATAGTTCGAAACGCCATTTTTGGACTCTCGTATTTATATCCGCAGTTTTAAACCAAACTAAAGGTCCGTGACAATTATAAATTTACAGCCGTAAACATAAGACCGGAAGGCTTTTACGCAATGTATGACAGCTGATGCTTCCTTTTCGTATAATTCGTAATTTGCTTCTGCCCCACGAAGTACGCGCGAAGTGTAAGCTATCGGCAGGTCTTTTCCGAGCTTGCCTTGGGACAGAACGCCACCTACAGCGTATCCTGAGGCGTTACACGTTATAAAAAATGGCTCCTCTAAACGTAGGAACTGTAATAGCGGTGCTTTACATAATAAATCTTTCAGTGTATTAAATGATTCGACCGTTTTTTCATCCCATTTGAATACTGTATCCTTTTTCGAAAGTTTTGTTAATGGCTTCGAGACATATGCAATATTTTTAATGAAACGCCTATAATAACCTGCCAATTTAAGGAATTGTCTCACACTTTTTACATTTTTTAAAATGGGAAAATTTTTAACAGCTTCCAACTTCTTAGGGTCTGGTCTTAACCCTTCGCCGCTTAGCACATGTCCTAAATAGACAACTTCCCTTTTTAAAAATGTGCATTTATCGGTTTGCAATTTTAGTTCTGCGCTTCTTCGAATGTCGAATAAAAGCGTCAGTTTCTCTTTATGTTCGGTTAAATTATTCGAATAAATTACTATGTCGTCTAAATAAACGAATAGTATGTTGCCTTGCAATCCTTTTAGTAATTTGTCCATTAACTTTTGGAAGGTAGCTCGAGCGTTCTTTAAATCGAACGGCATTTGCACGAATTCGTAATGTTCGAATAGTATGCTAAAAGCCGTTTTATGCGCATGTTTCAGGTGCATTTTAATTTGATGAAATCCCGAAGCTTAATCAAGCAAGGTGTAGTATCGGACAGATCCTACTTGGTCTAATATTTCTTCAATATTCGGAAGTGGATATAAGTCGCTCATAGTTTTTTCGTTTAGCGCTCTAAAATCTAGCACCATGCACCATCTAGGTCATCCTTGCGAGTCAGGTTTCTTGGGTACGACCCAAGCCGGCGTGCTTGACAGGGACGTGGAATCTTTAATTCTTCCCGTCCTTAATAGTTCCTCTACTTGTCGGTTAATTTCGTCCTTAAGCGAATGAGGAAATCTATATTGCCTCGCGTTGGCTGGTTCTTCGTCGGTCGTTGGGATCTTATGCATGATTAATTCCGTGCCTGGTAGTTCGGCTCCAGGTACGAAGAATACTTCTTTGTTTTTATCTATTAACTCGAATATATGCAATTTTTTTTCTTCATCAAGGTGGTCGGTTGGTAATAGGTCTAGTATATTCGTTTTGTCGTTTATTGTCGGTACTTTGGCTTCGACGAGTTGCTCGTGAGGCTCAATTTCAAAATCGAGTTCTTGTGCGGTTTCAACTTCGTTGATTTGGTATAGAAGTTTCATTTCCGTACTAGTATTTTCTTCGGAAGAGTTCATCTGTAAATTCGGGAGTCTCGTGCGTTTCCTCATTTTCGCAAGCAAAGGGAAGCGTTGGAGAAGCATTATTTTCCTCAGTGATAATTTTTATTTCGTTTATACGAGGTGCTCGTTGCATTGAAGTTTCAAAGAATACTTTAGCGTTTTGCTTATTAGTACTGATGATTTCATTTTCAAAATCAATGACTGCTTGGCTTTCTCAAAAAAATTCAGAGCCTAATATCGCGAGGCTTGAAAGAGGTACGTCATCTTGAATAATATGAAAAGTCGTTGGATGATTTAGTATCGTGATTATAATAGAACCTAGGGTAGGTGTATATCCCTTTCCTATACCCTTTAAAAGATGTTTTTCTGAGAAGTTAATTTTATTTGCTTTTGGCAATAACTGCAACTTTATTAGATTTAATTCCGACCCAGTATCGATTAAAAATCTTCCTTTTTGGGTTGTGCAGAAATTAGAAATTTCTGTGTAATATAACCCTTTGTCTGGCGTGGACAAAATATTCGAAAATATTTTGTGATTGTTATCATCAGTGTCCCAAAACAAAGGTACTTCGTGGTTTAGTGTGATCATAGAGTTTTTTCGAAAGTCTAATTTTGCTCCTGAAGCCATAAAGAAATTAGCACCGAGTACTCCTGCGAAGGGGATAGGAAAAGAGTTTAGAACAATCAGGAATTCTAGTGTTTCTCCTAGTACTTTAATTCTCGTTTTCCCGATTACATTTACTGCTTCTGACCCTATAGGTTGTAGTACGCAGTCGGTTTTAGTGCCTATAAACTCTTCTGAATCAATGGCATGTATTTTTATCAAATTAACTTCGGATCCACTGTCGATTAAGAAGAGGTATGAAGGAACGTCTTGCTGTATTTTGATGCGTTTATATGGCAGATTTTTTAAAGGTTCTAAATTAGTTCGCCCATGCAGTCTCCCAATTCCATCATATTCAGAGAGCGCGCTTCTGCACGAGGAGTCTCCTTGGTGGCGCTCGGCGGAAGGAGACCTCTCTCGTTTTTTTGTTGATTTTGCAATTTTCGGCAGTCTTGTTGAGTATGACCGCTGATTTTTACAATAGGAGCAGGTGGGACGGTTATTATTGTGTGAAGGATGGCTATTATTTTGACTTCGACAAAATTTCGCGGCTTGCCCAGCTTTCTGACAGATTTGGCATGTTAAACTGGGTAATGAATGATTTGTTAGCGGTAGTCGGCGGCGGCAGTCTTTTGCAGAGTGACCGAGCTTCTCGCAAATTTGACAGGTAACGCTGCGTTTTAAGTCGTCCTTACAGTGTGCGGCTGTGTGCCCCTGTTGGTTGCAAAGCTGGCAACTTTTCCTTGCCTTTAAAAAACAATGTTCTTCCAGATGACCGGGACGTTTGCAGAAGGTACATGATTTTTTTCTACAAGAATCCACGTCATGGTCTGTACCTTCGCAATTCTGGCAAAAGTACAGGTTCCTTTTCGGTCTCTGATAAAAATGTATGTTCTTACTAAAATCTTTCATTCCCTCTAGTTCGCTTTCTATCAAAATAGCGCTTTTCACAACGTCGCTGATATTATCTAATGTTTTTAGTTGGTTCTGGATTTCGCAATGCAGCCCTCTTTTAAAGCACTTTATTAAACTTGTTTCTATACGTGCTTTTGAGGCGCTGTCGATTAATCGATTGGCCCTTTAATAGGCTGCAGAGAGGGCTGTTCCGATGTCTCTCATTCTGTTTGCGAATGCTAATACGCTTTCGTCTCTCCTCTGGTATTCTCGGCCTAATCGCCCGTATAACTCTTCTTCGGAGGTCTTTGATCCGCACATATCTTTTAGAAAATCCTTCAAGGCCGCAAAACTCGTGAATTTTTCCCTTTTAAGAGATGCTATGATTTGCCCGTAGGTCTTACCCTTTACCGTGATAGCCAGGACCGGCTCGGCTGCTGGGTGCACGACGCTAAGCGCTCCATCGCAGCAGTCAAGAAATTGTTCGAGGGGGATATTTTTTCCGTCGAACTCCAGGATCAACTTTAGCGCGTCCGTCACGCTTACGTATGCCGTCACGGTATGCTTGTTGTGTGCGGGTTTGCACCTATAATATACTTTGCTATCGAAATTGATTATTGGTTTCCACGCGTGCGGTGTGATTGTTTTTTCAGCCAACTCTTCCTCAGAGGTGGTCAAACCGCTTTGCGATTCTCGAGAGCTTCCCGACGTTGAAGGAAGATGAGCTTGAAGAACGCAGGAAAAATCTTCGTCCTTTCCTATTCGCGGTCTGAAGAGAAAAGGGTTTTTGGGTTGCGACGAAGACGGTTGACTGGGGTCGGAAAGAGCATATACTTCTGTCTTGTCTCCCAACTCGGTATTTTTACTTGCCCTCGTACAAATAGTTCGTTTCGGAGGCATAAAAATTTTGTTTGAATAATGCAATTTCGCTGCTTGTAAGCTTCTCGATAACTTGTATAAAAATTTATAGTTAATTAAATAGAATAAATTTATACATTTTTTGTTTATAATCTTTGATGCCTAATTTTACCTTCAAATAAAATTGATTTGTCTTTTCTCCCCCACCTTTTTTTATTATATTTATTATCCTTTTTTTTTATTTATATATAGATATATATATATATATATATATATATATATATATATATATATATATATATATATATATATATATATATTGTAACGGGGTGGCAGTTTTAAACATTAACCGCCACAGGAGAAATTAGCTTCGGAGGACGCGCAATTCGCAAAAGGTGCGAAAATGCCCTTTGCGCCCCCTTTTAGGAAGCTAAAGTCTCGGACGACTTTGCTCCTAGGTCCAGGCTCGAAAGGCTGGTCTACGGACCCAACTTACCCGTTGCAACGCCGCGCAATCGTCGTTGCACGGCTCGTGTGTCGTCCTCACATGGCTAGTTGAATCTCGGAGAGGGCGGTATTCGGGAGAAGAGCTGACAGCTCCTCGTCGCAGAAATAATAAAGAAAAAAAGAAAATTGAAAAGAAAGAAAACATAATAAACAAAATGGAAAAAAAGGTGAGATAAATTTAGCAAAAGAAACTCGTAACTAAAAAAAAACAATTTTAAAAAGAATGCAGGAAAAAAGGATAATAGAAAAGAAATAGGATAAAAAAAAGAATAAATTAAATACATAAAATAATTTAATAAAAAACGTATAATAAAAAATAAATTGAATAACAATAGCGATTACAAAAAGAAAACAACAAGAAAAATAAATTATAATTAACGCGTACGAGGAGCGCAGGCGGTAAGGCGCGATATAATGCGCGAAAACGGCTCCCGCGCGCGGCGTACTATACGAGTGCGAGAGAGAAAGAACGTCTCTCGCACTACGCCTATAAGAGTGAGAGAGAAAGGCCTCTCTCACTCGCGCGCGCCGTCTAACGTACGGGTACGAGAGAGAAGAGCACTCTTCCGCACGGAGCCCGTTGGAGCGAGAGAGATAACGCTCTCCCACTCCTGCGCGCCGCGTCTACTGCGAGTACGAGAGAGACAACGAGTCTCCCGTACTGCGCCGTAGGAGTAAGAGAGAAAGCGCTCTCTTACTGTTACGCGCCTAGCCTTACGCGTGTTCGAGAGAGAACGCAACTCTCTCGCACTGATCCTACTCGGGTGGGAGATAGAGATTTCTCCCACTCGCACGCGCGCCGTATATGCCGCAAGTGCGAGCGGGAAAGCGACTCTGCCGCACTGCTGCCACTAGAGTGAGAGAGATAACGCTCTCTCACTTACGCGCTTATGCTTCTATAGGTGCGAGAGAGAACGCAACTCTCTCGCCCTGTATACGAGAGTGAGAGAGATAGGGCTCTCTCACTTGCACGAACCGCTAAAGAAACGAGTGCACTAAAGGAGGGGGTAACCGGCGGAGGTTACTCCCACGCAAACGCGAATAAACACAAAAAGACGCGCTAAAAGTTTAAACGAGAAAAACTTACAGTCGGCTGGCCAGCCACGCACGCTAGACGCTAAGACGAAGATGGCGAAGACGGCGATACAGCGTGCCGTCGCTCTGTGCAGGAATCTGCTTGCTCCCGATTGCCGGTGATGCACGTTCACACCGTCGGCCGGCGGAAACTTCCTTGGCTGCCTGCGCAGCCGGTGCACGCCAAGGGAAAAGATGCACCTCACAAAAACATTTCACTTTTCTTTTATTTTATTTATTTACTTTTTCTTTCCTTTTGACTTTAAATAACGAGGGGATGTCAGCCTCTCTCCCGAATACCGCCCTCTCCGAGATTTCAACTAGCCGGTGAGGATGACACACGAGCCGCGCAACGACGATTGCGCGGCGTTGTAGCGGGCAAGTAAAAAAAACTACCACCCCGTTACAACTGGCGCATTAAACGTGTGTAGATGGAGCTGCAAGCAGATAATAAAAGAAATACGCGTAGCACCAACCGAACGCGTCGAATAAATATTTTTTTTTCTCTTTTATAATTGTTTCAAATAATTACAGCTGCGCAAGTTTATACTTCTTTTTTAATTAAGAGCACACACAAGGGGTGCCGAGACTTCTGATCTGCGCTATAGCAAGCGAGTCATCTGGCTTGAGAGTGCTCTTTGAAAATATGTTCTTTTTCTCTGTTTTTTTTCTGTTGCAGGAAGAAGAAAATTTTTTATTTTGAAATATATATACATATAATTTGAGCACCCTCAAGGCAGCGTATGATTCTTTTCCTAGCTTAAAACAAATTGTAAACTAGCAAAGAGAAGAATCGTTCCGGCCAACAGACAAACATTTTAAAACTTTTTCTTCTTTTTTTCCGAAAATATTGTTTCTTTTTTAATTTTGATTTAGCTGGCTCGGAACCAAAGCGTTCACGTGGATCGAACTTGCTTAGCTTCTCGATAAGCGATAATCGAAAGCGCACCTGTTGCGACAAACAGTCGAACAGGAAAATAGCGTATCGGCACTTTCCGTGGGCGAACGCCCCAATTTGACAGTCTATGGACTAAAATTATAGCAACTTCCTAAGGCAGAGAAGCCCCGTGTGAGTGTTTGGAAGTCGGTGCTTACAACCACCGAAGCGGATATAGAGCAAGCGAAAGTGAGCACCACTTCACTGCACACTATAATGGCGAAACGAACTGTAGCTGCCATCGAGGACTGGGCCGTAACCCTCAACGGCCGAGAACTTGAGGAGAATCCGGCCCAGCTTTAATTGCGTACAGATGGCAGCAGATTCGCCCGAGCAGACCGGCTACAAAACTGGCTGCTCGGTAATTATACAGCGGTGGACTTCGTTGAAGAGTGCAATCAGGATCCCCAAGCTGTAGTACGTCGCAATAAACTGCGTCAGCGCCTGATATACAGGATGATGTCAGAAGAAAGCGCTGACACAGAGGAGCACTCTTGGGTACTACTCCTCCGCGATGAAAGGATACGATAAAACCTCGAGCGGACGATAGGAGCAGCCCAGCAGTCGGATGCGATCGATAAAGCTCCGGCTGCTAAGTCAACCAGGCTGGACAATACGCCAGCCCACACAAATTTGCCGGTTGACACCGATGATCATCGCGGCCGGCTAGCCAACCTTGACAGCAAAGCTCATGGCACGAGCAAACAAAATGAGAGCTGGATAACTCTGGTTAGCGAGAAAAATAACCAGTTCTAAGTGCCAGCCTCATTTGCCGCGATGATGGCCGACCTGCTCATTAAGGTTCGAGAGTAAGCGATCAAGGTGAGAGAGCTCGAGGCCAAATCGAGCAGTCGAGAAGCGGAAGCTCAGCGAACACAAGTACAATTCGCCGACACATATACATGCCATTACGCAGACGAGCTAATAACGGGGAGCACATCTCTACGTGCTCACCTTCAAGCAACCCCTAACCCGTGTCCGGCACGCCAAGCACCGCATGGCGTCTCTAAGGACAGGGGAGACTGTTTGGTAGCAACTTTCGCGCTGAACGGCAACTCTACATATCCCGTAAGAGTCGTAGGCCCCGAAACCTTTATCGAGCACTCGACGCAGCAATCATCGCGGGACATAGGCTAAATAGTGCGAAAATGGCAAACCCGCTTCTCAGGAGCCAAGAATCAAAGTATTGACGTATTCTTGGCCCGACTGAAAGACTGCCGAGCTCTGGCAAACATGTCAGAAAAAGAAGTTCTGTCCTCTTTATCAGAACTCTTCACTGACAATGCGGCAACGTAGTACCGCAATGAGAAGAGCAAGTGGTCTTGCTGGGCCGACTTTGAGGCAGCAGCAAGACGGTGGTATGGGATCTCCAGAAGGTTCCAACAGAGGCTAGCGTCCGAGGCGAACATTTGGGCGCAAGGGGTAGATGAGCCGGTACGCGACTATATCACGTGCCTCGTCGCCATCATGCGCAAGCTCTACCCCATGCCCAGTCGTGACCAGCAGCTTGACATGCTTCATCGTAATCAGCGGCCAAAGCTGCAATCGATGGTCCGGCGGGTAGAGGTCGACAGCGTCGAGACGCTGCTTGACCTGGCGGTAGAAGCGGAACAAACTCTAGAGTGCCGCAAAACCTACCGTCTACCTCCCCCACCAGAAGCCTCGCTCTTACCAGAGATGGCCTATAAGCCGCGGTCCGAGGCACGTAAGCCAAGGACCGAACATCAACCGTGCACAGACGGGAAGCCGGCGAGGACAAAGGTCAGCGCTGTCGCTGCAACGCCCCCGGCACTACACGCTGCGACTTTTGCAGCAACGGTCGCCCGCATTTTGGGTGACCAAATGAAGTCTTGGCACTAGGATTTTAAGTCTGCTAGGACGTCTCCCTAACCTGCCTGCCGCAGCCGGAGGTCGTCCCCGAAGGACAAAAACGAGGGCATACAAAGCGAAGCTCGCCACCGCCCAAAGGGATACGCGACGAGCGCCAGATTGTGCCGTCGACGAAGAAGGCCTCGCTGGAGTACACCACAGGGCCAAAAGAGCCTGCGAAGTGCTACATCTGCAGTGAACTTGGATACACGATATGGACGTGTCCCAAGTGTACGGGAAATGGATCGAGAAGCGGTTAAACGGGGAACTAACCGACTTGTTTCTGACGGTCCCCATAACCAGCTCGGCGTCCTTACCTCTAACAGAGCACACTACGACCCCCGCCGATCTACAGTCTGTCAAGTAAGAGCGTGGTCGTGTTAATTTATAAAAAAATTTATTTGATAAAACTTTCATATTTATATATACATTGTACACATTACAAACAATGATGCAATTCGGTCAATAATGTGTCCAGTCACCACCGGCGTCGATAATTGCCTGGCATCTCCGAGGCATGCTTTCTACTAATTTGACGGCGTATTCTAGTGGCAAGGATCTCCAGATCCGACGAATTTCGTAAGACAACTGCTTCAAAGTGTATGTGCGTCTTCCACGAAGCTTCCGTTTAATATATGCACACACATTTTCAATAGGGTTTGCAACGGGCGACTGCGACGGCCAATCCAATGTAACGATGCCAGATTGAGTCTTCCACTGAGTACAGAGCTTGCTGCGGTGTTTAGGATCGTTGTCCTCCTGCAGAATCCAATCTTCATTTTTTGTGATGAACCATCGTTTGGCAGATGGCAGTAAAGCCTTTTTGTAGATTTTTATCATTTTCTCGGCATTCAGGTTGTCAGTAAAGAGGTGCAAAGTGCCGAATCCCTGCTTTGAGAAGCAGCCCCAAAGATGCACCTTTATTCCATGTTTTACGGTCCGCTGAACAAGCCCATTGGTAGAAGTTGACCAGGCTCGCGTGAGGACAGAACGTGCCCATATAGAACATTTGTCAGTAAAAATGATATTTTCAAAATCTCTATCAATATTCTCATGCGCCCAAGCGAGTCGCTTTGTCACATGTTTTTCAGTCAACAGAGGCTTCTTCATTGTGTTGCGCCATTTCAGATGATGAGTACGAAGATGGGTTTGGATAGTTTCGTAGGATATATCTAAACCTTTTGCCATTAATTTTGCTTGTCCTTGCCGCAGTGTTAAAGCAGGATTCCGCGAAAACAGATTCACTATTCTTTTTTCATCTTTTTTGTTCACTTTTCCTATTGAGCCACGTTCTGGTAAATCATCGACATTTTTAGCCACTTTATATCGCTGTATCTACTTCTGTACAAATGCCTTCGACTTTCTCATATATTTAGCAGCCGCTGATTGCGACATTTTGGGACGTTTCGGGTGGATGCAAAGGAACACAGCTTTGTAGCGCGACGCGTACTCAGCACTCATGGCGTTTAACGTGATTCTTTTTCAAAAGATTAACAACAACTAAATCTTTGTTGACAATGCATTAAGAACAAAGCTTTCCTCTATTGGCTCGCGAAAAAATTAGAGCGAAATCTTTTATTACCTGTCGATGAAGTCGACCACGCTCTTACTTGACAGACTGTACGAGAAACTTTATCCCTTGCAAACCAGGTCGTGCGTGCGTACAAGCTTGAAGACGAAACCCTGGTGGTAGGAGGTTACCGCCTACGTGCGCTGTACGATCCAGGAGCATCGAACATGGTCATGGGCCCCATTGGCTTGCAAATCGCCAATGCCCTTGACCGTGAGCTCATCCCAGCCAAATCAGGACGCGTAAAAGTCGCTGATCGCAGGCACCTCCCGCTTTTGGAACATGTCAAGTTGCCCTTCGCTGTCGCAGAGCTAACTCACGACATGAGGGTGGCCATAATGCCTCAGCTGGATGAGAAATGCTATGTCGGAGTAAATTTTATCCGAGCGTTCCGTGCGGTTCTGGACCCCGACACCGATCGTTAACATTTTAAAGATGCCAACGTAAGTGTCGGACTTAAAGTTGCTAGCATCGCTGCTGGCGTGGGTGCGCTGGCGTCCGCTGGCGTAGCCGACGTAACGGACGTCCAGCGCGCTCGACTTCAAGCTCTACTCGACGCTGTCTCGCCGAGCGGAGTGTCCACCCTGAGATGCACACACGGGGTAGAACATGCGATTGATGTAAGCGACGCCCCGCTCATCAAGCAACGCTATTACCCCGTGTCGGACAAGATACAAGAAAAAATGCATCGTCAAGTCCGAGAGATGCTCCAACAGGATATCATAAAACCGTCAACCAGTGGCTGGTCTAGCCCAGTGGTGATGGTATGTAAGGAGAATAGCTCCTACCGCTTTTGCAATTAATTTTCGTCAAGTCAACGTGGTTACCAAGCCGGACGCATATCCCTTGCCATATATGCAGGATATATTGCGTAAGCTGCGGAAGGCGAGGTACATCTCTACCCTCGACCTGAGCAGGGCGTACCATCAAATACCACTTAAGGTTGAATCGCGACCTATAACGGCGTTTACCGTACTAGACATGGGCTTGGTTTCAATTAAAAAGAATGCTATACGACCTTTCGTATGCCAGCGCTACCTTTCAGCGCGTAATAGACCGTGTTATCGGCCAAATTAGCGCCGAAGTTTATCGGTCCATGCTGGATAGTGGAAGCTTGAGGCTCCAATCGCTTCAGGCTCGTAAGCGAGCGAGGCGAGCTTGAAGACCTAGTTCATGCGGAACACCTCAAGGCGTGCTACGGTGGGCGTACGCCCGAAGAAGACAACGGCGACCCTGACGATGTACGCCAAGAGCCCCAACCGCTGAAGGAACATCAGGTGACGAGCGATCTGCCTTTAGTGAGCGCCCTGGCTCCTGCGTTAGAGCCTCAGCCGACAAGCAAAGGCTCAGCGGAGCCTGTCGAACCTGAACTCAAGCCGTCTAAGGCCGACCCTGAGCCTAGAAAGAGAAGGGATAGACCGCGGAAAGACGCGAGCGTGCGAGGCCCCCAGAAACGTGTTCGGAGCAGACCGAGAGGTACGAAAAATCGCACGTGATTTCCCTTCGGTTTGCTCCGCGAACAATCTGCGACCGATCTTCCGCGCGATTTTAAATATTGAAGTTCTATAACCTATGTTTAAAATCAGTGCGTATCTTTCCATTAACCTATAAAGAACATTTTTTTTTTTTGCGTAAAACATGTCAAATTTCGTGCCAAATAAACCGTTTTTGCGAAGAATTTCACTGCACTATTTTATTCAGAAGAAATCTGCAGCTGAAGTAAACAAAATTCTTGTAAAAACCTATGGTGATCATGCTCTGTCGAAAAGAACATGCTGAGATTGATTTAACCGATTTAAAAATGGTGATTTTGATCTTTATGATAGAAAACGCAGTGGTGCATCAAAAAAGTTTCAAGACGAAGAATTGGAAACATTACCTGCTGAAGATCCATGTCAGACGCAATCTAATATTGCAAAATCATTAGGAGTTGATTGAAAAACAGTTTTGAAACGTCTGACAGCATTAGGAATGATACAAAAGGAAGGATCTTGGGTGCCGTACGAACTGACGCCGAGAGACGTCGCACGGCGTCTTGTCACGTGTGAACAACTACTTCAACGACAAGAAAGAAAAGTACATCGTTCGAAAAGATAAGAGTCTTACATCGTATTGTGACTGGTGATAAAAAGTGGATATACTACTAGGTTGTTGAAAAAGTTTTGAAAGCGGAAATGAAGATACTTTTCTTTGTTGGTAAAATCACTTTTATTGCTCAGTATAATCTCCCATAAGTTTAATACTTAATCCAACGGTCTTCCAACTTGTTTATCCCATCATGGAAGTGACTTTCTGCGAGGCCTGCAAAATACTCCTCTACGACGGCTATAACCTCTTCGTTTGATGAAAAATGCTTCCCACAAAGGAATTTCTTGAGGTGTGGAAACAGCCAGAAGTCAGAGGGAGCTTAATCAGGCAAATAAGGTGGATGCTGCAACAATTCGTACTTTAATTCGGTTATTTTAGTGATGGGTTTTTGAGCTGTTTGAGCGGGTGCATTGTCTTGATGAAAAATGATTTTTTTCTTGTGCAAACCGGGTCTTTTTTCACTAATTTTTTCATCCAATTGGTCCAAAAGGTTACAATAATATTCAGAATTTATTTTTTTGCCAGTTTGGAGATAATCCACCAACAAAATCCCTTTTGCATCCCAAAAAACTGACGCTAACTCCTTCTTCGCCGATTTCTGGACACGAACTCGCTTCGGTGCCGAAGTGCCTGGTTGACACCACTCTTTAGGCTCTTGTTTTGATTCAGGGTCATGATGGTAGACCCAAGTCTCATCCATAGTGATGAATTGACGCAAAAAATCCTTTTTATCCTTTCGAAAACGCTCCAAATGTTGCTCAGAAAGTCGCATTCGAACGTATTTTTGTTCCATTGTGAGCGAATGCGGCACCCATTGTGCACAGAGCTTTCTGAAACCCAAAACTTCATTTAAAATATGACTCACACTGCCTAATGAGATATCTAGGGCCTCTGCTAAATCTCTCTCGGTCAATCGACGATTTTCCAAAACCATATCCTGTACTTTTGCTATGAATGCTGGTGTTGATGCACTTTTTGGACGTCCTGAGCGTGGATCGTCTTCAGCGCTTTTTTGACCACGTCTGAACAATAAAACCCATCGATGCACAGTTGGAAATGAAGGAGCAGATTCCTTTAACACTTTCACCATTTTTGTATGAATTTCCGTTGCTGATAAACCTTCCAAAACAAAGAATTTTATCACTGCACGATATTCGGTTTTTCCATTGTAAAATAAATACACTGACACGTCAACTTCAAATGGCTTGTAAACAAACAATGAATTGACAGAGTGGAATGGAACTTTGGGTATGTTTATATGAAAGATAAAATATTAAAATAGCGTACAAATTTTGGTTCTCCTACTGCTCTATAGATGTCGCTTTCAAAACTTTTTGAACAACCTAGTACAGTAATCCCAAGCGAAAAAATCGTGGGTCAAGCCCGGCGAAGCAGTAGCATCAACGCCATTGCGGAATATCCACGGTTCCAAGCTCATGATGTGCATTTGATGTGATCAGCTGATGGTAGTGTATTACGAGCTGCTCCAACCCTGCAAGCAACACTTCACTCTGAATGAAGAAACAAAAAAATGGATCGATTCGTGGATAGCCGCAGAAGAAGTGTCGTTTTTTCAATGTAGAATTCAAATGCTGCTAGAAAAATAGGAAAAAGTAATTTACAGCGATGGGCAATATTTTAATTGACTTGATTTTTATTATTTTTTTTTTAAATAAAGGATTTATTTTCACAAAAAACGGCGAGAATGTATTCACACTCCCAATAGAATATTGTTTACTTTATAAAGATTTTAGGGCACGGAGAATTCATTAGAAGTGTTAACACTTCTAAAATTAATAATACAAAAAAATAAAAAAATAATTTTTTGTTTAAAGTGGAATTGGTTGACACTATGTATTTATATATATATATATATATATAAATATATATATATATATATATATATATATATATATATATATATATATATATATATATATATATATATATATGTATACAGGGTATATCAGTGTTACGAAAACGCTAGTACATGTTAATAAGAAGTTCTCAATAAATAATGTAACAAATAAATATATAAATAATAAATACTATATTCAGAATTGTATAATTGTTTGATTTTTCTTTTCAGGTAGTATTAAAAATATGAATTGAAGAAGTATAACTACGCACGAAGTTTAGAGTAATTACTTTTGATGAAATTTAAACTATTTATACAAATAAATCTCTAGTAATCCATAATTATATTAATTTTCTCTCATGTACTATATAAATAAAAATATACTGTTTAATGTACTTTATAAATAAAAGATGCTATTAGAAGATTATTACCTTTTTTAATATATTTGTAGTTAATTTTTTTTAAATTTATTATAAACGTTTATTTCGATTAATCAATAAATTATACAGGCCCACAAAAAAATTGAGTTATTTTATCTTTTGACAAGTTTTATTTTTTCCAGCATATTTTGATTATCAGAAAACGAATCTAAAATAAAAAATAGATGTCACCTCGCTTATTTTAAGTTTAAGGCTCTAAAACTGAAAAATATCCAAATAAACATTTTTTATATCTTTAACATGCAGATTCCATGCAAATTTGCCTTTCAAGTGAATATTTAAAGATGTTTGAAGTTTGTATTTATTTTTTTTAAAAAAATTTAGTAATAGTCAACTGGAAACAATGACATGACGTAGTCAATTCTGTCTTCTTTGAAGTTTTTTGTTTGTTCTACAGACTTTCTCGTTCGGATTGCTTGCTTACTGTAAGCCTTCTTACCTCTAACATTTGGGATGCTTGATTATCATGAGCCATTTGTCTCCCTTTTGGGGTGCTTGTTATCGTAAGTATACTTGCCTCTCACATTCAAAGTGCTTACCAGTAATTTATTAATATTAATCATTCTCGTAGCAAGTGATCAAAATTGTCTCCGTTGGTTTGAAGGCACAAATTTAAACATCTTTTGCATTTAAACACAATATGTATACGCCGGGTCGCTTTGTGCTTCGCAAAAGAAGCACTTCGGTGGCGCCGCGCAACCGGCGACGCCAGTATTTCTTTGGCATGGCCAAACTTACCCCACGATTTTCTACGCTTCGGATTATTGTAGTGTATCCACTTTTTATCGCCAGTCACGATGCGGTGCAAAAAACCTTTTTTTTCTGTTGTTTAAACAGTGGTTCATATGTGAGAAAACGCCGTTTGACGTCTCTCGGCTTCAATTCATACGGTACCTAATGTCCTTGCTTCTGGATCATTTCTAATACTTTTAAACGTTTTGACACTGTTGACTCATTTACTTGTAATATTTTTCCAAGTTCTGCTAGCGTCTGTCATCGGTCTTGATCAAGTAATTCCTTCAATTCTTTGTCTTCAAATTTTTTCGATGCGTCAGAACGTTCTTCATCTTCAATTTCGAAATCATTATTTTTGAAGCGTCGAAACTAGTCTCTGCATGTCGTATCCGACAGAGCATTGTTACCGTAAGTCTCAACAAGAATGATGTGTGCTTCAGCTGCAAATTCCTTTTGAATAAAATAGTGTAATAAAATTTCCCGCAAATACACTTTATTTGGCATAAAAGAAGACATTTTTAGAACCAATACAAAATTACCTTGTTTACACTAAAGTGAACTATCATACGCTTAAATTTAAGACAAGATATAGTATTTCCTTGCAGATGCGTCACCATTCGAAATTCTGTGCTCGGAGTACTGCTACTGCCATCTTTGAAGAAACAGCAAGAACTTATTCATAGTTTTAATAATAACAATAATAAGTATACTGAAACATTTACAATTATAACAACAATAATATTTATAATGAAAAAAAAAAAAAAACTAAACAAAAACGCTCGCAGCTATAATTTGTTATAACCCGCGTGGGATGGAATTGACGAGGTTATGGAAATAGTCAACCTTACCCCGCAATTCCTTCTACGACAGAGTTATACCAGCGATGAGGTCGACGCAAGTTCGAAGATCACACCGTGGCCAGACATCCCTGATCATTTCAACCCAAACATTTTCTATTGGATTAAGATTTGGGGATCGTGCCGTCATGGTTTTCGCGGTTCGCTCTGGGCAATCATCTTGTACATATGTAAAATATCTGCTGCCGTTTCTCTGCTGGATACAATCTCCGAGGTGACGGCAGCATAACATCTTCTAATATTGTTACATATTTCTCTGCGTTCATCCTCTACGTGTCCTCTGTAATTTCTTCTAGTTCGTCAGCTATCATCCAGGCCAACATAGTGGCAGTCACTCTTCCGGGAGTGTGGGTCGAGATAACGCGGATGATAGCGCTCTTCATCCCGACGCCACACCCAATACCGATCACCTTTATCTGTTGAAAATACCTAATAATTTAATAATTATTAATTATTTGCAATATTATTCTGTGTTTTTCTTTTATGTATATGATTTTACTTATTTTATACCCAACTTACGCTTACGTAAAACCGTAACTAATACGTCGCCTAAATTCACATTTGCAGCTAATGATTTAATTGGCTGAAATGGATTTTGCGCCACTTCTTCGACGAGCCTGAGGTCTTCTTCAGCGGTTATTATTTGGTCACTTGAGTTATACATTTTGTTGTCTGTCAGTCTGGCTCTTCCATGCTTGTGTTATAGCTGCTGCTGACATACTGGCTTCGAACATGTCAGCAATTATTGCAGCATATTGCTGCACTTTATTCTTATGCATTTTTCTTTTTTTTTTAAGAAAAAAAAAAATGGAAACAAAAAACTTTCCCAAAAAAAAAAACTAATAAAACTTAACTAAACTAAAACGAACTTAAGCTGAACTAAATAAAAGTAAAATGAATCAAAATAAATTAAAATTGTACTAAATAGAGGTAAAATGAACTAAAATAAAATAAAACTGAACTAAATATAATATTAAGGGGTCTGTGTAGTAACTCACTTTTGAAAGAAAAGATTGGAAGAAAGTCAACTCTTCGAACAATCTGAAGGAATTTTGTACGGTCCAGGCATCGCTGACTAGGTGTAAGTAATTTTTTTTTAAGAATTTCATGTAAAAAAAAATTTAAACGCGTTTTTCTCGAAACAACGTTTTTACTCGCCTTGTTGATGAAATTTTCGAAACTACTTGACCGATCTTTATGAAATTTAAACCACATATTCTTTAAACCTATCGCTATGTCCCCTATAAATTTTTTTCAAAAATTTTGAATTTTACTATATTTTTATTTCAAAATCGGCGAAAAAAAACCGGTTTCTTGAAAATTTTTTGTTTTTTCTTCACCATTTTTTTATTTTTTAAAATAATTAAATAAAATTCATAGGGGACATAGCCATTGTCATACCAAACCTAAAGCATTTTGATTTTTTTGTTTCAGACAACACAGCTCCGAGATTTTATCAACAAGGCGGACCTACCTACTTTTCGAGGTGTTGCGTT
Source organism: Chalcis sispes (assembly GCA_949987625.1). Taxonomy (NCBI): domain Eukaryota; kingdom Metazoa; phylum Arthropoda; class Insecta; order Hymenoptera; family Chalcididae; genus Chalcis; species Chalcis sispes. The sequence continues at coordinate 52,013,780 of OX465095.1, forward strand.
TGGCTGACGTTTTTGGTCATAATACATGTATAAAATAAAAGAAAAAATTTTTTTATGTATTTCAAGAGTGTATTTCTAAGTCTAATAACTTTTATATTATTACCTTCATCCAGTATCCCAAGAAATAATCACGAAAATCGCGTTTTTTTCGGCGCGAGCTACTAGACAGACCCCTTAAGAAAAATGCAGACTTTTTTCACACTATTTTTCACACAAAACAATTTATTAATATGATGTTCTGACTGGCAATTGTTTTCATTTGACATTATTTTGTTGAAAATTTATTTTTATTCTTGGTTTGTTTTCTATAATTTTTCCATACGATATTATGATGTCCGTCGTAGAATTTAAGATTTTTAAAATGAATCTGTACATTACCATGCATACTCGGTATTTTTAGTCCGGCGTTAGCGTATAGCCGACCTTTCTTTTACCATGTGTTTTCAGTGTACAAGAGCGATCGCAAAATCAATAGATCAATAGCAGACCGATGCGAGGAGTTAGCCTGGGGTACGTGAAAACGAGAAAGAGTAATTTAAATACTCGCTTTTCCGTTACTTAAATTCAAAACAAAGAGATCCTTAAGCAACCAAACGATGATCCTTTTTTTTTTGCGTTTGCTCTTCTTGGAAGCGCAAATAAAAGCAACGCCACTCACAGGTGACTCGGCCTAAGCGAGAGAAAATATGTATAGTCTGGTATAAAAAATTTTGTCTTTTTCGTTTATTTAATTAAAATTATATTATAAAAATTTAAATAAAATTTTGGCTCACCATCGTCGTATGAGCAACAACCTTCAGCTTAAGTTATTTTAATTAGTATCTTGCATTTTTTATAACCCATACTTTTTGTGTCTAAATTACAATGTAATAAGTAAATGAACGTATAGAATATAAAATTGGTATTTATGATGTGGTTTGTTTAAATAATGAGTTTTAGAAGTCATATAATTCAAAATCGAACTTAGACAGGAAAACGCTTCGGATTGGTTTATTCGCTAGTGACGTTATGATTGCCTTGTTTTGAAAAATAAGTACAGAGTTTATACATAATTTAACGCTTTTGTGAGAATAAAATAATTATTTTAGAATAATAAATGATAAATAGAAATGGCCAATATACTAGAAAATGGTTTTTAAAAAGCTGATTCAAGAAATTTACCTGAAGTCGATTTTTTCATGGTTTATGAATTCATAAACAAAGATAAAAGATTCAACGCCCGTGAAGTTCGTGGTGCAAAAAATATGAAGTATGGATACAGTATACCTATGTTGTATTTTTTTATTTTTGCTATTTAAACAATTTTTATTTTTGTTTTGTGTGAGAATAGGGCATCAAGAGAAAATTACGGAGACAGTGTTGTTGGTTATATTTGTCTGAAACGACAAGGAGATGTATGCATAATAAAAGCTTAAATTTGTCCAGAGCATCAAGTATGTCAGAAGCAATAATCTGTTGTTTTATTTACAAATAAAAAAGAAGAAATTATTACGGATATTCAGTGTATTTTAAATGCGGTTCTAGTTATAAAACTTTAATAACAAACCATACCATAACTAAATAATTAAATAACAACCAATACCATTCTAAATTTTTATCTTATGACAAAAACAAATCATTATAAACTTTTATTTTTTTCACCGGTAGATGCAAGCATGCATTTGCATTTTTGATGTGGATCCATCGAAGAACTACAAAACCAATTTGTGTAGAAGTTTCTTGTTATTGGAAAAAATCTAAACTCTCTGGTGTGGGTACAAGACAGAAATTCATTTTGACTTCAGAGATGGTAAGCAATGTTGATATATGCTTACATCTCTTGATGATTCTTCATTTTTTAATGAAGTTGTGAGTTAATTAAGTGAGAGACAAGTGAATGCACAAATATGAAGATACACAATAAAATTAATCAACAAACATTCATACAGTTTATCATTATATCAAATATTTTTATTATTTTCTGAAGAAAAAGCAGATGGTTTTATTGAGTTTGCAAAACAATATTTAGATAAATTTATGTGTAGAGGCTGAAGAAGAAACAAGAACACAAAGTGATGGTTTATTATCGTACAAGTTGAGGTATGGTAGGATTACAGCTTCCAAATTACATAAAGCTTTTAAATGCAAAACGATTTAAGGAAGTTTAGTGAATCAAATAATTGGATCTGCCAAGTTATATGTACGTGCAAGCATGTAAGGAGGAAAGAAACTGGAAGGTGAAGTATTTCAAGTAATTAAAGAAAAAGGATCTAAAATTGAAAAATGCGGTTTTATCCTGATTCATCTCATGCAATATTTGGAGCATCTCCTGATGCAATAGAATCAGATTTCATCGTGGAAATTATATGTCCCAGTACAAATACAACTTTAAAGAATTATCCTTATGAAGATCAAATTACTCAAAAGTATAAAAAACAAATCATGTTACAAATGTTCGCTGCAAACAAAACTAAGGGTTTATTTTGTGTAGCAGATAGTGAATTTGAAAAGAATAAAAAAGTTATATACTTTGAGGGTTGAATATGATAAGATTTTTTTTGATACAATGCTTGAAGATTCAACCAAATGTTAGAAAGAAAATATTTATCTAATTTTCATTAATTTAGTTTGTTTATAGATTATTTTAAGTTATTAATGTATATATATTTATTTATATTTATTTCTAATAAAAACTTATATATAAGGGAAAATTTTCATTTATTATAATAAAACCTTCCAAAATGCAAAATTCATGTGCAAGCTCTTCACCTGTAAAAGTGAGGTTAAGTTAAACTTTATTTCTATTTTTTTTATATCATTTTGTATAAATTTTTACTTTATTAGTGTCTTTAGAAAACAAAAATACTGTTTGATAATTTTTCACAATAACATTAGTTCAGTGGTACAATAAAACAGTTTGAACACCGAAGAGCCAGCTAAACATAATAGTTGTGACTATCTACTATTTAGTATATATTATTTTTAACACAGTCAAATATTTATTACAAAAACTTTATTCAGAAGTATAAAACATTATTATTTACATTTTAATTATTGGCGATTGCAAATTTATAAAACCTAAAACTGCATAAACAATTTACACTTGCATATAAGATAAATCTAAAGTTGAATGGGGTTCCAAAATCTTGTACTCTCTGACTCTACAAAAAATTCTTCAAAAAACGTGGATATGTAAACTTGCTATTTGTTTTGTCTCTAGCACTTCTTCTTTAGTAGACTCAGCTGATGCAGACACAGATGGAGATCGAATCAAGGAGCAGCCTTTTTTATATAGAAAATGATCAATATTTATGAAACCACGATCTGTCATTATTGCAAAATTTGTAGGTAGATCAGTTATCGAATCACTTTCTTCGAATAAATTACGAGGGTGAATCAAATATAAACGGTAATTTAGCTACTCTGCTTAGTACGCACCTCCGAACTAGATGATATAGTATGGCGGTTGCTGGTTCGTTTATAAGGAGTGGGATACCAGCTTAGTTAGCGGCCACGCTCGGTTCTGTCCTTAGTACAGTAATTTTATCTTGTAATCCGTAATCATTAATAATTTCAGTTAATCTCGAACATTAATTTTCAGCAGTATGTCGTTCATCAGCTTCTTGTGTAGCTAGAAAAATTGATTTTGTTTCCTAATTTTCAGTTACATAGTGAGTTGAAACCGTCAAGTAAGCGTCTTGTGCCGGCGAACTCCAGCAATCAGATATCGCAACAACAGAAGATGCACTTTCTAATTCCTTTCTTATTTTTTCCTTATATAAAAAACGATAAATACATAAATTATATAAAGAATTATGTAAGAAAAACGATAAATAATAGATAATTCTACATACAAAATATAAAAATGTTTAACTTGTAAAAAGCAATCATAAAATATGCATTATAATACCTTTGTGATATCATAAAGAAGGTCAATTCTCTTCATGACTGTCTCTTTACATGGAACCTTGCATCTTAGTTCTACTAAAGCCATAAAATTTTTCAATCCGTCAGACTCTACAAAGGAAACTGGAAGCATGTTCATTATAAGTTTAGAAAGAGCTTCATGAATACTTTCGGTTCAAGTTTTGTTGCATGGAGATTCTATGTTTTTATTTCTTCTTGCCTAAAATCGATATTAAAAAAATGTTGCAGAAATAACAGAAATAAGAATATATAACATTTATAATAAAAATTATTTATCTATAAATATTTAATTTAGACCATGCTTATAAATGTTACAATACTCTTTCTACCTTAAATATGCGGCGAGAGTGAAATACTGGTGTCGATGTCTGAAAACCGCTCGTAGATGGCAAATTATTTTTATTTTCAGACACACTTAATAATTCTTGACTGATATCGCTTACATTATTGGCATGAAAGCTGTTTGCAGACAGATCTTCTGGTGCAGTTTCTGGATTATCACTTGTAGTATCCATATCACTATCACTTTAATTGTAACATAGATAGAAATATAGGTGTATTATTTTATATTTAAGGCCAGGTTACCCCAATAAACGTAATTTTTTTCAATACATTTTATTCATAGTACGAAACATGTTGAGTAATCAATTTTTTTACATATGAAAGCACATATATAAATTTACTTGAAATAATTTTTTTTTTTTTTTTTTTCAAAATGGCGGTCCTGAAAATGGCTGCTGAAACTCATCTGATTCACAGATGGATGACATCATTTCTTGGAAAAGAATTATCTGAAAGCAAAAAACAAAATGGTTTCATGTTTTGTATCAAATTGGCTATGGCCTCAAGCAGAACCAGAAATATTCATTATTATTTAAAAAAGTTATAAACAATTAAAAGTGAAAAAAAATGTTAAAAAAATTCAAAAGTCCGCCATTTTGTTTTTTTTCATTGAAAATATTAAAATTGATTACTCAACATGTTTCGTACTATGAATAAAATGTATTGAAAAAAATTACGTTTATTGGGGTAACCTGGCCTTAACCTTTGACTGGTGACATGGTTTTTGTGTAACATAACTGGTGACGCGCGGCCTGAGAAGCCGCTGCTGTTAAATGGTCTATAGCATCGAAAGTATTTATGCTAGCTTACCTCAGTTTTTAAACTCAGAACCCAAACAACAACCCAACAAGAACCCAAACAAAACGATAAAAAATCAGAACCCAAAATACGTGCTGAGTTGACGCGTATATCGCACCGTCTGACATCGCTCGGCCTGTGAGACCGCTTGTCACCAGTTAAAGGTTAAAAATAAATTTTCTGAGAAAAACTACTTCTTATTTGTCTATTTTAATTAACTTTTGCTTTTATTTTAATTGTATTTATTAATTAATTTATTTTATTCTTATTATAATTACCTATTTTGCTGTTTACTTCGTTTTGTATCGCCATCATCCAGCTCGTGTACCGTGCGCAGATGTTTATTCAACGAGGATGTAGTGCTTTTAGTTTGAAAATTTTCATCACAAATGTTGCAAATTGTATTTAAACCGTCATTGGCCTTAGTGCAATAATTCCATACCCAGCTCCTCTTTCTTGGCATGTTAATATTTGTCACAAAAATATAACTTTAACAAAAACTACGACTATTCAAACGCTTCCGTCACCAAATAACAGCTCTGTATATTCAGAATACAACTTTTGCGTGCTTACTTTGATTGGCTAACTTCAAAAATTTAAACATCGATTAACATTGACATAAAATTATTATTTTGAAGTATAGAATTACTCTTATTCCGAGAAATAACAAACTGTGCCATATATACACAACTTTCTAGGATAAGCCCATATAATTTGCTGTGTTTAAGGCGAATTCTAGAAATGACTCATGCAATGATTTGCCACTTTAAAAATTCAACTAAACTAAAATTAAACTAAAAATTAAACTAAAATTTAATTTGTAATTATTTGTTAAATATAATTTATTTACAAATAAATTTTATTTATACCATAAATAATTTTTAATTTGTAATCAAATTTTAATGTAAAATATAAAAAATAATTTATCAAAAGAAATTAATTATGTTATAAATAAAATTCTTTTATACATAAATTATAGTTAAAAATTATTTAGAAATTATACTCTATAGCTAAAATTTATAAAATAATATAGAATGTGACAGGTGGCTTATCGAGATTAGGCCACCTGCCATGCAATGCGAGATAGAGTTCGCGGCGCGACTATACGCAACGTCATCGATCAAGCGATCGATGGCGCGACGCAGGAAAAGGTGCTATCGATCAAGGAATCAATAGCGCTACGCGGGAAAAAGGATAGGTGAAAGGGGAAGGAGGAGCCTTCCCCTCAATCCTTTTTCTCGTTCCGCCGGTTCGACGTACCGCACGTGCTTGAATTTATTCGGTGATTTTACGCGATTTTTCAAGGAGTTTTTCCGCGAGCCCGCAGTCAGATATCGAGAGGACGATCTCAGCTGTAGTAATAAGTAACGTGTGCGATCGCGTCAGGCATATATAGATATAGAGGAGCGTACGCGCGAGACCGCGTAAATCTAATTCGGTTCGGCCGCGCGAGTGCGAGTGAGAGGATCAATCTCTCTCTCGCACAATCATAGAATAGGCGTACGAGCGAGAGAAAGCCACGTTCACTCGTACAACCATTAAGCACGTAGTTGAGCGAGAGGAACGAGCTCTCTCGCTCAACCATAGACTGCATCGTCAAGTGAGAGAAACGCTCTTACTCGGGCACTCATAGACTACGGCGGTGTAGAGGGAAAATTGCTCTCTCTATATCCGTCGTTCATAGACTACACGTATGTGTGTAGCCGCGTGGGGTAAAGAGAGTGCGCATGCGCAGTGAGCACCTCGTGAATTAGTATTGCGCGTGAGGCAATACTAATTGCTCTTCACTTGCAAGGGACCTCTCCGCAATAATTTTTGCATTTTTATATTATTTTTGTTGATTTTATATTAAAAATAAGTTTTAAACAAACAGCAGGTGCGTGTTCCTTATTGTTAATTCCCTTTAGTGTTCCTATCCCGAATACCGCCGCCTCCGCGGGTGTCTCAATTGAGAATTGGCACACAAACTGAGCAGCCGAGCCCGGTGGGAGCAGCACCGGTAGCGGGGCCTTAGGCAAGGCCTCACACACACAAGAGATAAAGCAAGACCAGAGGAAGGTCCTGCGTTGCTAGCGGGACGTAACAAATTACTCCTGTTACAATAAATAATTTAATATACGAGGGTCGTTTAAAAAGTCCGTGCAAAGTCCGAGAGATGGCACCACCGGCGCGTATCGAGGTCATGTTTAGTTAGTAGCATCTCTTGAATGAACACACACCAACTTGCAGCCATATTGGTCTATTTCTTTATGTGCCGTAACCTTTCCGGTCTTCGCCTTTTTTGGTGCAGATTCCCCCATGGTAACATATTGTTTAGATTGTTGTTTGGTCTCAGGAGTATAGTAATGTATCCATGTTTTATCCACAGTGACGAAACGACGCTTAAAGTCCTCCGGATTTTTCTGGAATACGAGGTCTGGCTATTAAATAACGAGACTGCGCGCCTAGAGGGCGCCGTAGAGGGGTGGGGAAAAAAACGAGTAGTGCGTTGGGTATCTAGATATCTTGTCTATGCACGTACCAAAACACGTTCTCGTCACTATTATTGTATTTGTGCAGTAGCGGTTTGAATCGAACGTGTTTTTTTCTCGTGCCGAAAACCATGTGTGACGAAAAACAGCAGTCACATAGGAACAAGTCTGGACTATAAAAAGGGTGTTCGAGTGTTTTCCAGCCCGTTTCTTCCAGTTTATCCCTTGTCAAAGCCGCGGTGTGTGGCTTAGCCTTGTCATGGAAAACAATGACCTCTCTAATGGGCATACTTCGTCTTTTGTTTCGGTAGGAGGTTCTCGCGGACTATAAAAACTGGCAATAGTTGGCCGCATTCACTGTTTGTTGATCGTGAAGAAAATCAATGAGTAAAATTCCCTTTGAGTCAAAAAAAAATTGTTGCAAGTACTTTTCCGGCTGAGAGGCGAGTTTTGGCCTTCACTGGGCAGCCTTTATCCTTCCTTCGCCACTCCTTACTCGCCATTTTCGATTCGAGAGTATAATGGTGGACCCACGTCTCATCACATGTTACGATGCGCCTCAAAAAATCCTCCCCTTCTAGTCGAAATTGATTCAGAAGTTTCTCAGTGATCTCCGATCTGACCTGTTTTTGATTCCCGGTTAACAACCTCGAAACCCATCGAGCACTAATTTTTCTGAAGTCAAGATGATCAGTGATAATAGATTGAGCACTTCTATAGCTGATACCTACTCTTGACGAGATTTCTGAAACAGTTAACCGCCGATCACATTCAATAAGCTCTCGAACGGCACGGATGTTGTCAACTGTAGGACTTGTTCTTGGACGTCAACCATGACTTTCGTTTTCAACACGTTCTCACCCACCTTTAAATTCTCTGGCCCACGTATATACTCGATTCTGAGGTAATGTAGAGTTCCCAAACTGCGTCTTTAAACGAGTAAAAATTTCCGACGGTTTAACGACTTCATTGATTAAAAACTTTATGATGACGCGTTGCGTGACAGACGGATGTACCTCTTGCTCAGTCATGGCTGTACTCAGAACAGAACCAAGCATAGCCGCTAACTAAGCTGGTTTCCCTACTCCTTATAAACTAGGGCAGCTAATTGGATTCAGTTCTAAAAGTATTCGAAAGATTTGGTTCCCAAAACTCGGATACATTTGAATCTCAGATTTGTAGGATTCGGATACTCAAGAGTATCCTCGGATCTCAGATCCGAATCCTTCGAATATTGACTGACAACTCGTCCAAAACTTTTTTATGAACAAGCAATATTTAAGCTTCCAATATGGTGGCAAAAGTGTGTACAACGCAGACAACGCAGAAGACTACACTGAAAAATGTTGATTATATGGTTTGTGTGTAATATTATTTAATAAATGTATAAGAAATAAATACCGTTTATATTTGATTCACTCTCGTAATATCGCTTATTCTTTTTCCGTAGCCTATAGAAATAAAATTTATTCAACCATCTGGAGGATAACCTATCAAATATTTAAGAGTATTATATCTCTTGTACTCCAACTACGTTAGAGATTGATCCAATGAATTAGAAGGTTTTTGAATTCGAATTTCAAATACATTTATAATAGTAAATACGTTGCTATAAAATGCTCTAAATGGTATAGGAAGATTTCTTTTTACATCTTTTTTATCAGGATAAAATATTAACTTTTTAAAAAACAAAGACAACATTGTAATTTTATTATTAAATATTCTACTTGCTTGAGATGTACATATTCCAAACTGATTGTTGAATCGACTGTAAGAATAATTTTTCTTAATTTTCATTAAAGTAAGCATAATAGATTCCTCACTTATACCACAAGATTTTTTTAGTGCTTCGATGATCCACAAAACAATTTTTCGTAATACCAATCTATTCTTCTGGAGACAGTGAGATAAAATACTTAATTATTTTCAAAGATGTTTGTTGCATTTCTTTTTTAAACTCTTTATCTTCCTCAAAACTTGAAATACTGTCTTTCGAATTTGGTACGTATGACATATCACTGCTTCCTTGAATTTGACTTTGACTAGAAGAATCAGTTATAGATTTTGAACTTGATGCTGGAATAATTGATGCTACTACAGGTATATCTAAACTTGATATAGATAAACAAGCTGTATCTACGGTTTCTGGTTGAACATTATATGACTTATCTTTCACTTGTGGTTTACACATAATTAATATTTCTTTGTGTACCAAGTGATAACATAAGTTTTGATTCCATACAAAGTGTTCCCTCGCCAAATGATGTTAGAGTTTCAGTAGTTTCTATTGCAGACTCTGAAATACTATTTTTTGTAACCATGTATGTGGATTCTCTTCTGTATTTAACAATAAGCTGCATCCTGACGACGAAGGCTGATTATTTAAGTCTAATTGATCTACACATTCTGCATTTGGTAAGTAAATGTTTTCTGTAGATGCTAAATGGTTTGGTAAATGTCACATTTCATCAACTTCTCTTTTTCAATTAATTTTTTTAAATGTAAGTCTATTTACGTTTTGAGAAATTAAAACACGGTTTAGCTGACATTCAAATTTATGTGGAATCACATCTACTTTTAAAGTACCCTTACCACTATACAATTTGAATCTTACTATATTTTCCACATCATGTTGAAGCTACAAAATAAAAAAATACAAATTTATTTTTTTGTATTGATTAAAAATTATATGCTTACTACTTTATTAAATATAATAATACTAGTTTTACGAGGTGTGGCAGAAAAGTAATGAGACTATCAACACTGTGAATGATCTGTGATCCGTGTTTTAATTCTCAGAGGATGTCATTTCGGAACTCAAGATAACATTCAAAAAGTGTAACGGACAAGCTGAAGACCATACCGGTTGAAGACTTCCAGCGCTGCTACCAAAAAAGTAAAGTGGGAACAACGTCTCCATCGGTGTGTGGCTGCCCAAAGGAACTACTTTGAAGGGGATAATATTCATGTTAAAAAAAAATGAAACTTTAGTAAATAAAAAATCAGTCTCATTACTTTTCTGCTATACCTCGTATATAGAGAAAATGTTCATTTAGGAAACTAGCCTATATCAAAATAATAATGTGCTGAACTAATTTTTGTTACTAATACATAATATATAATTAAATAATTATTAACATATACTTACATCAAAATGATCTTCACAGCAATAAAGAACACTTTTTGTTGAACATTTAATATCTCTATGAGCAGCTTGAAACAATTTTTTTTTTATATTTTCATTTGTAGGGACATTAAAAAGTAATTTGGTTGAGTTTTCGTTATGTTGTTTTCACATAGTATCACGAAACAAGTTTTAAATCTTTTATTTTTCAATGAATTTAACAGCTCAATATTTGATTCCGTGGTTAAGTGAAAATGCACGTAAACAAAATGCTTATGTTTGTAACCACTTCTATAAATATCGACTATTTACGTCTTTAAAAGTCTAAGCCACTTTAGTACATTCACAAACAACAATTATTTGTAATTTTCAAACTACTTACTACTGTGATCAAAAAGTAAGGTGAAATTGTCTTTTAAAACTCCCAGGCATTAGGAAGCCAGGTAAATTTTTTTCCTAGGTTGGTAGGACTGTCTATAACATTTGCCAAGAGTCTGTTTGTCAAAAGGTTTAATTATCTACGAGTTACACGTATTTTTGTAAACAACCAAAAGTGAATTTTTCGATTTTTACAATGGGTGATTTTGTTGAGCAAAGAACTCGCATCATATTTTGTTTGTGGAACGAATATTCTTGTGCTGACACGTTGAAAATGTTGCGGAAGGCCTTTGGTGATATAACTATGGCACAATAAAACGTTTATAAGTGGTACAATGAGTTCAAAGCGGGCCGAGAACGCGTTGAAGACGAACTGCGCTCTGGACGACCATCAACGTCTACCGACGAGGGCCACGTCCAAAAAATCAAAGATTTGGTTCTTGAAAATCGTCGATTGACAATTAGAGACCTCGCTGATAGTGTTGGAATATTATTTGGCTCAGCCTAAACTATTTTGAAGGATGATTTGTGTCTCAAACGCGTCAAGTCTCGATTGGTGCCAAAATCGCTCAATTTTTTGGAAAAAAAGCGTCGCGTTGATGTGTGTGAAACTTTGCTGTCTGACTATCAGGACCACATGAAATGCATCATTACTGAAGACGAGACTTGGATTTACGCATACGACCCTGGAACCACCAACCAATCCATCGATTATCGTGCAGAAGGTGAAGCAAAACCGAAAAGACCACGGCAAAGTCGATCGAAAATCAAGGTCATGTTGACAGTTTTCTTCAATTATCGTGGTGTGGTGCACTATGAATTCCTTTCACCGGGCGAAACTGTCAACAAAAAATATTATTTAAGCGTTATGCGTCGTTTGCGTGAAGCTATTAGTCTGAAACGGCCGGAATTATGGACGAACAACTCTTGGTTTCTTTATCACGATAATGCACCATGTCATACTGCATTGGTTCTTCGCGACTTTTTTGCTAAAAACTCGACTCATATGGTTTCACAACCACCGTATTCACCTGATTTGGCTCCGTACGACTTCTGACTATTCAGCAAACTCAAAAGACCAATGCGGGGACGCCGTTTTGACACAATTAAGGAGATAAAAACCGAATCGAAGAAGGTCTTGAAGGCTATACCAGAAAAAGACTATTCCGACTTGTTACGTGACGAAATTTTAATAATTAAATTAAATTAAAAACCTATAGGAAAGAAAAAAAATTAATTATATTAAAATTAAAATCAAGCAGATCAATGAACTACAACTGCAACATATAAATGTATATGTTTAATGTGTGAAAATGCTGAGCGCGCAGTTCGACGAACTCTATACATCAGAGTGTTAGAATAAAGGTGGGTGATACTTGCACTCACGCGGCAAATTGACTCCTGTAGAAAAAACCCAGGAGACATAGAAAATAAACTTATACTTATAGTTAAATATTTTTCCCGCACACCTATAGAGAGTCGTGTTGTTCAACTTGCCTCGGCACATACACATATATTTGAGCAGAAAAAATATCTAAAGTTGCATTTTAGTTGGGAGGCGCGGGGGAGGCTCGGGAGTCCACTGAGGCTCGCGCCAATGCCAAATAAGCGAAAATCTCCACGATGCCTTCACCTCAAGGTCTTTAAATATGAGTACCTACGGGCCGCGGGCAGTAGACCGAAGTGACCGGGGGATAGAGTATAGTCTGATTTTCATGGCGTTAACGACAAGTACAGTCTGTCAAGTAAAAGCGTGGTCGTGTTAATTTATAAAAAAATTTATTTTATGAAACTTTCATATCTATATATACATTGTACACATTACAAACAATGATGCAATTTGGTCAATAATGTGTCCAGTCACCACCGGCGTCGATAATTGCCTGGCATCTCCGAGGCATGCTTTCTACTAATTTGACGGCGTATTCTAGTGGCAAGGATCTCCAGATCCGACAAATTGCGTAAGACAACTGCTTCAAAGTGTATGTGCGTCTTCCATGAAGCTTCCGTTTAATATATGCCTACACATTTTCAATAGGGTTTGCATCGGGCGACTGCGACGGCCAATCCAATGTAACGATGCCAGATTGAGTCTTCCACTGAGTACAGAGCTTGCTGCGGTGTTTAGGATCGTTGTCCTCCTGCAGAATCCAATCTTTATTTTTTGTGATGAACCATCGTTTGGCAGATGGCAGTAAAGCCTTTTTGTAGATTTTTATCATTTTCTCGGCATTTCGGTTGTCAGTAAAGAGGTGCAAAGTACCGAGTCCCTGCTTTGAGAAGCAGCCCCAAAGATGCACCTTTATTCCATGTTTTACGGTCCGCTGAACAAGCCTTTTGGTGAAAGTTGACCAGGCTCGCGTGAGAACAGAACGTGCCCATATAGAACATTCATCAGTAAAAATGACATTTTCAAAATCTCTATCAATATTCTCATGCGCCCAAGCGAGTCGCTTTGTCACATGTTTTTCAGTCAACAGAGGCTTCTTCATTGTGTTGCGCCATTTCAGATGATGAGTACGAAGATGGGTTCGGATAGTTTCGTAGGATATATCTAAGCCTTTTGCCATTAATTTTGCTTCTCCTTGCCGCAGTGTTAAAGCAGGATTCCGCGAAAACAGATTAACTATTCTTTTTTCATCTTTTTTGTTCACTTTTCCTATCGAGCCACGTTCTGGTAAATCATCAACATTTTTAGCCACTTTATATCACTGTATCCACTTCTGTACAAATGCCTTCGACTTTCTCATATATTTAGCAGCCGCTGATTGCGACATTTTGGGACCTTTCGGGTGGATGCAAAGGAACACAGCCTCGTAGCGCGACGCGTACTTAGCACTCATGGCGTTTAACGTGATTTTCTTTCGAAAGATCAACGACAACTGAATCTTTGTTAACAATGCATCAAGGACAAAGCTTTCATCTATTGGTTTGCGAAAGAATTAGAGCAAAATCTTTTATTACCTGTCGGTGAGGTCGACCACGCTCTTACTTGACAGACTGTAGGAAAAAAAAAACTTTCTCATCATTTCATTTTTTTATCATTTTTCGTCACGGGCTACGGCGCGCATCGTGCTGTGTTGTGTAGCTGTGAATTCGAATAAACTTATTGAAAGAGACAGTATTGTTAATCATAACTTTCAACCCTCACTCCTCACGGCGATCCCAACGAAAAACGCAGAGGTCAGAGACACTTATCACAAGGTAAGCTTTTAATCATTTTTATTAATGTTTTGTTAATTATTAAGTAATGGGGCAGAGGCGGCAATTTCCCCCCGAAGTATATGTTCGGCGCAACAGTAAGGGTCCCTTCGGTTCGCGATGTGCGGGCGGGCCCGTACGGGACGAGTTGGCGGGTCCCGTATTGAAATAAATAAAAAAATGTCTTGTGTATAATATATATTGTGACGTGGTGTTTCGCACCAGTCACCTGAGGAGGCCAACGCATAGCTTATGCGCCTCCTCATAGCTGAAATATCCCCTTTTTACAATCTTGGCAGCCTCGCAGGACTGCCACGCGTGATCCTAACTAACAGCCACGCAGGGCTGTACATATGTTACCTTCACCAGGTACATGGGCTTCAAGCTCAAGTAAAGGCTCCAGCGAGGAGCCAGTCTCAGGAGCCCATGAATAGTCATGGCAGCGCTCGCACACACTGCAGCGGGATTCCTCTCCAAGCTCTTTCCTATCCTTGTAGTGATCCCCGTACCTGCAACCTCCCAGACGGTAATTAAATAAGAAAGAAAATAGTAGTAGCAGCTGCACCTTGGAAGGAAGTACAAGCTGCCACACAACATCAAAGGAAAGTGGAAGAGGAGGTTAGAAGGCAGGCAAAACATAGAAGCACAGCGTTTGAGTGCAAGTAAATACGCACCTGGAAGTGTCTGATAGTGTTGCCTCGCTGCCGCTGCAAGCAAGCTATCGCTGTCCCCGACACCGCTGCTTCGCTTTCTTAACCGCTCTTTGTCCAAGCCGCAGTTGTTGACCCGTAGTACGGCCGCACCTGAAACAGAGAGAGTATAGACAAATTAGTCGACGCCTACCAGCTATGAAACGCGTCGACTTACCTTAATCCTCCGAACATCTGAGGTAGATTCTCGCCGCTCCAGGAAATACACAACAACAACACTGGCACTTGCGAGCGGATAACCTCAACTCCCGCTGCTGGCGAGCAGTAATATCAACTGCCGCCAGCGCTGAGAGCGCGCGGCGGCTGCGTTGCGTGAAGTACTTACACGTACGTTGCGCCGGCGCAGAACGATCATCAAAAAGCTGCGCTCGCGAAAGTGCCACGCAATAAGCTTCTCTTTCACTCCGTTCGGGTCCGTTTTAGCGAAAAGTCACAATTAGCGAGCAGTCGACACTGCGCTCGGGTCCGTTTGAGAAAGAAGTCGCGATACCACCGTAGCTTTAAAAAACGATACGAGCGTGCGAGAAAGTTGTATTGTAGTCTGAAGCGTGGAAGAAAATCTGGTAAGTGCATCAAGGTGTAGCAGCTTTTACCAGGAGGCATCCCTGCAACGAATTGTCCCCGTATCCTTCCCGGCTGCGTGTGTGCGACCGCGTCGCGTGTTACGCGCCATTTTCGACCGTTGTGTATGCTGTACGCCCGCGACCGCTCTAACCGTGAGTTGGCCGCGCAAAGTATTTGCCGCGCAAGAAACCGCGCTACACGATTGTAGCTAGCGCCCTGGGCTCGCGTAAAAACGCGATAAATTCTTGTATTTGCAATTTAGTTTAAATAAACGTATGTGTTCGTGTGCTAAATTTTTAAATCAGTCGTTTAACTTGCACTAGCAAGCAACCCGCTTCCCCCTTTACATTTGTACGCCACCCTGATCCCCAGTGGCGTTACAATGTATATATATACATATATATATATATATATATATATATATATATATATATATATATACAGGGTGTCCCATTTTAACTTAGACAGCTGAATAACTCAAAAAATTGCATTGTAATAAAAAAATGTTTCAGACAAAAGTTGTTGGGTGTTGAGGGGCTGACTCTACTATGACCTTAAACATGTCCTTGAGCTTCAATTTTAAGGTTATTTGAAGGTTAACTTTTGTTTTTTGAATAAAATCCCCTATTTTTGATCTTGGATTCTGAAAGAGTGCAAAATTTAACGTCCAGATAAGCTTTCGCGTCAGGGGTCAAAGTAAACTCTACAAGTCATTTAAGGTCAAATTTCTGTTTTGAGCAGAAAGCTTTTAAATCATAATTTTTGCACCTCGGATCAAAGACTGCCATACAGCAGTGACCATGTCCAATGATATAATATGCACTTTTATTGTGGATGGAATAGGCATCAAAGGACAACGTAATGCCTCTAGTGATTCAGTGCGAACCTAGCCACTAGGTACAAGTCAGCATAGATTCAAAGATCTATTGATAAGGACGCCCCCTCTCTGCAATTTTCGCACGTGTATATTTTTATGAAACGTGTGAGCACCCCCGGAGCCGACGACGAGGACGTAGGGGGCCTCCCGGCTCCATTTCTCTGGCCCTGGAAAGGGCCGATTTGTGGTTGTGTTGCTCTGCAAAGACGAAGCCAATTAAGATCATGTAATGAACCAACCAGTCAAGGCAAGATCGTGTAGAGATCCAGCCAGCTAAGGTGAGATCGTGTAGAGACCCCGCCAGTTAAGGCAAGAATGTGCAGTGATCCAGCCAGTCAAGGCAAGATCGTGTAGAGACCCAGCCAGTTAAGGGAAGAACGTGTAGTGATCCAGCTAGTTAAGGCAAGATCGCATTGTTATCAACTCTTTCCATATCGAGTAGATGCTCAAAGTGTGTACCATTATTTTCTAAGCGCAATAGTAATCGACGGCGAAAGTTACGTTGTACATTTCTAAGCATTTGGGGGGTTATCGCTTTATAAGCTCTTCTTATTCTATCCATCCTATTCAATCATGTCGTTAGAGCTTCACTATGCACAGCATCTTTTACGTATCCCCATAAAAAGAAATCTAGCGGGTTTAGATCCGGTAATCTATGGGGCGACGCAATAGTTCTACCTCGTCCTATCCATTGATTTGAGAATCGTTGATTCATAAATGTCCGTACAATACGAGCAGAATGAGCAGAAGCACCATCCTGTTGATACCATAAATGTAGTCTCACTGCAAGAGGAATATTCTCTAGGTATCCTGGCAAATCATTTTCCAAAATTTATAAATACATTGGACCATGAATGGTACGTTCAAAAATATGTGGTCCAATCACTTGGCCATTACAAATGCCGACTCATACATATGAACTTCAATGATGTTGATTAAGCACCTCACGATACCAATGTGGATTTTCTGACGACCAATAATGGCAATTATGCCTATTGAAACTACCATTGCTTATGAATGTCGTTTCATCGCTGAAACAAACATTCCAAAAAAAATCTGAATTTTGATCCAACATCTCAAGAGCCCATCTACAAAACTATACTCTGAGTACGTAATCAACCTCATTTAATTCCTGTACAAAAGTAATGTGATACGGATGATAATTTACTGATCGTAACAATCTGTGAGCCGTAGGTCGAGCGACTCCCAGTTCCTGTTCTATTTAACGGGTACTAATACGGGGATTTTGGTGACCCATAGCTAAAACTGCAAGCAATCTAGGGTCGTTATTATTCTGAAGTCAATTCCTGTGTCTTTGGCGATGCAGTGGTTAATAGCAAGATCTTCTTTCGATGTTTGTGTATCACTTGTTGAGGAGTAGCATGGCAGCGATTTGGAAACCGCTCCGCATAAGTTCGGGCAGTAAGTCTGTAATTCCTACCACATTCACCGAAGGTTATAAGAATATCGACTACTTTATTAGGCGTATAATTTGCCATTGTAATGACAAGAATTTTATTAGATTAATTAATGCTTAATTACAAATATGCAAAAGAATACATAAAAACTAGTGACTGAGGCACTAAATAGATAAAATTTTGTAGAGATACTATAGGAACTCAATCGGATGGAAAAATTAATTATCGATTCTGAAGGTAAGGATTTATTCTTCGCTTATCTATGGAGAACCATGATAACAGAATACAATAAAACAAGGTGCAAGCACCTTGAATATGTAAAACAATCACTAGTCCAACAATATACTGCAGGGTCAGAATTTGAATAAGAAGTTCACGTATTCAATAATCGATAAAACAATGAAAAATACTATTTTGGTGCCATTTTGAAATTTAAATATGAAACGATCTATTATGATTTTTGCACATGAACATGAGACTGCTGCTTTATTTAAAATTGATCTGCGGAGCATTAACGTTAGAGGTCACGGTGAATCTCAGAAGAAGTTCACATCGTCTCCTAACGCGAAAGCTTAGCCAGACGTAAAACTTCGCACTCTTTTAATTTTCGAGGTCGAAAATAGGGGACTCTATTCAAAAAACAAAGTTGACCTTCAAATGACCTTGGAAATGAAGATCAAGGATATATTCAAGGTAATGGAAGGGTCAGTACTTCGATACCCAATAACTTTTCTCTGAGGCATTGTTTTGAAAAACACGGGTTTACCTGCTTATTGCCCTAAACAGAAATTCGACCTTCAAACGACTTGTAGAGTTTACTTTTACACCTAATGCGAAAGCTTATCTGGACGTAAAATTTCGCGCTCTTTCACAAGAAAGAGGTCGAAAATAGGGGATTTTATTAAAAAAACAAAGTTGACCTTCAAATGACCTTAAAAATGAAGTCAAGGACATGTTTAAGGTCATAGAAGAGTCAGCCCTTTAATACCCAATAATTTTTGTCTAAAACATTTTTATATTACATTGCAATTTTTTGAGTTATTGAACTGTCTAAGTTAAAATGGGACACCCTGTATATATATATATATATGTATTGTCACGGAGAACACTCCGTGCTCCGCGCCGCGTCTTATTTAGCGTAATCGGGATAAAGGGGACCGCGGAAAAGAAGTAACGCGACAGTCGCGGACGGGCAGAAACGGTACGCGACTAGAGATAGGCTAGTCGAGTACCGCATAGGAGAGGCTAGGCTAGGTAGCCAAGCCGTCTCCCGCCTTTTAGAGCAGTATAGAGTTCGCCGTCGGACGAGCCACGCGCTTTCGTTTTTCGATTCACGGAGTTTTTCCGCGGGAAAGAGTGTAATCCCCGCCATTTTGGACGCGCCGATTCCGCGTTTTCGTTTTTTCTTCTTCGCGTTGAAGAAGAAGGTTATCGGGGTGTGTCTTTGGTGTCTTGGCGAGCATCGGCTGTGCAGGCAGCCAAGAAACCCACACCGGCCGACGGCACCGACGCGGATCACCGGCGCCCGGGAGCGGGTCGACTTTGCATCCGAGAGTAAGCCGAGTCGCCTTCCCCGCCATCTTCGACGAGCGTCTAGCGAGCGCGGCTGGCCAGCCAAAGAGTAAGTCCGCTAAGACTTAATTTTCGCGCGTAAAGCCGTTTGTTTTTTTTGTAGTTGTATTTGCGTAGGAGTAACCTCCGCCGGTTACTCCGCGCTTTAGTATTTTCGTATTTTTCGCGGTTCGTGCGAGTGAGAGAGCGCTATCTCTCTCACTCTCGTATACAGGGCGAGACAGTTGCGTTCTCTCTCGCACCTACAGAAGTTTAAGCGCCCGCGAGTGAGAGAGCGGTATCTCTCTCACTCTAGTGGTAGCAGTGCGGGAGAGTCGCTTTCTCTCTCGCACTTGCGGCGTTTACGGCGCGCGCGCGAGTGGGAGAAACCTTTATCTCCCACTCGAGTTAGATCGGCGCGAGAGAGTTGCGTTCTCTCTCGCACCCGCGTAGGGTTAGGCGCGCAAGAGTGGGAGAGCGCTTTCTCTCTCACTCCTACGGCGTAGTACGGGAGATCCGTTGTCTCTCTCGTACTCGCAGTAGAAGCGGCGCGCAAGAGCGGGAGAGCGTTCTCTCTCTTGCTTCAACGGGCTCCGTGCGGGAGAGTGTTCTTCTCTCTCGCACCCGTACGTTAGACGGCGCGCGCGAGTGAGAGAGGCCTTTCTCTCTCACTCTCATAGGCGTAGTGCGAGAGGCGTTTTTTCTCTCTCGCACTCGTGGAATACGCCGCGCGCGGGAGCCATTCTCGCGCATTATATCGCGCCTCACCGCCTGCGCTCCTCGTACGCGGCAATTACAATTTATTTTACTCTCTTTTATTTCTTTTGTAATTATTATTGTTAACTAATTTATTATTTATTATTTCTTTTTTATTATTATTAAATTATTTTATTTATATTTTTACTTTGTTTTTTTTCTGTTTTTTTTCTCCTATTTTTTTCCTGTGTTTTTGTTTCGTTTGGTGCGAGCTTCTCTCGCTTAAATTATTCAATCCTTTTTTTCTTTTATTATTTTTTGTTGACGTTACTTTTCTTTTCATTTTTTTTATTATTATTGCGACGAGGAGCTTTCAGCTCTCCTCCCGGATACCGCCCTCTCCGAGATCAACTAGCCAGGTGAGGACGACGAACGAGCCGCGCAACGACGATTGCGCGGCGTTGCAGCGGGTAAGTTGGGTCCGTAGACCGGCTTGTCGAGCCAGGACCCAGGAGCAAAGTCGTCCAAGACTTTAGCTTCTGCCAAGGGGGCGCAGCGGGCATTTCCGTGCCTCTTGCGGATTGCGCGTTCCCCGAAGCTAATTGCTCCTGTGGCAGGTACCTCTAAACCTGCCACCCCGTTACAGTATATATGTATTCATATCTACATAGTTCACTCTACAAGTTAAATTACATTTAATTACAATTAAATCACTGCACTCCCACACAGCAAGGTGCTCTGTTTACACACCAAAAATCGAAATAAAAAAAAATGTCTCTTAATTCACGAACTGACGAACGCCCAAATTGACGATCTACCAAAAAAAAACTCTTTTACGTTCCGCATTTTACGTAGTATTTGAGTTTTGTCTTCCTCGTTGAAATATCTTATTTTTAATATTCCTGCTAGATTCCCATTTTCATTTGAGCGAATATCTAGACTTCTTATTGGTCCTTTTTTTTGGCTTTTCCTACAGCGGCGGATAAGAAGGTAGTGCAAGGCTTATAAAATACAAAGCTGCTTTCACCCTCTGGATTTTTGGTTACTTTAATTTGGTATCGGTCAGCCAAGGTCTTTTTGGTCTAAATTTTCTGAAATTCAAGGTTAAAGATTAGGCTTTATACACGTTGGGTTCAAAATAACTAAGGTTTATTAGTAAGACATGGCTTTAATCATGGTCTTAAGAAAACATGTTCCGTTGGGTCTTTCTTACCTCTTATGGAACGGTCAAAACTTGTATGGCCTAAGATTGAGGATTAGTTACTGTCCAGGATTTGAATAGATAGTGGTTGTGGAAAGGGCAGAGATTGTGGGCGCCTTAATGGTTGCTTTATCAGTCTTCTGGAAACTAGGATGCGTTACGGTGTCTGCATCATGCAGGATTGGTCTTGGATTGTTGATTGGTTCTGCTATCCAATTGGACGCAGTGATATTTCCTGCAAAGGATGTGTGTGGGCCGTGTCGGAGATTACTTCGACTTCGCGGCTGCTCTGGTTGTGACAATACATCATCTTCTTAGTATAGCACTTCCAGGCTGTAAACATGAACCTCGCAGTGATTGAGATTTGGCCCTGAGCTCCGCCATATATTAAGTAATAAGTATTGGAGATGCTTCTCTTATGATCCCTTATCTGTTTTAAGCGATGAGTAATTTTGTGTGCCGATTCCTTACGGCTCCTCCTTTTTTTAATGTCTGGTGCAGGTCCGCTTGATATTCTGGCTTCAGGTGTATTCATCATTTCTTGATGGTAGTTTCATAAGTCAAGGTAAACTTTCTCCAAGCTGAGTGTTATCTCTGGTTTGTATAATGCGCTGTAATATTCACTTCCGTCGTTTTCTGCAGAACCGAATACGATAGCCTGTCGTGCCCTCAGAAATCTAAGTGTGGATCTTCTTTGTGATAGGCGCAATAGTCAACTGTAAACGGTCTCCCTGGCTGAGCCACTCTTGCCTATAGCCCCTCCTTACTCACATCTGGTCCGTTCAATCTTAACGACGATATTATCTCGGTCGAAACTGAACGATTAACTACATCGTTACTTGAGCTTTTTGAACACATGGCATCTGTACGAAGCATATCGCTTTGTGCTTATAATAAACCTTGGGTGTTAAATGACATCCGTCTCCTCATTAAGGGGTGAGGCCACTCTATAGGCCAAAAAAAATAGGCTTTTTAAATAATTTAAACAGTTTATAATAAAATAGAATATTTTATTAGTGACATCGCAGTCGGTCTTAACCCCTTGCACTCGGCTGTCCTCTTTCATGGGACATCGTAATTCTAGCATATCACTCGGATGTTTCCTCTTATGGGACACTAAGTTTATTAGTGATTATTGGGAATTAAGTTATTTTAGCGCAACTTTTTAACATGCATATTTCTCTGTAGTTTTCTCTTGGAATAGCTCAAGAAATCAAATCAAAATATAGTTAAATTATTAAGTTATACATAAAATGTCAGCAGGTTTAGTGCTAGAACAGAAGGTGAGAAGCGTGCTCATGACGGTCCGAGCACTTCTCAGCGCTATTTAAAAAAAGCAATTAGTAGAGTTTGTAAAATGAGATTGTATTGTTTTTTCTAATAGGAAAACACCCGGTGGCAGGCGTTAAACGACTTGATATTGTCAAACGTGCACAAATCAGCCTGCAATACATATTGCGAAGTGTTTTAAGGTTGATTACACTGTACAAAATAATAAAAAATAAAATATTGATTATTTTGCAAATATACATTTCTCGATGTCAAACAATTCATATCAGTCCAATATTCCCAATGATATGTTACTTAGTTCAAAAACTATACTAAATAACACGAGGGTCTGAAAATGCACGTTTCTGCCGCAAATTAGCGCTGAGTAGCCGATAGCCAACATCCAGATTGATACGGAGTGCAAAGGGTTAAAATTAAATAATACTAATATAAAAAATCATAAGCCATCTTCGTTAAAAGTGATACGATAAATGTGTCAAATACGAATAATACTCAAAATAATACTGTTATATCTATCAGTCGAATCACAATAAAAACAAAAAAATTAGATAAAATATGTGACATCCAATAAGACGTCGCTTATGCGTATGTAGCTTTCCTTTTTGAGCCTGGGTTTCCCAATAGCTTGGGCAAGGAATGCCAGATTATTTGTTTTTAAGAAAGAGAAAGTACAAGAAGGAGTGAAGAAAACTAGAACTAGTATTAGAAAAAAAGAATTAAAATAAATAATAATAGAAAATATTGAGTTGAAGAAAGCTATGAGTGGAACTAGATTAGACCTCTCCGTGTAAGGTCCGGTCGAGCTTCTAAATAGAGCAAGAGAGTGATTAGACCTCTTCATGGAAGGTCTGGTCATTTTTAAGATAGAGAATAGGAGTCCGTTAAGATAAAATAAGTATTTATAAAGGAAAATATACAAATTGATAAAATAGAAGAAAATAAAAGAAATATATGTCTCTTAAAAAAAAACCTTTTACAAAAGGTAAAATGTTGGAAAGTACAGTTTGTCAAGTAAGAGCGTGGTCGACTTCACCGACAGGTAATAAGGGATTTTGCTCTAATTCCTTCGCGAACCGATAGAGGAAAGCTTTGTCCTTGATGCATTGTTAACAAAAATTGAGTTACCGTTGATCTTTTAATAGAGAATCACGTTAAACGCCATGAGTGCTAAGTACGCGTCGCGCTACGAGGCTGTGTTCCTTTGCATCCACCCAAAAGGTCCCAAAATGTCGCAATCAGCGGCTGCTATATATATGAGAAAGTCGAAGGCATTTGTACAGAAGTGGATACAGCTATATAAAGTGGCTAAAAATGTCGATGATTTACCAGAACGTGGCTCAATAGGAAAAGTGAACAAAAAAGATAAAAAAATAATAGTGAATCTGTTTTCGCGGAATCCTGCTTTAACACTGCGGCAAGGACAAGCAAAATTAATGGCAAAAGGTTTACATATATCCTACGAAACTATCCGAATCCATCTTCGTACTCATCATCTGAAATGGCGCAACACAATGAAGAAGCCTCTGTTGACTGAAAAACACGTGACAAAGCGACTCGCTTGGGCGCATCAGAATATTGATAGAGATTTTGAAAATCTCATTTTTACTAATGAATGTTATATATGGGCACGTTCTGTCCTCACGCGAGCCTGGTCAACTTTCACTAATAGGCTTGTTCAGCGGACCGTAAAACATGGAATAAAGGTGCATCTTTGGGGCTGCTTCTCAAAGCAGGGATTCGGCACTTTGCACCTCTTTACTGACAACCTAAATGCCGAGAAAATGATAAAAATCTACAAAAAGGCTTTACTGCCATCTGCTAAACGATGACTCATCACAAAAAATGAAGATTGGATTTTGCAGGAGGACAACGATCCTAAACACCGCAGCAAGCTCTATACTCAGTGGAAGACTCAATCTGGCATCGTTACATTGGATTGGCCGTCGCAGTCGCCCGATGCAAACCCTATTGAAAATGTGTGGGCATATATTAAACGGAAGCTTCATGGAAGACGCACATACACTTTGAAGCAGTTGTCTTACGAAATTCGTCGGATCTGGAGATCCTTGCCACTAGAATACGCCGTCAAATTAGTAGAAAGCATGCCTCGGATATGCCAGGCAATTATCGACGCCGGTGGTGACTGGATACATTATTGACCAAATTGCATCATTGTTTGTAATGTGTACAATGTATATATAAATATGAAAATTTCATCAAATAAATTTTTTTATAAATTAACACGACCACGCTCTTACTTGACAGACTGTAGAAGTTATTTTGTATCTCATTTTAAAAACATTATTTTTTAATTTTCCAAACATACAATTTATAGATAAAAAATTTGTATAATTTTAATATGACCATATTTTTAAAACTGCTTTTTATTTTTTACATATTTGTACTATTTCATCTTTCATTAATAAATTGCATATTTACAAACTTAATGTCGTAAAATTTTTTGTAAAAGATTGATTTCATAAAAAATGTTTAAATAATACAGTTGTTCTTTTAACGAATACAGTTTCACAGATCACTTGAATTTATAAAAACTTATATTTTACATTTTTCCTTAATTGATGATAAAATTATGGCTGCTTAGTGAATTATTTTTAGAGTTTTATGTATAATTTTATAATTTCACCTACAGAAAGTTGTGAAATCAAAAAAATTGTCAAGTATTTGTTTTCTTTGTTTCACATTTTGCACATTGTACCGTGTATTACGTAACTTTATTTATATGATCCGGCTTCTGAATTTTAATTATAATTAATTAAATAATCTATTTACTATTTATTTGCAATAATTTCTAATGTAAGTGAAGCAAAGTAATTAAATTTTGTAATTACCAAAATTTAAATTTCAACTAAAGAAGGTTGTGAAATCTGTAAAAAAAATTGTCAAGTATTTCGATTTGCTTTTTCTTTAGATCGAAAAATTGATGTATATAATACATTTACCATAGATAAGCTATTTCATTTACTAGAAACATATTTAGTCAAAAAGTCTATGCAACTTATCAATAATAATATCGATAGCTGATTAATTAATAAATATATGTAGATGTTGAGTTTGCATTAAAAAAACATACAATAAAGAGTTTACATAACACATCGTTCAATAAGTCCCGAGACTAACCCAGAGATGGTGCTAGTAGTACTAAACTGGCCACGTTTCCATAGGGTGCGAATCTTTACATGAAACGTGTTGAAATTTCACGTCGATCGGATCACAGACAGCAGAGTTATCGAGGTTAGAGTGAAGTCACTTAGTAATTTGTTTGAAAAATGGAAAAAAAGCGAGTTTTGCGTATTGGTAAAATATTGTTTTTTAATAAGTAAAAACACCGTTAAAGCCCAGCAATGGCTTGAAAAACATTAGTTGAACTCCACTCCATCCAAACCAACGATTTGTCGTTGGTATGCTGAGTTTAAACGTGGTCGTACGGACACAAACGATGCGGAACGTCCGGGTAGGCCATTGGAAGCCGTTACACAGAAAAATGTGAGTGAAGTGTTAAAAATTGTAATGAAAAATTGCAAAGTAAAGGTCCGTGAGATTGCAGAAATGATACAGATATCATCTGGAAGCGTATTTACAATCCTTCATGAAAAATTGAGCATGAAAAAGGTTTTTTTTAAATGGGTGCCGCTATTGCTTTCAGTGGAACAAAAACAGCAACGAGTAGACGATTCAGAGAGCTGTTTAGCGCTATTTACTCGCAATAAAAAGAATTTCCTGCGTCGATACGTGACCATGAATAAAACATGGATACATTATTTCACTCCGGAGTCGAATCGGCAATCATCTGAGTGGCGCATGGTTGGTGAAAGCCGCCCAAAGCGTCCAAAAACGCAGCGGTCTGCTGGCAAAGTCATGGCGTCTGTTTTTTGGGATACACATGGCGTGATTTTCATTGACTACCTGGAAAAAGGTATATCGATCAACAGTGATTATTATATTGACTTGTTGGTACGTTTGAAGGAGGAGATCGCAGCAAAACGACCGCACATGAAGAAGAAAAAAATCCTTTTTCACCAAGACAATGCACCATGCCACAAGTGCATGAAAACAATGGCAAAATTGAACGAATTGGGCTTAGATTTGCTTACCTACCCCCCGTATTCGCCAGATTTACCCCCCAGCGACTACTGGCTCTTTGCTGATCTCAAAAAAATGCTCCAGGGAAAAAAATTTGGCTCGAATGAGGAGGTCATTGCCGAAACTAAAGCCTATTTTGAAGCAAAGAATAAATCCTTCTATAAACATGGTATAGAAATGTTGGAAAGGCGTTAGAAAGATTGTATCATTCTAAAAGGAGATTATATTGATAAATAAAAATGATTTTTGAAAAAAAATGTTGTTTTCGTTGTTAGTCTCGGGACTTATCGAACGATGTGTTACACAGTGTGTCCCATGGAAAACGGAACTTTTTCAAAACATCGATTTATATTGGCGCCACCTATTTGACATCCTATCAAAATC
This sequence comes from Chalcis sispes, assembly GCA_949987625.1. Taxonomy (NCBI): domain Eukaryota; kingdom Metazoa; phylum Arthropoda; class Insecta; order Hymenoptera; family Chalcididae; genus Chalcis; species Chalcis sispes. The sequence continues at coordinate 52,040,792 of OX465095.1, forward strand.
TATGACATTTGGTTCAATGGAAACCAGAATATCGCGCTCAAAGTGACAGTGTGTTTGTGGCATCGGTCAAAAAATGAACTTCGAACAAAGAGCAAATATTAAGTTCTGTTTTAAACTTGGTAAATCCTTTACTGAGACGCATAATTTGCTGAAACAAGTTTATGGCGATAATTGTCTATCCCGCCACAGAGTGTATGAGTGGTATAAGCGGTTCCAGGAAGGTCATGAAGACATTCAGGACGTCGAACATCCAGGTCCTTCGAATACCGTGGTTACTCAAAGTAACATTGAAAAAGTGCATAAATTTATAAAAAATGAGCCAAAATCTTCATTGCGATACATGGAAATGGAATTAAATATGTCCAAAAATTCAATTCATTGCATTTTGACCAAACATTTTAATCTACGGAAGGCGTGTGCACGCTTTGTTCCACACAAATTGACCGACTACGAAAAATCGCTCCGAATTCAACATTGTAAGGGTTTGATTAAAGAGTCAAAAAAGGCCTCAAACTTGAAATATTTAATTGTGACTGGTGACGAGACATGGTGTTTTCAAGATGATCCCGAAACCAAGCGTCGAAGTGCTGAATGGAAGCACCCAACCGAGCCCAATCCGAAAAAAAGTCGTCTTGCAAAGTCAAAAGTGAAGACAATGTTGATTCGTTTCTACGATTCGGAGGGTATTATATATTTATCGTGAATTCGTTCCAGCTGGTCAAACGATTACTGCTGTGTTTTATCTTGGTGTTATGAAGCGTTTGCTTAGCCGTATTCGTCGTGTGCGGCCACAATACCGTGAAAAAGGGAGCTGGCGTTTGTTGCATGATAATGCCCCGTCTCATCGATCGAACTTGATCACGGATTTTCTGATCAAAAATTCTATTTTAACCATCAACCATTCACCGTACTCGCCGGATTTGGCTCCGTGCGACTTCTACTTGTTCTCCAAATGGCACTTGCCTATGAAAGGAAAACATTATGCCGACGTAGAGGCCATCCAAAGAGCGACGACCGACATACTAAAGTCGATGGATAAAAATGATCTCAAAAACTCATTCAATATGTTAATTAATCGTGCAAAACGTTGTATTGATGCGGAAGAAGACTATTTTGAATAAAATAAATGAGATTTGCCGGAATATTGAGTTTTTGTTTTTATTTTAAAAAAGTTCCGTTTTCCATGGGACGCACTGTGTATACCATTTTAGAGGTTATATTTTTTAAAGATTTTAACGAACCTATATATATATATTATATATATATATATATATATATATATATATATATATATATATATATATATATATATATATATATATATATATATATATATATATATATATATATATATATATACATATATAATGTGTTAATAGTATTAAAAAAAATTAAATACGTATTGATACTATTTAAAAATTAAAAATGTTATACTTTTACTTAAAAGTGTTTATTGTTAGTATTATTTAAGTAAATAATAAATAAACATGAAATAATTGTGTTTAAAACAAAAACAATCAAGGGGTTATTAATTATGTTTACGATTTCTTCTATAGTGTGAAGTATTTTTTTAAATTAAGATATAATTACAATTTAAATATATTAAATTTTTAATTATTTCTTAATTTAAAAAAATACTTTATGCTAAAGAAGAAATTTCAAATGTAAAATTAATACAAGTGTTTATGGATTGCCATGCAACTTATGATTCAAATTTAAATCTTAGTTATACAAGCGTTGCATAGCGTAATGGTTAGGGCGTCTGCTTTATAATGCGAAGGAACCGGGTTCGATCCCACTGTAGGTCAAACGCTTTTCTGCGTTTTTTTCCGTAAAATGATGTGTAACACGTGCACATGTGAAATAATATGTGCGACAATGCGAATAAACGATTAAATATTAAGGCGTATGTTAAAAATATGTATAATTATAATGAAAAATAATATTCAAAAATATATAAAATACATAATATTAAGACTCGTTGGCTATTCGCAATATACTGTCCTTTTGTTCTTTAAAAGTAGATAATACATATGTGACGTGTACATTCTAAAGTTAGTTTTAAACCTACTCACTAGATGGTGTTAGTAGAAGCTAAAGCAGAGGTGAAACAGAAATTATAAATAATTCATTTTAATATATTTACTATATATATTAACACCCCCACTTATCAAAATAAGCGAAACATTATGCACTTACAATTCCTAACATATTCATGAACTTGTAATGTTTTACATGACACAAACCCTTAGTCAGTATGTCAGCAGGCATTTTTTCAGTAGAAATATATTTAATTTTAATCAGCTTATCATTAATGACATTTCTAATATAATGGCAACGTACATCTATGTGTTTAGACCTGCTATGACACTGTTGACTAGAGGCCAATTTCATGTTTTTTGATTATCACAATGCAAATCAATTACAAATAATTGTCCAGTAATCTCATGAATTAAATTTCTTGCATAAACAGCCTCTTTAGAAGCTTCAGACATAGCTGTATACTCAGCTTCAGTGCTAGACAGACTAACTAACTTCTGTTTACGGCTTTGCCAGGAAATTGCTGATCCAGACATCATGAAACCGAATCCAGTATAGGATTTCCTATCTATGGCATCAGATACCTGATCACTGTCTACAAAACCTTGTAAATTCATATCATTACTGGTATATCTTGAACAATAATTTTTGGCACATTGTAAGTATCTCAATATTCGTTTTGCATAATTACAGTCTGTCAAGTAAGAGCGTGGTCGTGTTAATTTATGAAAAAATTTATTTTAAGAAACTTTCATATTCATATATACATTGTACACATTACAAACAATGATGCAATTTGGTCAATAATGTGTCCAGTCACCACCGGCATCGATAATTGCCTGGCATCTCCGAGGCATGCTTTCTACGAATTTGATGGCGTATTCTAGTGGCAAGGATCTTCAGATCCGACGAATTTCGTAAGACAACTGCTTCAAAGTGTATGTGCGTCTTCCACGAAGCTTCCGTTTAATATATGCCCACACATTTTCAATAGGGTTTGCAACGGGCGACTGCGACGGCCAATCCAATGTAACGATGCCAGATTGAGTCTTCCACTGAGTACAGAGCTTGCTGCGGTGTTTAGGATCGTTGTCCTCCTGCAGAATCCAATCTTCATTTTTTGTGATGAATCATCGTTTGGCAGATGGCAGTAAAGCCTTTTTGTAGATTTTTATCATTTTCTCGGCATTTAGGTTGTCAGTAAAGAGGTGCAAAGTGCCGAATCCCTGCTTTGAGAAGCAGCCCCAAAGATGCACCTTTATTCCATGTTTTACGGTCCGCTGAACAAGCCTATTGGTGACAGTTGACCAGGCTCGCGTAAGGACAGAACGTGCCTATATAGAACATTCATCAGTAAAAATGACATTTTTAAAATCTCTATCAATATTCTCATGCGCCCAAGCGAGTCGCTTTGTCACATGTTTTTCAGTCAACAGAGGCTTCTTCATTGTGTTGCGCCATTTCAGATGATGAGTACGAAGATGGGTCCGAATAGTTTCGTAGGATATATTTAAACCTTTTGCCATTAATTTTGCTTGTCCTTGCCGCAGTGTTAAAGCAGGATTCCGCGAAAACAGATTCACTATTCTTTTTTCATCTTTTTTGTTCACTTTTCCTATCGAGCCACGTTCTGGTAAATCATCGATATTTTTAGCCACTTTATATCGCTGTAGCCACTTCTGTACAAATGCCTTCGACTTTCTCATATATTTAGCAGCCGCTGATTGCGACATTTTGGGACCTTTCGGGTGGATGCAAAGGAACACAGCCTCGTAGCACGACGCGTACTTAGCACTCATGGCGTTTAACGTGATTCTCTTTTTTAAAAAAATCAACGACAACTGAATCTTTGTTGGCAATGCATCAAGGACTAAGCTTTTCTCTATCGGCTTGCGAAAGAATTAGAGCAAAATCTTTTATGACCTGTCGGTGAAGTCGACCACGCTCTCACTTGACAGACTGTACATCATAACAAGTATTAAACTGGCTGAGATAGCTAACAGCATAAGCAATGTCTGGCCTTGTTAGTACTGTCAAATACATTAAACTGCCAATGAGTTTTTGATAAGGAACATTATGTAAACATTCTGTAGATTTCTCTATATTTAGTTTTGGTTCAATGGGAGTACTTTGAGGTTTACAATCAGACATCTGGAATCTTTCAAGTAATTGTGCAATGCACTGCGTTTGATCAATAGTAATAATATTTTCATCTTTGTTTACATTAATTCTCATTCCTAAATACTGTCTAAAAGGAACCAAATCCTTTAACTTGAACTCTGAAGCTAATACATTTTTCAATTTTTCAGTATGATTATCATTGTTAGAAAAAATTAAAAAATCATCGACATATAACCCAATAATTATTTTTATATTACTCTTAGTTTTTGCAAACAAACATGGTTCATACTGACTGTTATTAAAACCTAATTTACAAAGACAATCTTTTACTCGCTCATACCATGCTAAAGATGACTGCTTTAAACCGTAAATGGCTCGTTTTAATCTTAACACATTTCATCCACTTTTGTTTGCAAAACCTTTAGGTATTGACATATAAATTTTTTCTTTTAAAATACCATTTAGATATGCTGTAGTTACATCTGAATGTGTTATGCTCATTCCCATTTTAACACTAAGAGCAAACAATAATCTTAGAGTGAAATGACGAATTACAGGCGCAAAAGTACGAGTATAATCTACACCTGGCTTTTGCGTAAAGCCTTTGGCCACAAGCCTAGCCCGGTACCTCACATTATTGTCCACATCAAACTTTTTAACAAAAATTCAACGACACTTCACTATAGATACATCACCAGGATTTTTAACGAGCTCCCAGGCGTCATTGTCTTCAAATGACTGCAACTCATTAGCCATGGCACGCCTCCACTGCTCCTTCTCAGCCCCCTCGAGAGCCTCTGAGATTGAGATCTCTTCAGATGTTGGAACAGTACTGGATACACACAAGTTACTAAAACCGTACCTCTCAGGTTGTTTCCTTTGGCGCTTTGTTCGTACATAAGGCTCCGACTCTGGAACTGATGACATCTGGACATCCTGCAACAGCACCTGTGCATTCTCATGCAGTGTGTCTGCACCGTCAGTATATACTGAAGAATCTGAAGAGCTATCACTTTGATCATCTACATTTGGAATACAGAATATCCCCACTGAATCGCTGCTCTTCTCCTCTACGCTGACTGCTGGTGTCTCCACACTATGTTGTGCTGTCTCGTCATCTGGTATCCATATAGCTTCTTCGCTGGTTGCAATGTCGCAATCTGTCTCGCCTTCTATCACAATGACATCCCTGCTGGTGATGATAGTGTTCTTGGTAGGATTATACAACCTATATCCTTTCACATCCTCTCCATATCCGACAAAGATGTGCTGTGTGGCCTTCTTATCCTACTTCAGGCGCTTCTCCTTGGGAATATGTACCATCACCTTGCTTCCAAATAGTCTGATGTGACTTAAGTCAGGTTTTGATCCATGCCACAGTTCATAAGGGGTCTTTGGTACTTCTGACACAATCGACCTATTTTTCAAATAAACAGCTGTACTGGCTGCCTCCGCCCAAAATTTCTTGCCCAACTTTGCATCATATAATAGACATTTGCCCTTTTCAATGACTGTGCGATTAGCCCTCTCACATACATCATTTTGTTCTGGCGTATAACTATTTGTTTTCTGGTGAATAATGCCATAGTGCTTTAAATAATTTTCAAATTCTTTACTGCAGTATTCAAGTCCATTATCAGTGTAAAAAATCTTTATTTTCTTTCCTTGTTGATTTTCTATCATAGATTTAAATTCTTTAAATTTACTTAAAGCTTCATTCTTCTGTTTGAGAAAATAGATGAAAGTCATCCTACTGTAATCGTCAACAAATAGCATAAAATACCTACTGCCATTTAAAGAATCACCTCCATTGGTCCACACGAATCACTATGTATTCGATGATACGTCTCTGTACTTCTTTCACCAACATGAGAGAATGGTAACCTCATCTGCTTTCCTTCACAACAAGTTGTAGACTCTGCTTTTGTTATGTCAAACGAACCATCATATGATAAGCCATCTACAATGTCTTTTCTCATTTTATTCATGTCTTGACTGTTGATGTGAGCTAGCCTTCTGTGCCATAATTGTCCAGTGACTGCAGGAGCTGCCAACACGTAACTCTGTGATTGCAACTTCAACTTGTGAACACCATCAGTTAAATCTGCCACTGCAACTAAGGCAACATTTATGTCATAAATATAACAATGTTTTTCTTTAAATACAACATTGTTGCCGTTCCTGATAAGCTCACTAACTGATAACAAGTTTGTTGTCAAACTAGGTACGCACAGCACATTCTTGACAGTTATGTGGCATTCCATGTCCGAAACGATATCAACATCTCCAGAGCAATCAACTGGCACTTTTGATTCGTTAGCAACAACGATTTCTGGTAATCACTGCTTAAAATTTCTGTTTTTAATCCAATCTTTGTTTGTCGTCATGTACGCACTTGCACCACTGTCGACGTACCATTCCGTCTTGTTAAACTTTCCATTCATAAATACAACGTTAAAAACGCATTTATTTGCGGTTTTCTTCAATAACGGACACTGGTTTCGATAATGTCCGCTACTTTTGCATTTATCACAAACGACTTCTTTTGTTATTGAATCTTTAACTGTCATTGTCTTCGTGTTTGAGTTTGACGTTGACGTGGACGCACCGCCATTTTTCTTAGGTTTGGTGTTGCCATAGTGATATTTATTTTTCGCCACGAATGTAGCGCTGATTTGAAACTCATTGGTAACTTCCATGTCAAGCAACTTTGACTTGATGACGTCAGCTGTTATCGGAATACCCGAATGTTCAATAGCCATTATCATCGGAGAATAACGATCAGACAAACCTGCTAATAATAATGATCCCACCCATTCGTCGGTTATTGTGAATCCTGTGCCATTCAACCGTTGAGCTGTTTCGACGATTTGTGTGACATATGTAGTCATCGAGTCACAACTATCCAATCTTATGGAAATTAAATGTCGAAGCAAGGTTATTTTTCTCGAGAAACCGGAATCATCAAACATGGTCTTTAATTTAGTCCACAATTCCGCTGAATTTTCCGTGTCTCTGATATGCACGTATAAAGCTGGATCAATTGTTCATATTAATTTTGCCTTTGTTTTTGCATCTTCCGCTGGCTTAATTTCAAAACCGGCCGGTGGTTTGATATATTTTTCTGTTCCATCCAAGACCAGTAAGTTTTCAGCCGCAAAACACCATTCATCGTAATTCTCCCTGCCTTTCAACCTCGGCACACTAGCGATGTAGTTCGAGTTCATGTTTCCGCGAATCAACAAGCACAATTTATCTATTTTAAACTTAAAATAACTGATAAATTCGGAAATTGCCCATAAGCTATTAAGACTCGTTGGCTATTCGCAATATACTGTCCTTTTATTCTTTAAAAGTAGATAATACATATGTGACGTGTACATTCTAAAGTTAGTTTTAAACTTACTCACTACATGGTGTTAGTAGAAGCTAAAGCAGAGGTGAAACAGAAATTATAAATAATTTATTTTGATATATTTACTATATATATTAATACTTAACTAAAGTTTTTATGAAGGTTTTAAGAAAGTATTTTGAAAGGTTTCATCAACTACTTACAATCATTATAATGATTAGCTTTTTGTTTCTTACACAAAAAAGAAATATGTAACCGTTCTAAAAGCTAATAACTATTTATATTCTAGCATTTATTGCATCTATGTTTGTAAGAACATTTCCTAAAAATTAAAATCTAATAAAATCTTATAAACATTTATTAAATTTATAAAATGACGATAAAAACTTCGAAACATTAATATACATTATTGACTATTATTAGAGTCTAAAATCCACACATTATAAGATTTTAATATTACCTAATAAAAGCTAATATGTAATCATTATGAAGAATTACTTTTTGTTGATAACATTTACATACACGTGATTATTTCCGCTTGGGTTTCATGAAAGAACATTTCTTTAGAACAATCTTTAAAAATTGGTCGTTCTGTTGTCAGTGCTAGAGCTGATAATATTATACTATATATTTGATTGTAAAGTATTTGATTGTATTGATGGAGTTTGTACTAGACTTGGATTTCCACCTACAGTTGTTGGAGAAATTGTTGCAGTAGTTAAAGCCTACACAACTCGAGCTGCTGATGGTGCTTTTCCTACTGAATTATTAGATGAAATAAGTAAAATATTACAAAAGAGAGGAGTTGAATTTGGTGTTACAATAGAGAGAAAAAGACGTTGTGGTTAACTTAATTTAGCTTTATTTAGATGTACAGCAATGGTTATCGGGTGAGTGCACTTTTTTTCAATAATAAAGATAACTATAAATTTATTTTTATTTATAATATGAAAATTTAGTTTATTAAAGTTATAAAATTCACTTATTAGTCTGCTTATTTATTGAATATTCACTTAAAAAAAAATTCAAGTAATTTTATATATTTTTCTAATTTTATTAAAAGTTTATATCTACAATATTAATAAATTTTTATTATTTTATTGTATTACTTTTATTATTCGTCTAAAAAGTTATAATAAAATTTTTTTTTGGGTTTTTAATCAATAATATATTAATAACACAATCAATTGCAAGTCTTATTACACCTTACTAGATTCCTTTGTATTTGCTTCGCAATCATTTTTTTTTTTATTCTCTGCTACCTATTTTTTGCTTATGATCATACATAATAGTTTAAAGTTTCAAAATATTGTTTCATTTACTTTTGCGCTGTATGACCTCTATCTATGACATGGTATACGAACATTTATTTTTGTCCTTTTTTAGCCTTTTCTGGATTGCAGGTGTTTTAGAATTTATCAAATACAATTAATTATTTGTTTAACAAAAGTGTGATTATTTAATTAATCAAAAAGATTTAAAACTTAAAATGAGTAATGGTGAGAAAAAATTTTTCTAAAATTCAATAATTAATTTCTTTTCGTTATTTATAAATATATTTTTTAGAATTCACATTGGATATAGTTAAACAAACTTTTGTACTCAAAAGTAAAGATAAAAAAGAAAATAATCAGATATACAAATTAGATATTTTGATAAATTTTATGGAAACTGAAACATGGATCGATTTGACTCCTACAAATTAAAACTTATTAATGTTATATGAAGATTCGTTGTGATGATAAATAATTAATGTAAACAATTGGCTATAAAAATATATTTTATTAAATATTTAATCACTTGTTTCTTATTTGCCGCTAAATTTACAATTTTGTGCCTAGTCATTTCCAATTCTCTATGTTCCTGCTAAAAGTAAATTAATGTTTATTTCAGTAGAATATCATTATTTTATTTTTAAATACCAATAAATTAAAATTATCTTTTAAATTAAATTATTTTTACTCAAATTTGTAAAACAACATGATTAAAACAGTTTATTTTTTTTAATTAAATAATTTATGTATTATATTAAATAATTAATTGATTTTATTATATAATACAATTTGAAAATAAATTTGTAATATAAAATATATTGCAAGTATTTGCATGTATTTAATTTATAAACATTATATTTCTTTTATATTTATAAATTTGTATCAACACAAATATAAATTAAATTTTTTTATCAACAACACAAATATAAGTTAAATATTTCAATTAACAACACAAATATAAATTCAATTTTATTAATATTTTTATTATAAATTAATATAATGTTATTTTGTACATGAAATTACAAAACAATTTGTACATGATTATTATCTATTACTTTAAATTTAACTTATTTTTATAATAAAATTTATATCAAAATTATATTTCTTAAAATTTAACTTATTTTTATAAAGTTTTTACACAAACATTTTGTAAAATATAAAAATGATAAAATTATAAAAAAACAATGGCCAAAAGTTTCTCGAAATATTTACATTCTTTTCTTAGAACAAACGTTAATTTTATAACATTCTACAAAATTTAACAACTTTTTTAAATTTCATTTTCTTTTATCTATACAACTAATGCATCATATAGTGCAATCATTCTTCACAGATTACTTTCATAATTATTCTAATATAATATTTTATAATTTGATATATATTCTACCCAATTAATGAAATCTGAATACAACCTTTTTAATAAAAAGAAAATTTTGGTAAGTATTGGTTGTCGTTTAAACACACACAGTATGTCGGAAAAGTTCCCGAACTTATTTTGTAGCGCTTGTACGAGTGGCGCCACCTCTTGGACGACACCGGTACTATGTTGCTACATCCCTCTGGAGTGTCTGAGAATTTTTTCACCAGTATCCGTTCATTAGTTGCCGAGATAGACGTGCTTGAGTGAACGTGTGTTTAGTACCTCGTTGCAAGCTCTACGATGGATGAGAAATTTGAACATCGTAGCGCAATTAAATTCTGCTATAAACTTGAAAAAACTTTCGTGGAAACGAAAAAAATGATCGATTCGGCTTACGGTGGAGGTGTAGTGTCGCGTACAACTGTTTACGCGTGGTCCAGTCGGTTCAAGAAGGGTAGAGAGTCGTTAGAAGATGACGAGAGAAGCGGCCGGTCGTCAACAGCTGTTACCGACGAAAACGAGGCTCGCCTGCGCGCGCTACTGAAGCAGGATTGCCACATGTCTCTCAGAATGTTGGCAGACGAACTAAACTCGATTTGTTCCGCACTTTCTCACACCAGACCAGAAAGAAACTCCCATCCAATGTTGTCAAGATTTTATCGAGACTTGCGACACCACTCCGGGCTTTCTAACCTCAATTGTAACAGAAGACGAGACTTGGTGCTTTTAATACGATCCTTTCACATAGCGCCAGTCATCCACTTGGCTCAGTCCGGGCCGTGCGAGGCCTCAAAAAGTGCGCCAACAAAAATTACGGGTAAAGACGATGTTCATTACTTACTTCGACTCCAAAGGCCTGATACACAAAAAATTTGTGCCCCCAAACACCACCGTAAATGCTGCGTATTACATAGAGGTGTTAAAACGTCTAAAGCGTCGGATTAATCGCATCAGGCCCAAGTACAAGAAACCAGGATCGTGGAGTTTGCTGGATGACAATGCGCCTGCTCATTCTTCAAACATTGTGAAGCGTTATTTTGCCGAAAATCAGATCCCACGCATCAATCACGCCTTATACTCGCCAGATCTGGCTCCAGCCGACTTTTTTCTATTTCCCAAGCTAAAAATGGCCTTGAAAGGACGATTTTTTAAAGATGTACCGAGCATTCAGCGGCTTGCACCGAGCGTCTCACAGCGATAACTTCAGAGGAGTACCAGAGAGCCTTCGAATCACTCATGGAGCGCTCAAATGAGTGTATATCTAGGGAAGGGGACTATATTAAAAGTTAACTGGAATAAATTTCTTTAGATGTAATTTTTAATTTTTTTATTTCAAAAGTTCGGGAACTTTTCCGACATACTGTGTATTTTTCTGTACTCTTTTCATGTATTATCAATTTATCGAATATTCTTGCGTGTACAACTTTGCTTCCGCCGTTTTTTTCCGAAATTCGAGGCTTTATCGTAAAAAACTGGTTATACATTTATGATTCAAAGTATTGTCCGTCGCTGACCACTATTTTCTCCCATCTTTCGGGCAGCATACGAATGGCACGTTGAAAATTGGTCATCTTTTGAATCGATCGACGAATCGATTCAATTTTTTACTTCTTCATGAGACCGGAAGTGCTGGTCAGCCAGGCCATGTGCCATTGATCGAAACAAGTGATAGTCCGAGGGAGCAACGTCTAGAGAATACGGCGGGTGGGGTAGGACTTCCCATTTCAAAGTTTCCAAGTATGTCTTGACCACTTTCGCAACATGAGGTCAAGCATTGTCATGCTGTAAAATCACTTTATCATGTCTCTCGTTGTATTGCAGCCGTTTGTCTTTCAATACTCGGCTCAAACGCATTAATTGCGTTCGATAACGATCGCCTGTGATTGTTTCAGTCGGTTTTAACAACTCATAATACACTACGCCGAGCTAGTCCCACCAAATACTGAGCATGACCTTGGAACCGTTAATCTTCGGTTTGGCCGTCGACGTGGAAGCATGGCCGGGATATCCCCATGATTTTCTGCGCTTGGGATTATCGTAGTGAACCCATTTTTTGTCTCCAGTCACAATGCGATGCAGAAATCCTTTCCGTCTTTGCCTTGCAAGCAGCTGTTCACAAACACACAAACGCCGTTCAACATCTCTCGGCTTCAACTCGTACCGCACCTAATTTCCTTGTTTCTAAATCATTCCCATGACTCTCAGGCGTTTTAAAATGGCTTGTTGCATCACTCCCAATGATCCTGCCAATTCTTGTTGCGTTTGACACGAGTCTTGATCAAGTAATGCCTCTAATTCTGCATCTTCGAAAACCTTCTTTCTTCCACCGCCATGCTGGTCTTCGACGTTAAAATCGCCGTTCTTGAATCGTTGAAACTACTCTCGGCACGTTCTTATACTATTAGCGGCCTCACCATAGGTATTTGAGAGCATTCGATGAGCCTTAGTCGCAGATTTCTTCATATTAAAGCAGAAAATTAAAACCTCCCGCAAATGTCGAGAATTTGGCTCGTAAGCTGACATGTTTAATCGAGAATAACTTTATGATGCAGACGCAAATCGACTAATATTTCGATGGCGTTATGTTACCAAATACCTAAGCTTATTGTATGACATCTATGATCTATTTATTTCAACTACCACTTACCGCTACAGCCATCTATTGCAAAACGGCGGCAACAAAGTTGTACACCCAATAGTATGGCACCTATGAGTAACTTATTAAAAAGAATATTTAAAATCAGCATTTTTGACTCTCGACAGTTGTGAAATCAAATAATATTGCTAAGTATTTTCTTTTTCATCAACACATTTTTTTTTAACGATAGCTGATCATCGATGTTGTTATATATAATATGTTAATGAATATCTACATGTAAATACAACAATCTTTTAAATACAAAAAAATTATCGTTTTCGTTGTTCTTAAAAAATATGAAAAAATATAATTAATAATTAATTTTCATAAACATACTTTCAAATTTTCTTTAATTTTGAAATATTTTAGACTAAAGAAAGCAATAAAATATAATAATATCGCTAAATATCATCTTTCTTTTTATAACTGTATTTTTGACCGCTACCTGGTCATCATTTACTTATCGGATTAATAAAAAGTCATTACACAATTTTCTACGCACGAAAGTTGTGAAATCTATTTAATGTTTTTAAGTATTTCAATATTTGTGTCGAACACATTTATTTTATAATTTTAGTTAATACTAAAAAATATTATTTTATATTTTATACAATTTTCTTTTGAAATGTTACTTTGAATTGAAATATCAGAGTATATAAAATATCAATCATGTGAAATGATTCTTTTTACTCTTACATTTATTTAGTTTTTATTTTAATTTAATTCAATAATTTAAATATAATTTTATATTGTTTTCGTACGATAGTAGGAAGTTGCTTCGAATGAAACCACTGAAATCAAATAATTCTCTTAACTGTATTTTTTTATATCTTTTATGCTATATTCTTTTACAACTTAGGTATATATTTCATAAAAAGTTACTTGTGACATGTAATTAAGGAAACATTTGCCTTTGAAATTGAAAAAAAAAACACTTTTTAAAAATTTTATTATGAAAAAACTATTATATTTATTGATAAAATTTCTTTTAGACATTGTTAAACAGTCTCTAAAGAATATAAAACAATTTTTTTTTATTTTTAGTTTCCCTTGGCTGCTGCAGAGGGCGTCATCTAAAAGTTGCTTTTCAAAAGGTAGGACATATTGTGGACCTCCTGTAACAGATTTTTGAAAAATTTAAAATGGATCCTGTTCTTGAGACTCAAAACTATACAATAAGCCTCTAAAACTCATACTTTTTTATATTTTGAAGTTTTTGTATGTATATTTCGGAAAAATGCGAAAAAACGGCATTTTTTGGGGGTAAGTCACCCCCGTAAAAAAAAGGAGGGGTATTTTTTTAAACTTTTAGAGGCTTATTGTTTATTATTTTCAATAAGTAATCGAATGCTTTTCGGTTTTCTAAAATCGGTTAAGTAAATTCGGAGAAAAACGTCCTACCAGTTTGAAAAAGGTAGTTTCGAGAAAAACGCGTTTAAAGTTTTTTTACCATAATTTTATTGAATAAAAGGTCAAAAACTTTTTTTTTACCTTTAATCGGCCATTCCTGGTGAATACTGAGGACCCTCGTTATTTAGTAATTGCTGTAAGGGGCTGGCCAAAGTTTTTTTCTTATTAATTCGACCTTCTTTTGACTGCTCACTGCTCCTCCTATTGGCTTGAGAGATACGGTCCTCGTCAACTTTTTTCGCAAAAGCTGTTGCAATTTCGCCAATTTCGATGCCCATGAGATCCATAATAGCTAGGTAAGTTCTCGAGCCTTCGTTGAAAATGGATGCTGCGATCCACGCTGCAATTTCAGTCACATCTTTGCCAGAAAACTTGCTTTTCGGAGAAATGTTCCCAATCAAATTGTTGTAACTTTCGTTACTATTTTGAGTATTTTTGCCAAGATATCTTTGCAGCAGCTTATCACTACTAAGTGACTCGTAAACTGGCAAAATGTAGCCACAAATGCTTGGATCTAGTGGTGGCTTATGGGTAAAATGCTCATTTTTTTCCTCGCTTTGCAAAACGTTAGCTTTATTGCCAGCCTCCTCATTTAATTGCATTTCTTCTTTGACTGCTTTTTTAGTAACAAAATCAAAACATTGTTTACAAGCTTTATGTATTCTTGAAATTGCAGTATAATAAAGCGAGTCCGAAAATTTTGCAGAAATATCCATCAAAGTCAAAAACATATTCACGCCATTGTACCCTACGCCGAGAACTCTCAAGACAAATATGAGTCTCTGATTTATTTCGTACAAATTTCGAAATATAGATGGGGAAGATTCAATGAATTTTCTACCACACGAACATTCCACACAGATTTCAAATTCAAGGCCTCTACCTTTTTGTTGGGTAAATGAAATTTCACCATTACATTCTTTGCATTTTATATATTGAGAAGGAGCCGAAAAGACTAAATTAAAGCACAAAATCACATACTGGATAGAGCTGTCCGTAGGAGGTTGCAATTCACTACTTGTTTTTAATTTTTTAGCAGAGAAACTTGGTAAATCAGGATTTTTTTCTGCAGTAAACTGATTGCCAGTAAATGTTCTTTTTTTGTTTTTACGTCTAAAACGAGGAGTACTCCGATTACCTTTGAAATGACCACCAGGTTTAGACATTTTTTACAACTTTTTAGCCAATTTTTAACGAATTTCAAAAAAATAAAACACTCGCTTGCTCAAAGAATAACACAGAGCAACTGCCGAGCAGTATAATATCACATATATGTATACTAAAGATGTTTACACCAGGAAAAGAAGCAGCTGGCGCGCCGCGCTACACGCATGAATAGAAACCGGTTTTTACTCATGGGCATACGCTGTTACAAATATAGCTGTAACTTTTTTTCTATTACGAATTTCTTGATGAAATTTTAGGAGGCAACTTTCGAACGTATATAGAATCGAAATATGTAAAAATCTCAAAATCGATTTTTTGAAAATTTCAAAGGTGAATGTCCCCTTAAAACCATACTTGCCGGACACTTGTAGAGTATATGGTGATGCTCGCAGTAATTTATGTGATCAACATATATGTTTAGATACTGTAATAGTTTTTCTACGTTTGAAATAAAACAAGTAGATGGTAATGCTCGTGGTAATTTATATAATCAAGATATATTTTTAGATACTGAAATAGTTTTTTTATGTTATAACTGAAACATGATTGGGTACGAATTACGAATAATAAGATTTCAAACTTTCAGCTATACTTTCTATGTATACAAGTACATTTACAATATACAAAAATGACATAGCATATGCTAATTTTTTCCTTAATAAATATTAAAGAAAAAATAAAAAATTAACATGATTTCATATCTTGTCGTATATTTGTATGATTTTAAATATATATATGTAATAAAAAATTATTAAAGTTTGACAATAACAATTTTTTAACATTTGATAATTTTTCATTTAAAAAATAAAGCACTTTATAATTTAAATAGGCATAGAAAAATATAATTCTTAAATCAAATGTTCATTTATTTTTTATATTCTATATATTTTATAGTTTATATTCACCACCATTATACTCTACAAGTGTCCGGCAAGTATGGTTTTAATTACATTTCACAAGTAACTTTTTATGAAATATATACCTAAGTTGTAAAAGAATATAGCATAAAACATATAGAAAAATATAGTTAAAAGAATTATTTGATTTCAGTGGTTTCATTCGAAGCAACTTCCTACTATCGTACGAAAACAATATGAAATTATATGTAAATTATTGAATTAAATTAAAATAAAAACTAAATAAATGTAAGAGTAAAAAGAATCATTTCACATGATTGATATTTTATACACTCTGATATTTTAATTCAAAGTAACATTTCAAAAGAAAATTGTATAAAATATAAAATAATATTTTTTAGTATTAACTAAAATTATAAAATAAATGTGTTTGACACAAATATTGAAATACTTAACAACATTAAATAGATTTCACAACTTTCGTGCGTAGAAATTTGTGTAATGACTTTTTATTAATCCGATAAGTAAATGATGACCAGGTAGCGGTCAAAAAATACATTAATAAAAAGAAAGATGATATTTAGCAATATTATTATATTTTATTGCTTTCTTTAGTCTAAAATATTTTAAAATTAAAGAAAATTTAAAAGTATGTTTATGAAAATTAATTATTAATTATATTTTTTCATATTTAAGTACAACGAAAACGATAATTTTTTCGTATTTAAAAGATTGTTGTATTTACATGTAGATATTCATTAGCATATTATACAGTCTGTCAAGTAAGAGCGTGGTCGACTTCAGCGACAGGTTATGAAAGATTTTGCTTTAATTCCTATGCGAGCCGATAGAGGGAAGCTTTGTCCTTGATGCATTGTCAACAAAGATTCAGTTGTCGTTGATCTTTTGAAAGAGAATCATGTTAAACGCCATGAGTGCTAAGTACGCGTCGCGCTACGAGGCTGCGTTCCTTTGCATCCACCCGAAAGGTCCCAAAATGTCGCAATCAGCGGCTGCTAAATATATGAAAAAGTCGAAGGCATTTGTACAGAAGTGGATACAGGGATATAAAGTGGCTAAAAATGTCGATGATTTACCAGAACGTGGCTCGATAGGAAAAGTGAACAAAAAAGATGAAAAAAGAATAGTTAATCTGTTTTCGCGGAAGCCTGCTTTAACACTGCGGCAAGGACAAGCAAAATTAATGGCAAAAGGTTTAGATATATCCTACGAAACTATCCGAACCCATCTTCGTACTCATCATCTGAAATGGCGCAACACAATGAAGAAGCCTCTGTTGACTCAAAAACATGTGACAAAGCGACTCGCTTGGGCGCATAAGAATATTGATAGAGATTTTGAAAATGTCATTTTTACTGATGAATGTTCTATATGGGCACGTTCTGTTCTCACGCGAGCCTGGTCAACTTTCACCAATAGGCTTGTTCAGCGGACCGTAAAACATGGAATAAAGGTGCATCTTTGGGGCTGCTTCTCAAAGCAGGGACTCGGTACTTTGCACCTCTTTACTGACAACCGAAATGCCGAGAAAATGATAAAAATCTACAAAAAGGCTTTACTGCCATCTGCCAAACGATGGTTCATCACAAAAAATGAAGATTGGATTCTGCAGGAGGACAACGATCCTAAACACCACAGCAAGCTCTGTACTCAGTGGAAGACTCAATCTGGCATCGTTACATTGGATTGGCCGTCGCAGTCGCCCGATGCAAACCCTATTGAAAATGTGTGGGCATATATTAAACAGAAGCTTCGTGGAAGACGCACATACACTTTGAAGCAGTTGTCTTACGAAATTCGTCGGATCTGGAGATCCTTGCCACTAGAATACGCCGCCAAATTAGTAGAAAGCATGCCTCGGAGATGCCAGGCAATTATCGACGCCGGTGGTGACAAGACGCATTATTGACCAAATTGCATCATTGTTTGTAATGTGTGCAATGTATATATAAATATGAAAGTTTCATCAAATAAATTTTTTTATAAATTAACACGACCACGCTCTTACTTGACAGACTGTATGTAACAACATCGATGATCAGCTATCGTTAAAAAAAAATGTGTTGATAAAAAAGAAAATACTTAGCAATATTATTTGATTTCACAACTTTCGAGAGTCAAAAATGCTGATTTTAAATATTCTTTTTGATAAGTTACTCACAGGTGCCATACTAATATTCGATAAATTGATAATACATGAAGAGAGCACAGAAAAATATGTTTAAACGACAACTAATACTTACCATAATTTTCTTTTTATTAAAAAGGTTGTTTTTAGATACGATATATACGAGTATTTATATGGATTGGGTATTTTGACGAACTTTTTTCTCACAAATTCGTTCTTTTGAGGAGTTTTGACCTTTTTGAGGAGCATTCTCAAAAGGAAAACGCAAAATTAGTCATTTTGAGATATCGTTAGTATATTCATTGTTTATTTTGAGAACGGTCTTTAAAAGGAGGTATGCATGTAAAATGGTCATTTTGAGGTATTTAATTTTTTAGTTAAGCGTAGTGTAGCGAACATGTGACTCCGATAGTAGCACCTTATCTGTTTAGCAGTTGGCAGCACAGCGCTGCCATGCTCTTATTCTATTATATTACTTGAGGCAGATGCGTGTCACCAATGAATGTAATAGCAAATTTAAAAAGTAAATGTTACAAATCAAAAATAATGATATTGATATTATTTGTATTGTATTTAATTATATTAATAAGTACAAATTTATTTCGTACAACAACAAATTTTGTTCTTGGTGTTATTTATTTAATAATTAAATTATTATCAGATATACAATTAATAACAATTATAGAATTATAACACATAAATTTCTTGATACTCGCTAAGTAAACATTCGAAACAATATTTATCAAAAGAAAGAGTTGCGATTTTCATACGGACTCTTTGTAGCCATCTTGCTAGAAATAACCGATTGAAATCCATTGGAATCAATAAAAATTGAATTGATTTTAATGGAATTTAATAAAACCAATTAATAGGTATGAAGAAGTTTATTCAGTTTGTATTGATTTGAATGGATATTAATGAAATGCAATTTCTAATGAGTTGAATTTTCAATTTTCTTATTAAATCTTTAATACTTTTCTGAACTCTTATAAACATTAACATTAATTGATTTTAATGAACATGTTCTTAGAATGAATTTAATAGATTTCAATAAATTTGATCTTTAATTAGTTTAAATAAACATGTTCTCAATGTGAAGTTAATAGATTTGAATAAATTTAATTTTCAATTAATTTTAATGAACATTTTCTCAATAGATATTTATCCACTAGAAGGCGAATGCTTTTATCCTCTTTCTCGCAAGAGACATAATTTTCCTTCAATTAGTATGTAAGAACACTGAAGTTTTATACCATTGTGGCCACCCATTGTGAGTGTATCGTCCACGGTGACGGGGGAAAATAAAAACATTTTTAGCAGATTCACTAAATATAGAAATAGAAATACAATTGATATTAATAAAATACTTCTGTTAACTTTAATTGAAATTTCAATTGTACTTCTTAATGTAAAAAGTAGCAATTAAATATAATATACTTAATTCAAAATCGATTGAAATGCCAATAATATCAATAAAATATTAATCAAATACTGTAATGAAATTTAATTCATTTTAATGATTTCTCTATTCAAATTTATTAATTTCAATAGATTTCAATGGACTTCAATTGATTATAACCGTTTTTTCTATTCATATCAATTGATTTCAATGAATCCAACACTTCCAGACAAATTAAATTAAATGGATTTTAATAGATATATTTTTATTTCAATTGCTTTTAAAGGTACTTTTTCTAATTAAGAAGTACATTTGTAATCAATTGAAATTTTTCTATGAATTCGAATCGATTTTTTCTAGCAGAGCAATAACATCAAATTATCGTGTATAGTAGTATCGTTCATAGTAGAACAATACTATCAATCTGTGAATATAATTTCTTATTCTTATTTCAAGTAATTCGATGGATTTCTTAAAGATTTCAAATGTTACAGAGTTAATATAAATAAATGTGTATAAATAATCTTTGAAGCAAAAGGAGCTGTAATTTCCATACATATACTCTTTGTAGCCAATGACATCAGCTTATTGTTTACTATAAATACATGGATATAGTCTTTTATCTTCATTTAGAACAATTCGACGAATTTAGTAGAGGTTTCTACAATTCTCGGAATTTCTACATTCAACCTTAAATTTTCTTGCAAACGTTTTATATATTTTGTGTGTTTATGTTAAACGATCTAATAACGTTATTAAATATTCTGAGCGACAGAGAGTAATTGAATAATATTTACAGCTGGGAAGGTTGCAATTTTCCATTTGACATTTTCTTTCTAATATTATACATTCACTATATTTATAACAACGTTTTAACGCGTTTTATGATACAAATAACGACATTTGCTACATCAACATGTTATTCAATGTGTAAATGTCTATACATTTTTATTTCATCCGCAGTTTTAATATTTATACGCTTATTTAAATGTTAATACAATATTCAACATATATATATATATATATATATATATATATATATAAATACGCTTTACATATTTTACAAATATATCGATGTATTTTGAACTCCTGCTTCAAACCTTAATTAATAACTCTGTTAGTTTGAAATTTCCAATAAATCTATAGGATCATTGGACACAAAGATACAAAATCATATCCATAGATTTATTGTACTTTTGCAATAAACAAAATTGATAAAAGAAATCGTGAAGAATATGTGAGGTTAAAAGTAAGAACTCCTTGTGCTTTAAACATTATTTCTTCATTCTATATGGTTATAAAACCTATACTTAATCTATGGAATTGTTCGAAATAAAGATAGAAAATCATATCCATCGATTTATAGTACTGTTCTATAATAAAGAAAAATCCGATATCGTTGGCGATACTTATAAGATATTCAAGCTTTAATAAATCTATGAAAACAATTAACAAAAAGAAGAAGTACTATGTACATATATTTATTGTACTGGTGCAATAAGTATGAAATAGATATAATGTTGGATCATATTACTGCACCATTTATTTTTGAATATATTCTTAGTAACTCTGTAACACACAATTTTAAAAAGGCTGATTATGAATTAGTGACAAATAATTACAGATATTTCTTGTTCGCTGAATAAGCAAAGCATCATATCGATTTCTAATTTTTACAATTGTATAATATTTTTATGTAGAACTATACAAATAAATTTGCAAAATATTATGTTTTAAACTTATTATGTAAATCATTTATCAAAACAATTATATTATAAATAGAAAGAAAGAGAGGACATTTTTTCAGTAGTGTTATAAATACGTCAAATATTTGATTTATCTGTGCTAGAACGAGTATAAAAATAAGGCGGTTGACGAATGTACTATAGATATACAATTCATTCTTTCAACAAGTACATCATTCAGATAATAGATTTGCCTAAAGATGCGAATATAATATATATTTTGAATAATATTCCGATTTTGTATTTTGATCTTTTATATACGAAAATTAAGTAAAAAGCTTTTCAATAATTTGTATCATAAAGATATATACATATAAAACGAAATAGATACTGTGTTTTAATTAAAATTAATTTTTCATATGTATACATTATTTTGTGTTGTCATTTTAGTAACCCAGTTGCAAGAATCCACGTGAAAATCCACATGGAAATCCATGTGGATTTTTACGTGGATTTTCGCGTAGATTTTCACGTGGATTTTTGACCACGAATGACCTCCTCATTCGAGCCAAATTTTTTTCCCTAGAGCATTTTTTTGAGATCAGCCAAGAGCCAGTAGTCGCTGGGGGCTAAATCTGGCAAATACGGGGGGTGGGGAAGCAAATCAAAGCTTAATTCGTTCAATTTTGCCATTGTTTTCATGGACTTGTGGCATGGTGCATTGTCTTGGTGAAAAAGGATTCTTTTCTTCTTCATGTGCGGTCGTTTTGCTGCGATCTCCTCCTTCAAACGTACTAACAAGTCAATATAATAATCACTGTTGATCGATTTACCTTTTTCCAGGTAGTCAATAAAATCACGCCATGTGTATCCTAAAAAACAGACGCCATGACTTTGCCAGCAGACTGCTGCGTTTTTGGACGCTTTGGGCGGCTTTCGCCAGCCATGCGCTACTCAGATGATTGCCAATTTGACTCCGGAGTGAAATGATGTATCCATGTTTCATCCGTAGTCACGTATCGACGCAGGAAATCCTTTTTATTGCAAGTCAATAGCGATAAACAGCTCTCTGAATCGTCGACTCGTTGCTGCTTTTGTTCCACTGAAAGCAATCGCGGCACCCACTTGGAAAAAACCTTTTTAACGCTCAATTTTTCATGAAAGATTGTAAATACGCTTCCAGATGATATCTGTGTCATTTCTGCAATCTCACGGACCTTCACTTTGCGATTTTTCATTACGATTTTTAACACTTCACTTGTGTCCGTACGACCACGTTTAAACTCAGCATACCAACGACAAATCGTTGGTTTGGATGGAGAGGAGTCTGGGTCATGTTTTTCAAGCCATTGCTGGGCTTCTACGGTGTTTTTACCCATTAAAAACAATGTTTTATCAACACGCGAAACTCGCTGGGATTCGGCACTTTGCACCTCTTTACTGACAACCTAAATGCCGAGAAAATGATAAAAATCTACAAAAAGGCTTTACTGCCATCTGCCAAACGATGGTTCATCACAAAAAATGAAGATTGGATTCTGCAGGAGGACAACGATCCTAAACACCGCAGCAAGCTCTGTACTCAGTGGAAGACTCAATCTGGCATCGTTACATTGGATTGGCCGTCGCAGTCGCCCGAAGCAAACCCTATTGAAAATGTGTGGGCATATATTAAACGGAAGCTTTGTGGAAGACGCACATACACTTTGAAGCAGTTGTCTTACGAAATTCGTCGGGTCTGGAGATCCTTGCCACTAGAATACGTTGTCAAATTAGTAGAAAGCATGCCTCGGAGATGCCAGGCAATTATCGACGCCGGTGGTGACAAGACACATTATTGACCAAATTGCATCATTGTTTGTAATGTGTACAATGTATATATAAATATGAAAGTTCCATGAAATAAATTTTTTTATAAATTAACACGACCACGCTCTTACTTGACAGACTGTATAACCAGCTCATTCATACTATTGCAACTGTACCTAGTATCTTTTAATAGGTTTATTATATATATATATATATATATATATATATATATATATTTCATATAAATATGAAAATCTATAATAATTGAGAATATAATATCATCGCATGTTTGCTTTTGCAATAGCTACCTTAATCTGCAAAATCAACATTTTGCAATAAAAAAACTATCGAAAACATAAAAATATATTTTTCTAGAAATTTCCTTATAAAAAAGTACTCAAATTTGACTATCTAATTAATTGTTGTGTGGCAATTACTACCGTATTACAAAATAATATGCTATCGTTTTATATTTAATCTGCAATTACGATTAGACTTTATAAATCAAAGAAGTAATCAGATTTAATAATCAAATTAAAAATTTTTTATAAAATAGAAAGAACTTATGAAATAGAGTTTCATTGATTACCTCTATCGCATTACAAAACATTTTTTCATAATATTAGTTTTCTAGATTTTTTGTTTTTTTGTACTTTTTTTTTGATTTTAAAGATTAAAAAGAACTAGAAAAGAAGGTCCTTATAACCTTTTCTGATCGACATTTAAGTATTTCGTATTTGGCTTGAACATTTCGAATATCTTGTGCTGTTGGATATCTACTAGGTGTATGCAAATGAAAGTGCCTTTTTTTCTTCAAAAATACATGTTTATTTCGAAAAAATGGTTACAAATTCAATCTTCGAAGTAATTGCCATCGCTAGCTACACATCTTTCCCATCTCTCAGGCAATTTATGGATGCCTCGCCACAAAAATTGTTGGTTTTTTGATGAAATCCAGTCATCGAGCCATTTTTGGACTTCTTCGTAGGAATTGAACCGTGAATCGTTCAGTGCGTGTCCCATCGATGAAAACAAATAGTAATCGGAAGGCGCCAAGTCTGGTGAGTAAGGCGGGTGGGTTAGCGGTTCCCAGCCGAAAGCGTTTACCAAATTTTTATTGACCAATGTTCGATGTGGCGATGCGTTGTCATCTTGGAAAATAATTTTGTCGTGCCTCAATTGATATTCTGGCCGTTTATCGCGTATGGCATTGTTCAAATCGGTCAATTGTTGATTGTAGCGTGCACCAGTAACAGTTTTACCAGTTTTTAAGAGGTCATACCAGATAACGCCACGCTGATCCCAGAAAATACAGAGCATGGCCTTCTTTCCGAAGCGATCCGGCCTTGGAGTCGATGTGGACGCTTGGCCTGGGCTGACATATGATTTTTTACGTTTGGGATTTTTGAAATAAATCCATTTTTCATCGCCAGTGATGATTCAATGCACAAAACCCTTTCTTTTTTGCCTGGCCAGCAGCATTTCACAAACGGATTTTCGGTTTTCTTGCTGCCTTTCATTCAACTCGTGTGTCACCCATCTACCGACTTTTAAAATCTTCCCCATGGCTTTTAAACGGCGAGAAATGGTTGATTGGTCAACATTTAATTGTTCTGCGAGCTGTTGCTGCGTTTGGTCATCGTCTTCATCCAACAATGCTTGCAATTCAGTATCCACAAATTTTGACGGAGCGTGGCCGCGTTCTTCGTTTCTCAGATCAAAATCACTATCACGGAACTTTCGAAACCACTTTTTGCAATTGGATTCACTAAATGCATGGTCCCCGTAAGCTTCTACAAGCATTCGATGAGTTTCAGCCACGGATTTTTTCAAATGAAAGCAGAAAACTAATGCTTCCCGCAAATGAGCACTTTGTGGCACAAAAATCGACATTTTTAATACCAAAAAAATATGCGTTGATGTTTGAAACTTGTAATGTTATGAATTGGATATTGTTGACAGATGCCAAAAACATAAAAAATGACAGTCGATACGGTTTGAAAGTTCATACATGTGTAGACTTAGCTATTGGAACACAGAGGGCACTTTCATTTGCATACACCTAGTAGCATCCTCGAAGCAGCGCTTTAGACCATTTTGAATAGCAACTAATTCCATATTTGACCAAGATTTTCTTTTTATTCTTTGCTCTAAAACAAAATAGCAGTCAAATATTAATATAATTTAAATAAAAACTATTAAATACCTACAAAAATTATGTGATTTGATTCTGGTTAAATAAAATAGCATTAGAGTAATTGATAGCATATATTATATCTTAATATATTTAAATTAAAAAGGATGCATATATAAGTAATCAATATACAATAAATGCTATTTTAGAATTAATTTCTTTTACATTATAATTATAAAAATAATATAAATCAACAAAATGGAATTTGAAAGAATATAACAACTAAGTGAACTTTAGTAGTGCAAAAAATATTAGAGCAATTATTAACCTTCAATATAGTTAATTTGACACTTTTTTACCTTGATAATCTCGAAGACGATGATTTTGTTTTGGTGTAATGGACAAGTTACTGCAAAATGAGTCAGATGGACTTTCAAATGAATCTTTTGAAATGTCTGTACTCTTATTGACCTCTTCAGATGCGATATACTTTCCAGACTGTACACGATCTAACATCTTTGTTATTTTGACATCTTCTCCATCAATGTCCTGTTTGTAAAATTTTAAATAAACTTTTTTGGAGTGACCCATGTGTTTCGAAATTATGTCAATTTTTTGCCGTTATCTATAGTAGCGTTACATGTAGCCAGCTGTTTCCTTAACATTGTGCCTCTTATGGTTTTGTCATCAATTTCTTTAAATTTTAAAGAACATTCTTTACTTAGCTTAGTCAAAACTTCGCTAACTTTTATATGCCTACTTTTTCTATCAGGGCCACTTGGTAAGGCAAATAAAAATTCATTAGATTCATCAATAAATAGCGATCTATGTTCAAGTGATATCATTAAACATTCTTAATTTTCTTGAGATAAGTAAAGCGATCCCTTGCCTTCAATCTTTTTACCATTGATATCAATTCTTGTATATTTAAGACGCTGATCATGCGTTGACAGCATCTTTTTTTTGACAGCATTTTAAAAAACTTATTTTCCGGATTTGCTTCTCTAGCATGTTGATAATCAATAAGCAGCGTTCGACCAATTTCGCCAACTCTTCGTCGATTATATATTAATATCAAAACAACTGTAGTTTGCATTATATTTAAATAGTGTATAAACTCTCTTCCACCTTGTTTGAAATGATTTGGACTTAAATTTCTTTTTAATTTTAAGAAGTTTTCAAATGTTAATATATCTTCAGTCGCAGGAAGTTTTGGTGCTTCTTGGTGTCTGTTTGCTTTTTTTCTGAAAAGAAAAGCTGTATAAGACACATTATTTTCAATTTCATCTACAAACACTCTTTCAAATGCAATTCAAAATTCAAGCTTTTCATTATCTTCCTTGATTGTGTATTCATTTTTAAATATTTTAATACATTTTCGTAGAAGAATAGGCAAAGTTTCTGCATTATAGATAATATTAAATCTATTGCTATTTTGATCAAGTTCACAAACTAAATTAATAGCATCCTGTAATACCGGCCAATAAATTGGTCGAAAAACCATTGCCAAATCTGTTATATTGCTATTTAAACTTTTCAAAGCAATTAAAAGCTTTCCTAGTAGACGCATATGGCCCCTTATGTATGGTTGTTGATCTTGATGTGAATGTCTTTTAATAAATTTGTTAGTATACAGAATAATCAATAAATCATATCTTGATGCATTACCAACGTCATCGTTTCTCAGCTTTGGTAATATAATGTTTCTAGCTTGTTCTGATGCTCGTGAGTGACATAATCCCATCACTTTTTTCGACGTTGATAAATATTGACGCATGTTCAAATTTGGTTCACTATTGTGCATTCTTCTTATGTGATTGCGTAAATTTGTACTCGACAAATAATCCAAACAGTATGGACACATCATTCTCTTTGATAACTTTTCGTTATTACGTTTACTTATTGGAGCAGCAGTCGATTTTTCTTCACTATTAGAAGCTTCAATCGCATTTTGTAATTGAACTTCTAAATTCTCTGTATCGGTTGTTTTTTTTATTTATAGTAGATTGATTTTCTCTATTCAAGCTTTCATTCTCTTTCTCTTCATTTTTTTTAATTAAATTGCCATCTTCTTTAGAATTTTGTACAATATAGTCAGAAATTTACTCGATTCTTGTGGTATCAGAAAGCCTGTGTTTATAATTTTATTGATTTATGTTAATTTTTATGTTATTTGTCGTTTTTGTTCTTTCTCTACGAGCACAAATAATTACACAATCAGGATTCAAAATCCTATCAGTATTCCAGCGATCATTTCCTTTTAAACGAATTTCTGCCAATTTTTCTATACGTAATTTACTCTTTAGTGTTAACAAAAATATTTGCAGTACTTCTTTTTCTTGTCTGTGGTTAGTGAATAAATGTTTATCTGAACGATTTTGTAAAGTTAAACAATATATACAAAAATTTTTTTTGTAGTACCATTTGCCTCCTTCTGATGATTTCAGAATTATTTGTTCAATAGGCATTGTTCGATACTTAGGGTTTTCGAAACAAACAGACGAAGCAAGTTTACCTTGCGATGACTTAGTCCTAATTGTTTTTTGAGGAATTTCCTCGATGTTATCAGTGTCAACATCTACATCAGACTCACTGCTACTATATTCACTTACACTAGGCAAATACTCTGATTCATTCTTGCTTTCTAAACTTTCATATGCTTCGCGGTTTTTTAATTGACAATTTTTATTTTTAATAATTTCTTGGAGTTGCTATGTTTGCGATATTTATTAATATTATATTTGTCCTTGAATTTTTGATATTTAGTAGATACTATTTTAGTTTCAGGACTACTAAAAGAATTACAAGCACGTTTCCTAGACTTAGATTTTATTTCACTCTTTTCCAAATTATGAACAATTAAAGAAGATTTACTACACAAATTTCGAATTTCCATTTGTCTATTCTTGTTTTCTGCAAAAAACTTTCTGAATTTAGTATCAATTATTTTACAAATTATAGTACTGCTAAAAATAATCATATTAATATTTTTTTTTTAATACAATTTTATTTATTAATATGTTTCCACAAGTGAAACTATTTTTTAATACGTTTATATTTGCAAAATTGTAAAATAATTTTTAAAAAGTAATAGTTTTAAAATTTTGTTTTTATGAACACGTACAAAAAAAGAATACAAACATTATAATAAATTCATGAATTTCATTTATTACTAACCGTCACTTGGATGTTTTTCTACAAGGTATGATGACAAAAGAGACTCATAATCAATGGTACTGTTAAAGTGTGATTCTATATTCGTATATTTTTTAGGACCTGTAAAAAATTGATATGACTTTTACTGTAAGAAATACTATGAATTATTAGTAATTACAGTCTGTCAAGTAAGAGCGTGGTCGTGTTAATTTATAAAAAAATTTATTTCATAAAACTTTTATATTTATATATACATTGTACACATTACGAACAATGATGCAATTTGGTCAATAATGTATCCAGTCACCACCAGCGTCGATAATTGCCTGGCATCTCCGAGGCATGCTTTCTACTAATTTGACGGCGTATTCTAGTGGCAAGGATCTCCAGATCCGACGAATTTCGTAAGACAACTGCTTCAAAGTGTATGTGCGTCTTCCACGAAGCTTCCGTTTAATATATGCCCACACATTTTCAATAGGGTTTGCATCGGGCGACTGCGATGGCCAATCCAATGTAACGATGCCAGATTGAGTCTTCCACTGAGTACAGAGCTTGCTGCGGTGTTTAGGATCGTTGTCCTCCTGCAGAATCCAATCTTCATTTTTTGTGATGAACCATCGTTTGGCAGATGGCAGTAAAGCCTTTTTGTAGATTTTTATCATTTTCTCGGCATTTAGGTTGTCAGTAAAGAGGTGCAAAGTGTTGAATCCCTGCTTTGAGAAGCAGCCCCAAAGATGCACCTTTATTCCATGTTTTACGGTCCGCTGAACAAGCCTATTGGTGGAAGTTGACCAGGCTCGCGTGAGGGCAGAACGTGCCTATATAGAAGATTCATTAGTAAAAATGAGATTTTCAAAATCTCTATCAATATTCTGATGCGCCCAAGCGAGTCGCTTTGTCACATGTTTTTCAGTCAACAGAGGCTTCTTCATTGTGTTGCGCCATTTCAGATGATAAGTACGAAGATGGGTTCGGATAGTTTCGTAGGATATATCTAAACCTTTTGCCATTAATTTTGCTTGTCCTTGCCGCAGTGTTAAAGCAGGATTCCGCGAAAACAGATTCACTATTATTTTTTCATCTTTTTTGTTTACTTTTCCTATCGAGCCACGTTCTGGTAAATCATCGACATTTTTAGCCACTTTATATCGCTGTATCCACTTCTGTACAAATGCCTTTGACTTTCTTATATATATAGCAGCCGCTGATTGCGACATTTTGGGACCTTTCGGGTGGATGCAAAGGAACATAGCCTCGTAGCACGACGCGTACTTAGCACTCATGGCGTTTAACGTGATTCTCTTTTAAAAGATTAACGACAACTCAATTTTTGTTAACAATGCATCAAGGACAACGCTTTTTTCTATCGGCTCGCGAAGCAATTAGAGCAAAATCTTTCATAACCTGTCGGTGAAGTCGACCCCGCTCTTACTTGACAGACTGTACAAATTATATATATTCTACAAATGATTAAAGTTTGATATTTACAAAAAGGAAACAACCGATTAATATTGTTTAATTATAACAAAATATATTACGTGACACTGCAAAATTCATTTATATAAAATACGCTAGCCTATATAATTCTAAAAGAATTTTAATTTTTAAATTCGAAAAGCTAAAAACTAGTACAAATTTAAAATCATAACATTACATAACACATCGTTTAATAAGTCCCGAGACTAACCCAGAGATGGTGCTAGTAGTACCAAACTGGCCACGTTTCCATAGAGTGCGAACCTTTACATGAAACGTGTAAAAATTTTACGTCGACCGGATCACAGACAGCAGAGTTATCGAGGTTAGAGTAAAGTCACTTTGTAATTTGTTTGAAAAATGGAAAAAAGCGAGTTTCGCGTGTTGATAAAACATTGTTTTTTAATGGGTAAAAACACCGTAGAAGCCCAGCAATGGCTTGAAAAACATGACCCGGACTCCTCTCCATCCAAACCAACGATTTGTCGCTGGTATGCTGAGTTTAAACATGGTCGTACGGACACAAACGATGCGGAACGTTCGGGTAGGCCATTGGAAGCCGTTACACAGGAAAATGTGAGTGAAGTGTTAAAAATTGTAATGAAAAATCGCAAAGTGAAGGTCCGTGAGGTTGCAGAAATGACACAGATATCATCTGGAAGCGTATTTACAATCCTTCATGAAAAATTGAGCATGAAAAAGGTTTTTTCCAAGTGGGTGCCGCGATTGCACCAATGCACCATGCCACAAGTCCATGAAAACAATGGCAAAATTGAACGAATTGGGCTTTGATTTGCTTCCACACCCCCCGTATTCGCCAGATTAAGCCCCCAGCGACTACTGGCTCTTTGCTGATCTCAAAAAAATGCTCTAGGGAAAAAAATTTGGCTCGAATGAGGAGGTCATTGCCGAAACTGAAGCCTATTTTGAAGCAAAGGATAAATCCTTCTATAAACATGGTATAGAAATGTTGGAAAGGCGTTGGAAAGATTTTATCACTCTAAAAGGAGATCATATTGATGAATAAAAATGATTTTTGAAAAAAAATGTTGTTTTCGTTGTTAGCCTCGGGACTTATTGAACGATGTGTTATTTATTCAATGTATATTGATAAAGCACTGCAAGAAATGTATTAAAAAATCTAAATTTTTATTTTAATTAATTATTCTACTCACTGATTAACGAAGGTGTATTAGTAATTTCGTTTTCATATGTGTCAGTGATTATATTTTTAATTGGAGATAATTCAATATGTTTAACATCATTCTTGGTCTTACAACGAACTATCTCTGATTTTGCATTTGTTTCAGAATCTACAAAATAAATTGGATTAGTTTGTAATAATAAATGGTGATATAAAAATGCAAGTGACTTTAGAATCATACTAAATAAATATAGTAAATTAATTATCAAAAAAAATAACAATACTTCACAACATTTTTTTCATTTACCAAAAATAAGTGACGTTTTAGTTGCTTGTTTTTCGTCTGCCTTAGAATTTTCTCTTTCAAATATTAAGTCTTCAGAACTCTCTTGAGAAATGTCAATCTATATTAATAAAGAATCTGGAATCTAAAAAACATTGAACATTGAAATGAGGTAATGTATAGAAAAAAAATGAAGCTTTCAAGTCAGGATTTTAATGAAAAATTATTTGAAGTAAAATACAGATACAAGTAAAGCCAATACACTATTCAATATTTATAAACAGAATTAATCGTACTATGTTAACTGGTTCCGATCTCTTAATAATACTTTTCCAACTATTAATCAATAATCTGTTGTGATCAATGCTTATAAAAAATTTAAAAAATGAAATTTATATCAAATTAACTTACTTGACGATGACTATTATAAGGCATATTTAATACTTTAGATTTGATAAATTTATATGTACTTCAAGGTTTTACTATGTATTATCACTTAAGTACATTTCAGAGAATACATTATTAAAATGAATGGTAAATGTCTATTGTATATAACTTATTTCCTTCAATTTTTTATAAAGGCAATAAGATAAAAAAAAGTTAAAAAAAAATTCCAACAACAAAATTATAACTAAAATTTTAAAATAGAAATTTTAAATTTTCGAAAGTTATTTTAAATATAAAAAATAAAACCAATTTTTAAAATAATACAATTAATTTCTTCACTATTCTTAACAAATGTTAATCAATAAATTAAGAATTTTCAACTTACTATTACATATATCTTCACCTTCTTGGAATTCTATGTTTGATAGATGGAAAAGATCAGGAATTTCATCAGGTATGCAAATATCTGTTAAAAGTTTTATATTCAGAAATGGTTTGCTCACATACTTGTTAATTTGAAACTTACCGAACTCATTTGTTGCTTTATCATTTTGCTCAGGTGAATTCGAAAATAGAAATTTATTTTCTTCCAAATCATTTTGTTGCGTTTCTTCGGAATTACTTTTTAAATAATCGTTGCAAGTAGAATTTTGTGTTGGACATTCCATTGAGTTTCCCAGAATATCCACTTGTTCAAAAAGGTTAGGTGAATCGTCTATTATATATTCTTTGTTATTATACTCCATAATAGATTAACGAAAAACTTGTTGGAAAACTAATTATTTCAGTGTCAATAAATATTTAAGGAAACAAAAAAGTATTAAGTTAAAAAAGACATAAAATAAATCATGATATTTGTATATTAATTTCCAGGTGGTTTTTTTAATTATCTTCATTTTTGAACAAAGAACAAATCTAACAATTATTAGTTAATTTTTTAAACTTTAATAGTCATTTGATCATAAAGCAGTTAATCAGATTTACTTAAATATCTCAAGCAAAGTTAAAAATTGCATTAGCTTTTATAAGAAACTTAACATTTAAATTTCCATTCTCAGATAGTGCCCATTTTATTCATAATTTTTAAAAATATTATAAGACTAAATTTAAATGTTTGAATTAAAATGAAATTTGAAATAGTAAAAAAAAAACAATTTTTAATAAGTTATAACCAACTAAAAATAAAGAAAGTTATAGTTTATCAAATTATTAGAAAAAATTTATGCATTTACATTCTAATTGTATACATTTTAATAATTATGAACATGAATTGTATATACTATAAGACAATTTTAATAATATGTCAATAACATAATAAAAAAGTTAAGACGATGAAAACAGATTATAATTAAAAAACTTGAAGACATCTATACGCACATTAGAATTATATTTTAATTTTTGCCACAATAAATTAAACAGATTTACTTAAATACTTCAAGCAAATCTCAGAAATACATTAGCTTTAATAACAAACTTAACGTTTACATTTTTATTCTCAGATTGTACCCATTTTATTTATAATTAATAAAAACTTGTAAAGCTTAATAAAATGTATGCACTGTTTCAGCTTTTTTTTTCAATTTAACAAAACAATATGTTAATGTTTCTGTAGAACATAATTACTTTTGAAAAATAAAGAAAAAAGAATGAAGTGATTATTTGAAATTATATGAAATTCAAAATAGTAAAAAAACTAATTTTCAATCAGTCATAACTAGTTAAAAATAAAGAAAGTTATAGTTAATTATCTGATTATTTAAAACCATTTATGCATTAGCATTTTAATTCTATACATTTTAATAATTATGAACAATTATATACACTGTAAGACAATTTTAATACAATGTCAATAATATTACAAAAAAGTTAGAAAGATAAAAACAGATTATAATTAAAAAAACTTGAAGATATCTATACGTACATTGGAATAATATTTAAATTTTTGGCACAATAGGTTAAACAGATTTAGTTAAATACCTCAAGTACAGTTCAAAATTGCATTAGCTTCAATAAGAAACTTTTAAATTTCTATTTTCAGATAGTGCCCATTTTATTCAAATTTAATAAAAATATATGAAGCCTAATTGAATATATGCATTGTTTCAACTTTTTTTCTAATTTAACAAAACAATATATTAAAGTTTCTGTAGAACATAATAAAAAAGTTAAAACGATGAAAACAGATTATAATTAAAAAACTTGAAGATATCTATACGTACATTAAAATTATATTTTAATTTTTGCCACAATAAATTAAACAGATTTACTTAAATACTTCAAGCGAATCTCAAAAATACATTAGCTTCAATAACAAACTTAACATTTACATTTTTATTCTTAGATTGTACCCATTTTATTCATAATTAATAAAAATTTGTAAAGCTTAATTGAATGTATGCACTGTTCCAGCTTTTTTATTCAATTTAACAAAACAATATGTTAATGTTTCTGTAGAACATAATTACTTTTGAAAAATAAAGAAACAAGAATGAAGTGATTGTTTAAAATAAAACGCAATTCAAAATAGTAAAATAAACTAATTCTCAATAGGTTATAACCAACTAAAAATAAAGAAAATTATATTAGGTGTAGTAAAAAGAAATCCATTATTTTTGCATTAAATTGAAGGTTTTATTTAGCATAGATAGAATGATACGATTTAGGTCAAATATGCACCGTTTTGTTCGATAACTTGTTGCCATTTTGGAGGTAATTTCATAATGCCTCTCTCGTAGAAACCCTTGACCCTATTGTCAAAAAACTGGGACAGTCGATTTTCACAATCTTCTCTTGAGACGAATTTTTCACCTGCAAAATCATTCGTCATAGACAGGAACAGGTGGTAATCACTTGGTGCCAGGCCCAGACTATAAGGTGGATGCATAAGAACTTCCCAACCAAGCTCCCGGAGCTTCTGGCGAGTCACTATCGATGTATGCGGCCTGGCGTTGTCCTGATGGAACACAATTCCTCTCCTATTGGCCAAAGCTGGCCGCTTCTGGGCGATTGCTTCTTTCAGACGGTCCAATTGTTGACAGTACAGGTTCGAATACAGAGTTCGGCCGTAGGGGAGCAGCTCATAGTAGATAATTCTCTGCCAGTCCCACCAAACACACAGCAAAACCTTCCTGACTGTCAATCCTGGCTTGGCCACCGTTTGCGCCGGCTCACCGCGATTTGACCACGACCGTTGTCGCTTGACGTTGTCGTAAGTGATCCACTTTTAATCACCAGTAACCATCCGCTTTAGAAATGGATCGATATTGTTGCGATTCAGCAGCGATTTGCAGATGGAAATTGGGTCCATGAGGTTTCTTTGCGATAACTCGTGTGGCACCCATACATAGAACTTCTTGTATCCAGCCTTATTTAAGTGGTTCCAAACGGTTTTTTGTGCAATGTTTAGCTCCTGGGCAATGAAAACAGTGCTTACGTGACGGTCGGACTCGACGATTTCTATTATTTTATCGACATTTTCGACAATTGGCCTTCCAGAGCGTGGTGCATCTTTGATGTCAAAATTACCGGAACGGAATCGACGAAACTGAAATTGCGGGTGATTGGCTGTTACAGTATCAAGACCATAAACACTATTCACATTTTTAGCTGCCTGGCTTGCGTTTTCGCCTTTATCAAAGAAAAACTGTAAAATATGGCGTATTTTCTCTTTGTTGGTGTCCATCTTTGATGTGTGCTAAAAAAATACTGAGTCAAGCAATCACAAAACTGTATCAAAAGCTTTTTTAGTACGAAATCTTATCTTCCTAACGCCATCTAGTGTAACCCGATCGCACTTTTACAACGGGAGATACAGACTACTAAGCCATCTATTGGCAAAATAATAGATTACTTTTTACTACACCTAATAGTTTGTCAGATTATTAAAAAACATTTATGCATTTGCATTTGAATTCTATACATATTAACAATCATGAATATGAATTATATATACTGCAAGACAATTATTAATTTAAATATAATGTCAATAATATGGTAAAAAAGTTAGAAATATTAAAACACGATTATAATTAAAAAATTCAAATATATCTATACATACATTGGGACAAATAACAAATTGTAAAATATTTTTAACCGTGCAATGAAAAAACTATTATTTATAAATATAAATATTTAAAAAAAATTTATTTACTAAAGCAAAATTGCATGTAAAAAACTAAGGCCTTTGATACAGTCAGTCAAGTAAGAGCGTGGTCGACTTCACCGACAGGTAATAAAAGATTTCGCTCTAATTCCTTCGCAAGCTAATAGAGGCAAGCTTTGTCTTTGATGCATTATCAACAAAGATTCAGTTGTTGTTGATCTTTTGAAAGAGAATCACGTTAAACGCCACGAGTGCTAAGTACGCGTCGCGCTACGAGGCTGTGTTCCTTTGCATCCACCCGAAAGGTCCCAAAATGTCGCAATCAGCGGCTGCTAAATATATGAGAAAGTCGAAGGCATTTGTACAGAAGTAGATACAGCGATATAAAGTGGCTAAAAATGTCGATGATTTACCAGAACGTGGCTCGATAGGAAAAGTAAACAAAAAAGATGAAAAAATAATAGTGAATCTGTTTTCGCGGAATCCTGCTTTAACACTGCGGCAAGGAGAAGCAAAATTAATGGCAAAAGGCTTAGATATATCTTACGAAACTATCCGAACCCATCTTCGTACTCATCATCTGAAATGGCGCAACACAATGAAGAAGCCTCTGTTGACTGAAAAACATGTGACAAAGCGACTCGCTTGGGCGCATGAGAATATTGATAGAGATTTTAAAAATGTCATTTTTACTGATGAATGTTCTATATGGGCAGGTTCTGTCCTCACGCGAGCCTGGTCAACTCCCACCAATAGGTTTGTTTAGCGGACCGTAAAACATGGAATAAAGGTGCATCTTTGGGGCTGCTTCTCAAAGCAGGGATTCGGCACTTTGCACCTCTTTACTGACAACCTAAATGCCGAGAAAATGATAAAAATCTACAAAAAGGCTTTACTGCCATCTGCCAAACGATGGTTTATCACAAAAAATGAAGATTGGATTCTGCAGGAGGACAACGATCCTAAACACCGCAGCAAGCTTTGTACTCAGTGGAAGACTCAATCTGGCATCGTTACATTGGATTGGCCGTCGCAGTCGCCCGATGCAAACCCTATTGAAAATGTGTGGGCATATATTAAACGGAAGCTTTATGGAAGACGCACATACACTTTGAAGCAGTTGTCTTACGAAATTCGTCGGATCTGGAGATCCTTGCCACTAGAATACGTTGTCAAATTAGTAGAAAGCATGCCTTGGAGATGCCAGGCAATTATCGACGCTGGTGGTGACTGGATACATTATTGACCAAATTGCATCATTGTTCGTAATGTGTACAATGTATATATAAAGATGAAAGTTTCATCA
This sequence comes from Chalcis sispes, assembly GCA_949987625.1. NCBI lineage: Eukaryota > Metazoa > Arthropoda > Insecta > Hymenoptera > Chalcididae > Chalcis > Chalcis sispes. Next base: position 52,078,047 of record OX465095.1, read on the forward strand.
AATAAATTTTTTCATAAATTAACACGACCACGCTCTTACTTGACAGACTGTATGTTATAATTATTCTTAGTTTTAGTAATTTTAACAGCATTTACATGAATAAATTATAGAAAACAGTTAATGACATTTAATATAAAGATCTAATATCTTGCCGAAAAAAAGTTTTATCCAAGAAATTCATTGCATAATGCCAAATATTCATAAAATAACAAGTAATAAAATAAATAATTTTAGAATATACATTTAATGTACTTATTTTGCAGCACTTATTTTTCGATGATAAAGAATGAGAAAATAAGTTTCCGGTAGAATGAGTGCTTCATTAAGGTTATTTTACATTCTAGCATAAATTATAAGGTGAATTCACCTGAACAAAAAGAGTATAAAAGTGATAACTCGTATGTTTCTGGTCCCACTACTGGTATAAATCGCTAGTTTCTGGGAAAGTGGAGGATATTCGAGAATTCTCAAACATATCTTTTTTATCTTCTCGAAATTTTTTTATTGCAAAATATTGATTTTGGAGGCTGAGATAGGATATAGGTGTACTATAATTCTATTACCAAAGTAAGTGCGTAATAAAACTAAACTCTCAACTTTTATATACATTTATGTAATCCACTAATTAGGTAAAGACATACTAATAATAAATCTATTAAATAATAATAATAAATCTAATAATATTAAATAATAATAATAAATCTATTAATAAATATAATTACAATAGTATGAATCTGATGGTCGTTGTACATTCATTTTTGCAATAGATTTAATATTATTCATCCTTCACCCTACCTCAGTAAAATGGATATTTTGCAATAAAAAAGCTATTCAGATTATAAAAATAAAGATAAGTTTTTGGCAATCCCCAAATACAATATAGATTTTACCAAAAACTTGCGATGTACCTGTAGAAGGACGAGAAACATACGACTATCACTTTGATAATATTTTTTGTTTAGCTGAAATAACATGAAATTTCACAATACTGTATTATATAACAACAAGATGTATATTTTATATTAACATATTTAAATTTATATTTATTGAGTAAAATTAAGACTTAATAAACAACTTTAAAACTAATTATTATTTGTGACAGAAAAATTAATCTAAATAGCATAAATATTAAAACATGTATTTGCGAAATCTCTGCCTATCTTTTTCTAAATATTGATAACATGTATATTCTAATTTTTTGAATTAGCTAAGGAAGACAATAACTAAAAGAGCAGAAAATATGTAATTAAAAAATAAAAGAATGTTTTCTTCTGTCATCTGATCAAAAATACTAAACATAAATCATATTTCACTAAGTTTTGTAAACGTTTTTTAAATGCTGTAAATTCTGGTCTCCCAGAAATATCGATATTAATTATTTTGTTGATTCGAGAAATACTAAAATTAAATTTCTGATCATTCCAGAAATGATAAAATTAAATTTCTGGTCATCCCAGAAATAATATAATTTAATTTCTGGTCCTCCTAGAAATAGAAAATTTATTTTCTGGTCATCCCAGAAATATTATTGCTGTTTTTCTAGGACTTCCCAGAAATAATAAATTAATTTTCTGGTCATCCCAGAAAATAGCAATAAATCTAGAAGTCTTCTTGGACGTCCCAGAAAACATCAAATTTCTCAGAAACTTGCATTATATACAAAAATTCGGATTAACGACAATTTGCAACTAAAAAATTAATTTAATGAGGAAATAAAATATATATATTTCATTGCAAATCTTTAGCAATACCTCATTGCAACTTTGCAGCAATATTTTATTATAACCTTGTAGAAAACTTGCATTGACATCTTGCAGAAACCTTTCACTGCAACCTTGCTGAAGGATTTGTGCAAGGGACATATAAAGGTTGCAGCAACCTTACATTGCAATCTTGCAGCAATATTTCATTACGATCTTGTAGAAATCTTGCATTGAAATCTTGCAGCAATTTTTCGTTATAACCTTGTAGAGAACTTTTATTGAAACCTTGCAGCAATCTTTCATGAAAATCTTGCAGAAATCTTCTACCACAAGCTGCCAGCAACCTGTCATTGAAACCTTTTAGAAACCTTTCATTGAAACTTTGCTGAAGGATTTGTGCAAGGGACATATTGAGGTTACTGCAACCTTTCATTGCAACATTGCAGAAAGCTTTCAAACCTTACATAAAATCTTGCAGCAACCTTGCAGCAAGGTTTCACGCTGTGTGGGTCTTTATACGGCTCATACAAGCATCATTAGCTAATGTAACAGTAATTTGGAATAAGCTTCATCCAGATTCACGAAAAGGATCCAAGGACATTGTACAGGAGGTATGTACGAGGGGCGTTTAAAAAGTCCGTGCAAAAATAAAACTTTTTACGTGTTTGGGGTAAACCTTTTTTATTTTTCGACATAGTCTCCTTTAGGCTTATACACTTTGTCCAACGATGTTCTAGTTTGTTGATTCCTTCCGAATAATAAGATTTGCCCAAATCTGCAAAACATCCATTAGTGTCTGCAATCACCTCCTCGTTTGAATAAAATCTTTGTCCCGCCAGCCATTTCTTCAAATTGGGGAACAAATAGTAGTCCGAGGAAGCCGAGTCTGGAGAATAGTGGGGATGTGAAACGAGTTGGAATCCTATTTCGATTAATTTTACGACCACAACTGCTGAGGTGTGTGCTGGTGCGTTGTCGTGATGGAAAAGGACTTTCTTGTGGGCCAATCACGAGTATTTTTCTTGCAGCTCGGTTTTCAAACGGTCCAATAACGATGAATAATATGCACCTGTAATAGTTTTACCCTTTTCCAGGTCATTCATCACCATATCATGGATTTGATCAATGATTTCTGGAGTCATAACCTCCACAGGCCGTCCAGAACGTTCAGCGTCACTTGTACCCATATGGTCAGTCCGAAAATTTTGAAACCACTTATAAACTGTTTTAATCGAAGGTGCAGAGTCACCATAACGTTTATCAAGCTTCTCTTTAGTCTCCTGAGGCGTTTTGCTTTTCATGAAGTAATGTTTAATTACCACACGAAATTCTTTTTCGCCCATTTCTTGAAAATCACTCGACTTCCTTGATTCACGCGAATGCCAAACACAAAGAAATAGACCAATATGGCTGCAACTTGGTGTGTGTTCATTCAAGAGATGCTACTAGCTAAACATGACCTCGATACGCGCCGGTGTGCCATCTTTTGGACTTTGCACGGACTTTACAAATGCCCCTCGTAATATTACCTTGAAAATTCGCATCTGCAGGTTCATTTTCGCCATGGACAGAAATGGTAGTTCCTCTCTTAGCCTTTTTTCATATTTAGTTTTGCTTTGACACGATTTTGTCGATCAGTTCCAGTTGCCGATAGTCCATTTTTTTCAGATGAATCATAAAGTCCGGATTGGAAAAACATTGTTGAAATACAGATGATATTTATTTAGTTCTTTCTTTTTAGTTGCTTTTAATAAAGGCGAAATCATTCTCATAATAACTCTAGATCCTAAGCAAATAGAAACTTAAGTACTCTGAGCATCAACTCCTGATTTGCCTGTGTAGATATCGAAGTCATGTAAATAATCATCAGAAAAACAAAGCGCCCATAGTTTTATGCCGAATCTGATTGGTTTGTTTCTAATACACTGTTTAATACCAAGTTTTCCAAAATATTTTACCATCACTTCGTCTACTGATAAATTATAATCAATAAACCAAACTGCTTGCAGTTTTTGCGGAATATCTCACATAAGTATCTAACTTTGTAGACTTTATCAGTTGTATCTTTATCTTAAAGTTTATAATATTTTATATTCTACTTGATTGTAACAAATTCATTTCTCGTAATTAGTTCTGCTATTACTGGATACTCTAAAATTCGCTTTTTTGACCAATAATCAAGAAAATTTTTTCTACAGTTTAATATCGAAATCATAATGATTACAATAAATTTTTTAAGATTTTCTATACTTAAATCGAAATCATTCTCAAAAGTAGCTTCGATGATGTAATTTTTCATCGAATTCGAAAAAAATAGCTTAAATAACTCAAAAGCGTTCTTAGAGAACAACGAAATAATAGGTGCATTATTGAAGTTACAGCTATTCTCTTCAGTAGGAGAATCAGAAGTATTATAAGCATTATCTTTCCAATCATAAATATGATTAAGTTCTAATAATTTCTAAGTACTAGTGTAAGTACTTCTTACGTGTTCATATGAACCTATTGTAAGTGCACGAGATAATATATCTTCAATTTCATCACAATCAGAATTTCTATCTAAACTCTCTTCTTCATTTAGAATGAATGATATATCAATATGTTAATCTCCATCGACATCGGTATCATCAACAAAGGCAGATAGATCTGCTACTTTCCGTCTCAGTGTTATCTAATACGTTACAAATACGTATTTTATGAACGTTACAAATATGAACGTATTTTATGAACAAATTTTTTTTATGAAAAAATCAAATTCTATTAGCACATGTATCTAACCGTTAGCCCGCCACTCAAACATGATTTCTAACACGGAAAAATTCGTTATACAAATAGAAAAACGTCCAAAATCTACTAAAAATTTTTTTACCAAGAAAACATTTACACCAACTCACGTATCCAACTGTAAGCCCACTACTCATATTTCGGAAAATCAATTGTTTATAATCGTTTTACTTTAACAAATTGAACTTTGACAAAAAAGTGTTATGGAGCTTTTCGTCATAATTTTTCCCGTAGAAGCGATTAATGCAACTTCAAAATTACAACTTCGATCATAATTTGTTTAAATAATTTTTTGTAAACAATTGCAAATGACAAAAGAAAAAACATGGGTACTTTCTTTGTCCATTTGCTTATGAATGGCATAGTTAGTTTGACGCTATCTAGCCTGAGTTTCGCTAGGGATTTGACGTACTAACTTTACCTCTTTATCATGCAATTGTTTATAACCATTTTACACTAATAAATTGAACCTTAACAAAAAAGTGTTATTGAGCTTTTCGTCATAATTTTTTTTGTAGAAGCGATTGGTCAAACCAATTTTTTTAAATTACGAATTTGATCATAATTTGTTTAAATAATTTTTTGTAAATAATTGCAAATGACAAAAAAAAACACGGGTACTTTCTTTGTCTATTTTCCTATGAATGGCATAGTTAGTTTGACGCTATCTAGCCTGAGTTTCGCTAGGGATTTGGCGTACTAACTTTACCTCTTCATCATGCAATTGTTTATAACCATTTTACACTTATAAATTAAACCTTAACAAAAAAGTATTATTGAGCTTTTCGTCATAATTTTTTCCGTAGAAGCAGTTGGTAAAACCAATTTTTTTAAATTACAACTTTGATCATAATTTGTTTAAATAATTTTTTGTAAACAATTGCAAATGACAAAAGAAAAAACACAGGTACTTTTTTTTTCAATTTGCCTATGAATAGCACAGTTAGTTTGACGCTATCTAGCCTGAGTTTTGCTTGGGCTTTAATGGGCTAATAAATGAACAAATAATAAATAAACGAGAAGTAAGTAAAAGAAAGATAAAAATAATAACAAAAGTTAAACGAATAAGTAAATAACAAGTGTTAAAATTGCAAGATACATAAACAAAGAAATCGATTAAAAATAAATAGAAATAAGTGAATAAGTAAGGAAAAGTGCTGAAATAAGTCGTAAAAAATAAATAATACGAGTAAAATAAAACAAAGAAGAATTTAATAAGAAGTGCTAAAAGGAGTGCTAAAGGCAAACAATAAATCTTATCTTATAGTATTACTCGTACATCACTTTTTCTTTTAAATTCATTTTTTTGCACGAATTATTATATCAGAACATTATAACTTCATTATAAGTCATTTTCGATTCGCGATACGCGAGCGGGCTCGTACGTGACAGTTAAGTGAGTCCCGCATAAAATAAATATTAAAATTTCATAATGTGCGTGTTCTCCCGCACATAAAAGTGGCATTTGGAATATTTTCGTTGTTTTAAAAATTTATAAAAAGTTATGTTGTATCCTCATAACACTGTATTTAACAAATGTATTTGTTATGAGGATACAAAATAATTAATTTTTATTTCTCTCAAAAAACCAAAATATTATAATATCATATATACGAAGTCTCGCTATTAAATAACGAGACTAGTTACGAAAAAGGGTTTTATTATAAAAATTATTCTACATTCGAATGCTCCCCTTCAATATACTCCCCTTCCCTCGCCACACACCTTTTCATACGTTTTTTCCATTGATCGAAGCAGTGCTGGAAGTCTTCTTTGGTGAGGGCCTTTAGGAGCTCGGCCGTTTTTTGCTTTACCGCTTCCCTCGACTCAAATCGGGTCCCTTTCAAAGCAGATTTTATCTTCGGAAACAAAAAAAGTCGCACGGTGCCAAATCTGGCGAGTACGGCGCGTGTTCGAGCACTGGAGTGCGCTTACCGGCCAAATACTGCTTCACAGATAGCGCGTTATGGGCAGGTGCGTTGTCTTGGTGCAAAATTCACGAGTTATTCTTCCACAACTCGGGTCGTTTCTTACGAACTCGTTCTCGCAGTGTTGCCAAAACTGACAAATAGTAAGTCTGGTTGACAGTCTGACCCTCTGGAACCCATTCAGTCATCACAATACCGTTAATGTCGAAAAAAACGATCAACATTGCCTTGAATTTTGATTTGGGCATCCTTGCCTTTTTTGATTCTGGGCGATTCAGGCGTCTTCCAATGCATTGATTGCCGCTTTTTTTCAACATCGTATTGAAAAATCCACGTTTCGTCGCAAGTAATAATGTTTTTCATCAGTCCGGAATCTTTTTTTAACCTTTCAAGGAAATCTGAGCAGACCTGTTGACGCAAGAGCTTTTGGTCAGGAGTCAGATTTTTTGGCACCAACTTCGCACAGACTTTTGTCATGTGTAATTCCTCGTGTAAAATTTGTCTAACCGTTTCTTTATCGACGTTTACAGCCTCAGCAATCATCCGGATGCTCATTCGACGATCTGCACGCACAATTTGGTTGATTTTGGTCACTGTTTCCGGAGTTGAAACAGTGACAGGGGGACCTGGGCGTTGGTCATCTTCAGTGCTCACTCGGCCCTCACTGAAGCGCTTACACCACTCAAAAACACGCGCACGAGATTTAGAATTGTCCCCATAGGCCTCTTGCAACAATTTACAGCACTCAGTCGGAGTTTTTTTCAATTTGACGAGAAATTTGAGATTGATACGTTGCTCCTGTTTTTCGTCACACATGGTCTTCGGCACGAGAAAAAAACACGTTCGTTTTAAACCGCTACTGCACAAATACAATAATAGTGACGAGAACGTGTTTTGGTACGTGCATAGACAAGATATCTAGATACCCAACGCACTACTCATTTTTTTCCCACCCCTCTACAGCGCCTTCTAAGCGCGCAGTCTCGTTATTTAATAGCCAGACCTCGTATATAAATATAGATATTAAGGCTAGCTACACATAAGAAAAAAATTGAGCCAAAAAAAAACTTTCTTGGGAAAAATGCATTTTTCACTTTTTATTGTGCAGTTTTTCGTAAAATAACGTATAAAAATCTTGTGCTGCGTTTATTTACTTAAAATCGTTTTACTTTATAATCCACTATTTAAAACTTATATTAACCAAATAAATCTTATAATTGTTAATTGTACCAGGCTGTTCAATAAGTTTTGCGGTTCGATAAGAGAGGGTGCTGCTACTAGCCTAAATTTTTTTTTGTTATGTTGGTACACTCTTCATATGAACGTATGTGAAGTTTCATTTCAGTCTGTTAATTCATACTTTTTTTACAAGCCATTTAGTATCGACGTGACACAGTATTTTTTTACAATGGAAAAAATCAAGTACCGTGCAGTGATTGAATTTTTATTTTTGGAAAGTTTAAAAGCAAAGGAAATTTATGAACGGATGTTAAAAGTGTATAAGGACTCTTCGCCTTCAATTAGTACAGTAGAAAGATGGGCTGCTGAATTTAAACGTGGTCGTACAAGCCTTGAAGACGATCCACGTCAAGGACGTCCAAAAACAGCAACAACACCAGAAATCGTAGAAAAAATGCAGGATTTCGTATTGGAAAATCTTCGAGTGACTGAAAGAGATTTAGTAGAAGCCCTAGGCATCTCATTGGACAGTGTGAGCAATATTTTGACTGCAGTATTGGGTTTTAGAAAGCTGTGTGCACAATGGGTGCCGCATTCGCTAACAATGAAACAAAAACACATTCGAATGCGACTTTCTCAGCAACATTTAGAGCGTTCTCGAAAGGATAAAGTGAATTTTCTGCGTTGATTCATCACTATGGATAAGACTTGGGTGTATCATTATGATCCTGAATTAAAACAAGAGGCTCAAGAGTGGTATAAACCTGGTTCTTCAGCTCCGAAACGAGTTCGTATCCAGAAATCGGCCAAGAAGGTGTTAGCATCAGTTTTTTGGGATGCAAAAGGAATTTTGTTTGTGGATTACTTGCAAACTGGTAAAACAATAAATTGTGAATATTATTGTAACCTTTTAGACCAGCTGAAGGAAAAAATTCGTAAAAAAAGACCCGGTTTGCAGAAGAAAAAAATTCCTTTTTCATCAGGACAATGTGTCACAAGAGCATTTTGACAATGGCTAAAATCCATGAATTAAAGTTCAAATTGTTGCAGCATCCACCGTATTTACTAGATTTTGCCCCTAGCGACTTCCATCTGTTTCCAGACCTAAAAAAATTCATGCGTGAAAAGCGTTTATCATCAAATGATGGGGTCATAACAAATGTGGAAGCGTATTTTGCAGCCCTTCCAGATTCTCACTTCAGGGATAGAATTCGTGAATTGGAGTTTCGTTGCAACAAGTGTATTGATGTTCAGGGAGACTTTACTTAATAATAAAGTGTATTTCTGTTAATGTATGGGTAAATTTAGAGTATGTTACGACATCTACAGTTTGTCAAGTAAGAGCGTGGTCGACTTCAGCGACAGGTAATGAAAGATTTTGCTTTAATTCGTATGCGAGCCGATAGAGGAAAGCTTTGTCCTTGATGCATTGTCAACAAAGATTTAGTTGTCGTTGATCTTTTAAAAGAGAATCATGTTAAATGCCATGAGTGCTAAGTACGCGTCGCGCTACGAGGCTGCGTTCCTTTGCATCCACCCGAAAGGTCCCAAAATGTCGCAATCAGCGGCTGCTAAATATATGAAAAAGTCGAAGGCATTTGTACAGAAGTGGATACAGGGATATAAAGTGGCTAAAAATGTCGATGATTTACCAGAACGTGGCTCGATAGGAAAAGTGAACAAAAAAGATGAAAAAAGAATAGTTAATCTGTTTTCGCGGAATCCTGCTTTAACACTGCGGCAAGGAGAAGCAAAATTAATGGCAAAAGGCTTAGATATATCCTACGAAACTATCCGAACCCATCTTCGTACTCATCATCTGAAATGGCGCAACACAATGAAGAAGCCTCTGTTGACTGAAAAACATGTGACAAAGCGACTCGCTTGGGCGCATGAGAATATTGATAGAGATTTTGCAAATGTCATTTTTACTGATGAATGTTCTATATGGGCACGTTCTGTTCTCACGCGAGCCTGGTCAACTTTCACCAATAGGCTTGTTCAGCGGACCGTAAAACATGGAATAAAGGTGCATCTTTGGGGCTGCTTCTCAAAGCAGGGATTCGGTACTTTGCACCTCTTTGCTGACAACCGAAATGCCGAGAAAATGATAAAAATCTACAAAAAGGCTTTACTGCCATCTGCCAAACGATGGTTCATCACAAAAAATGAAGATTGGATTCTGCAGGAGGACAACGATCCTAAACACCGCAGCAAGCTCTGTACTCAGTGGAAGACTCAATCTGGCATCGTTACATTGGATTGGCCGTCGCAGTCGCCCGATGCAAACCCTATTGAAAATGTGTGGGCATATATTAAACGGAAGCTTCGTGGAAGACGCACATACACTTTGAAGCAGTTGTCTTACGAAATTCGTCGGATCTGGAGATCCTTGCCACTAGAATACGCCGTCAAATTAGTAGAAAGCATGCCTCGGAGATGCCAGGCAATTATCGACGCCGGTGGTGACAAGACACATTATTGACCGAATTGCATCATTGTTTGTAATGTGTACAATGTATATATAAATATGAAAGTTTTATCAAATAAATTTTTTTATAAATTAACACGATCACGCTCTTACTTAACAGACTGTAAAGGAAAAGGAGAAAACTAGTCTGGAGTGAACAAGCGATAGAGAGATACAAGATATGATCTTGAGTAAGCTAACCTAATATACTAATAAATCTTTGTAATCCTAACAAACTATGAATAAATAATATTTCTACCACAATTCACATTGTTTCTTGTCCACAACCTCGATTATATTAACATGTTAGCAGAGCGTGGTCGATTTAAAAATTTAAGTGTTTGAGTTTTGAGGTTATGGTAAAAAACGTGGTCGATACCAAAGTTAACAGTGAAGAAAATTTATATGAAAATATATCTTACGATAGAAAATATATAAGAAAAATATTTTTAAGAGAATTAAAAAAAGGTGATAATCATAAAAAAGTTTGTTGAAATAAAGTTAAAAATTAGAGAAAGTGAAAAACAATTAGACAGAATGGCTGATGAAGTTATAATAAATTTACAAGTTTTTGATGGCAATGACTATAAGATTTGGAAAAAAAGATTATTAGTATTACTTAAATTAAAGAAATGTGATGATGTGACTCAAAGAAACAGAGATGAAACAGATTAAACTACAACATGGAATAATAAGGATCTGAAAGCCATAAATTACATCTATAGTGCGTTGTCAAATAAACAACTGAAATTAGTTAATGATCAAGAGACAGCCTATGATATATTTAAGAAACTAGATAGCATATACTTAAAAGAGTCTACAGCACTACAAATAATTACCTGAAACAAGTTAGAAAAATTTAAGTTAAAAGATTTTGAAGACTTTAGTGATTTCTTCAGTGAGTTTGAAAAACTAACTATTGAATTGGAAAATGCTAGTGCAACACTAAATGAAAAAGAAAAGATGAATTATTTGTTGAGAACTCTACCAAATTCAATGGCGCATATTGATGATTTAATAGATGTGCTGAAAGAAGATAAACAAACAGTTGATTATGTAAGAAGTAAAATTCAAATTCATGACGAGAAAGAAACGGAAGGAAATACAAAGAGTCGTTCTGGATACACAAACGCATTTCACGCCACGTCGAATTTAAGAAATAATAACACATACTATAGAGATTGAAAACGCGAAGCGCGAGGAGGTGCACGTGTAAGAGGCATAGATATAATATACATAGTGTGAGCGAACGGGCTTCAATCCTGTCTTAGCCAAAGAAAGAGAAAGAAGATCAGAGGCCCCTTTTTCTTTCTCTGTCTACTCGTTCCTGATTGGTGCTACAATTATGGGCGGAGCAATGACATAGCATAGAGAGGGAAATTAAAACAATAAACTTTCTTGCAACTTATATATTACAATTTGTATTTATATTTAGACTTTTTACAATAGCTCGACCGGTAGAAGCATGAGGTTAAAATATCTTAAATAAGTAGTTGGGTTCGAATTCCAATAGTAATTTTTTTTTTCGTTTGAAATATTTTTTTATACGTTTTGTTAGTTACATACATACAATAGTATGTTAAAAAGAAATCAAAGAAATTTTATTTTTAAATTTTTTTTTTAATTTCCACCTTTATTATCTTATATTGTAATAGCGAAAATTTAAAATAAATAAAACTTTTTTCGAACAACTATATAGAATTATGTAGAAGCCTCCACAATTCCAAATTAAAATATATTTAGTATTTTTTTAATTTCAGACAAAAATAATATTAAATTTTTTTTTAATAGTTTTATTAAATAGTTTATCATTATTTAAAATTTCCTTTTGAATTCAAAATTTAATATTAAAGATTTCATATGAACTAAGTATCAGAGAAAATAATGTTCAGAACAAAAAATATTGACAATTTGATAGGGATACTAAATGAATAGATTTTAATGTAGGAAAATTAATTTATTTAACATAATACTATTTTTAACATTTTTCAGAATTACATCTTTGTAAATTTTTACAACGCCTATATAATAAAAAAAATACATTTTTTTACAATATAATCAGTCCATTTTAAAAATAATCAACTAATTATAATATAATTAACCAGTTCTTTTTTATACCTACTTAATAAACTTAATACAACTAAATAAATAGATTTTACTCTTAGAAAGTTGATTTATTCCACTTTATACTATTTTTTACATGTTTAAGTCACATCTTGATAAATTTTTAATGTAATAGTTTTAATATTATTGCAATATCTATAGATAATAACATCTAGATAATAAAAAAATACATTTTCTTTTAATCAGTCGCTTATAGCTTCCATCCATGCCTTTTTAACATCGTGATTGGCTGGAAATTTATAAAATGAATATAATTAAAATACAAAGGCTTGAAAAACTTCTTTAGATTAAATAATAATGTTATTTTATTAGAAATAAAGGCTCACTCGATTGAAAAACTAACATCAAAATTTAATGTTTTACAAATTTATCTGTAGATGTAATATTAAACTTACCTGTGAAAACTCCGAGTATTGTCGTAAGCAATACGCTTTTTCTTGCATAAAATGCAATATATTGTCGTTTTCGTTTATTTGTTGTGTTTCTCTATGATCAAAATGAATAGATATGTGTATTATACATAAGCTGATTGCAGAATGATCTTTGAAGCTCGCGGGATTTTCCAAATTTACCAAGGGGAAATCTGCACCATAAAAGGCGAAGACCGTTCCTTCGGCCGGAAAGGTTATGGCACATAAAGAAATAGACCAATATGGCTGCAACTTGGTGTATGTTGATTCAAGAGATGCTACTAACTAAACATGACCTCGATACGCGCCGGTGGTGCCATCTCTCGGACTTTGCACGGACTTTTCTAACGACCCTCGTATATTATCTCTATGGTAAGAGGTAATATATATCAACGAGGCAATGAAAGAGGAGCATGGAGAAATAATCCTCACCAGTTTTACCAGCGAAGAAGGGGTCGAACAAATTGGCATCAGTACAGCAACCAACAGCAACAGAAAGAAGACAGAGGATTTGGAGCAAGTGGTAACCAAGAAAGTAGTCAAAATAATAGTAGTGTGTATATTACACAGGTTGAGTACAAAACAAATGAATATGTATGCGAGGTAAATAATTGTAATAATGAGATAGAATGGATTTTAGACAGTGGCTGCTCTGACCGCATAATAAACAATGTAAATTATTATGACACATATATAGATCTGAAAATTCCAGTAGATGTAAAAGTAGGTGATGGAAGGGTTTTAAAAACAACTAAAATAGGTACAGTTGTGTATTATTTTACAGTATATAATAAATTGAAACAGAACATATTGAAAAATGTATATTACGTTAAAAATATGGATAAAAATCTCATAAGCTTTGGTAAAGTAACAATGAAGAATAAAATTGTTTCAATTGATGACCTATCTAAAATCTATTCTAAACTTAATAATGAATTAAATGGTATAGCTTTTAAAACAAATAGTATTCACAAAATGTACAGTGTAATTAAAAACAATAACAAAGAAGTATATAATTTAAATAAAGTAACATGTAACTACATACAAAAAGAGAAATATCATAAATTACTAGGACATGTAAATTTTAGTTACTTAAATACTTAATGTAAAAATAAACTAGTCGATGGAATGCCAGATGAATTAGAGAGTGAATACTTGAAGTGTAGTAGTACATGTATAAAAAATAAAATGTACAATATAAGCTTTAACAACAATAGACATAAGGTTAGAGAAATGCTAGAAATAGTACACACTGGTATAAATGGACCACATGCAGGTGGTTACAATGGTGAAAAATACTTTCTTAGTTTTATCGATGATTACAGTAAAATTGTGAAAGTTTACATTATGAAAATAAAAAGTGAATTTTTTGATTATTTAACTGAATTTACTAATGAAATAGAAAATCTAACAAATAAGAAAATTAAAAAATTGAGATTGGACAATGCTAAAGAAATGTAAAGTAATAATGTTATCAAATTTATCAAAGATAGAGGTATTACTTTAGATGCATGTCCTACATATGTTCACGAACCTAATGGAACTGCCGAAAGATACAATAGATCCATTATGGATACTGCTCGATGTTTGTTAGCTGATGCTAAATTAAATGTAATATATTGGCCTGAAGCTGTTAATTCAGCAGAATATTTAAATAATCGAGTGATTACAAATAATATAGAAAAAAAGACTCCTTATGAAATAATGATGGGTGAAAAACCAGATATTAGTAATCTAAAAATTTATGGCAGTAAAGTCTTTGTAAGAGTTCCAGAGGTTAAAAGGAAAAATAAATGCGATAGGTAGGCAGATATAGGAAAACTTGTTGGTTATGAAAGAGTAGGATACAGAGTTTTAATAGGTAATAGAGTTATTATTGCACGACATGTTGACATTGTAAAAGATGATATAAAACTAGTAGGTATTTCTAGTGAAGATAATGTAGAAAACTCACATGAAAATGATTCTAATTTAAATGATAACAGAAATGAAAGTTTTCAAATTGAAATGAAAAATAGAAATTCGAAAAATATAGAACAAAATGAAAATAACAAAAATGAAAAGATGAGTAATATAAACAATAATAAAAAAATTGAAACCCCATTAAGAAGATCTACTAGAGAAAGAAAACAAACAGACTTGTATAAACCAGAAAATTATGCTTATTGTATTTATGTAAATTTCGTAAGTGCAAACACTCCTAAAACATATTTAGCAGCAATAAAGTGTTGATAATGAAAAATGGAAAAATGCAATAGACACCAAAGTAAAATATTTAGATGAAAAAAAAACTTATGATCTAGTCGAAAAACCTAAAAATGTTAAAATACTAGATCTTAAATGGATATTTATAAAAAAAGGTGAGAGTAAATATAAAGCTAGAGTTGTAGCATTAGGTTATCAACAAGATAAAATTATAGATGATTTATACTCTTCAGTAGCCAAAACCGAAACTTTGAAATTGTTATTTATACATACTATGTACAAAATGGTTTAATAATATATCAAACAGACGTTGATTCTGCACACTTAAGGGAAGGTTTATCTTTTTATTGACCAAAACAACAGTTTTTTTTTGAATTTTTTTTTTCATAGAAGGAAATTAATAAACAACTCAAATTGTTTGCTACTTGTTTAATACAATAAAAAGTACAAAAAAAAATTTTTTTATGACAAAATATCGTGACGGTAATTAATGGCACGGCCCGTAAAGTGACCATCTCCAAAAAAGGTGGCCCGCTGTTGACCACTCTAGCACCTGCAAAAATGAACGAAAATTAAAAATCAAAAAAGTTTTATAAAATATATGAGTGTAGTCGGCATCTGACCTACAATCATCTCTAAAAATCAAAAATTAACAAAATGGCGGGCATTTGAATTTTTTTTCATTATTGAGTTTTTTTTCACTCTTTGAAGTACTCTAAAAATAAAAATAATGCATATATCATCTTGATTGTAGTCCACTTTCCGATAAATACTTTAACAATTAAAAAAAAAAAAAAAGGCGATCCATCGAGTAGTTTTTTAGTGATCGTGGCCAACAGTGCGAAAAACGTGGTTTCGAGAAAAACGCGTTTAAAGATTTGATTAAGGGGGGAAGTCCATATAGAATTTTCAAAAAATCGATTTTTTTTTTTTTCGATAATCTAAAAATATACTATGTTGAGCGTGTACTGACGAGACGAAAAAAAAAATCTCGAATATTTACGAAGTTACAGCTAATATAATGGAGCGGGCCGGAGTACGTATTGTAAAGTAGCGAGCCAGGTAGTCGGAGCGCTTCAGACAAAAGGGCTCTCTCCATTATAATAACTTAAAAAACTTCTTTTGTCCCATACCCGAGAATAATACTTTATATTATAGTAAATATGTAAGTATATATATCTACATTTACGTTTCTGTACACGTGTAATATTGCTATACGAATAAAGGTTAGTCGAGAAATATAGGTAGTTTAGCTGGAGAATTCATCGTGTTCAGTTGATTTCGGAACGTAAAAATGCCGAATTATAAAAAAGGTACGCGAGGCAATATTGCACGAAATAACCCCAGAAAACGAAAATATCTGGGCAATCAGTTAACCGATAAAAAAGGTGAAAAATTTGAAGCCAGTACAAGCCATAATGACAGTGCCAGTGGAAAAAAATTGTATACGCGTGATAGTGAAGATATAATAACTAATCCTTTGCACGGGTACAGAATAATTGAATTTTTTACAGTGTTTACAGCTTTGTCTGAAATTGTGAAGTGCTCGGTATGTAATCAGAAGATAAAATTCAGTGAGTGTGGCTCTAGAGGTCTTGGTTTTAAAATTGTTGTCACGTGTCCATGTGGTGATAAAAAAATATATGATAAACATCTGCATTCTGGACTAAAAGTAGTTGAAATCTTGGCATACATTGCTGCTGGGATATTTAATGAAGGTTTTAGTTCAGTATTAAGAATAATGAACCTTCTGAATTTGACTATTGGCACTTATGCTAAAGTATTTGCTTATAATACAGACGAGGCGCGAATAACCCGACAGAATCGTAAAAGCCTTTCAGAAACCAAAGATGCTCGTACAGCTCGCAGGCATCAACAAATGGAAGAAAATCAGCTTTTCGAGGAGGAGGAAGGACTGTTGTATGGACCTGGGATTGCCGATTAATCGGTAAGTAATTACAACTGGCCATTTTCCTGTACTACAACTTTAAATGCGATTATCTCGAAACTATATTTTTCAAAACTGCTCGTGTTGTAACTCAAAAAGTTATTGACCGATTTGGCTGAAATTTTTCGAGGCCTTTCTTTACATTAATATCGGAAGGATATAACTAAAATTTCAGATATTCCGCGTTGATAAAATATTTTTTTGGGGTCAAAAATGTCAAAAAATAGCCCTTAATTTGGACTTTTTTTTAAAGGTTTATTTTATATTGAATTTTATACTTTTTTTTTTATTTTATAGGTTCATCCTTTCCGTTTATATGTCCTAAAAAAAAACAACTTTCATTTTTGTGTTTCAGATTAACGGTTAATGAGTGACAACTGGAGCAGTTTGGGACCTCGCGTCGGAGGCAGCAGACAACAAATCATACTGAGCCACCATTTTGAATTGAAAAAAAAAAAAAAAATTATTTGTGTTCTAAAAAGATTCATTAAAGTTGCATTAAAATTTAAAAACAATCGAATTATTTTATCATCGTTAAAAATATTATTAAAAAATGACCGATTTTGGGGCTTCTACATGGACTTCCCCCCTTAACGATTAATCTGTATTGACGTCAGTCTCGTTTTTGTTCCATGAAAAAAAAAATATATATATATATATACGGCCAAACGGTTTTGGGAATATATTCTACACGTAATCAACTACAAAAAAATGTAAAAAAAGAAAAATCGATTTTTTGGTTCAAAAAAAGGTAAACCTCCCCTAAAATGGTAATATAATATCAGAAGTGTATGTGAAACAACCTGGAGGTTATGATGACAACTCAGGCAGAGTATGGAAGTTAAAAAAGGCTTTGTATGGGCTAAGTGAAAGTCCTCAAGTATGGTATGAATGTCTAAACAAGGTATTAAAAGAACTAGACTTTAAACGTAGTGAGAATGACTATTGTTTGTATTATTTAGATAAAGGAGATTGTGATCCAATATTTTTATTATCTTTTGTAGATGACTTTTTAATTTGCTGTAAAAGTATAAAAAAAATTGAAAAAGTAAAAAAATTGTTGTTCTACAAATTTAAAATAAAAGATCTAGGTGGAATAAAATCATATTTAGACATAAATGTAGAATATAATGAAAACAGAACTATTATAACTTTAGATCAAGAATAATATATAGAATTACTAGCCAAAGAATATAATATAGAAAACTGTCGATTGTATGAAACACCTTTGGAACAAAATCTAAAATGTCAACCAGCACAATCTGTGTCTATAGATCTAAAATATAAAAACTTGATAGGCGCCCTTTTGTATATAAGTTGTGGAACACGACCAGATATTAGTTATGCAGTAAATTTTTTGAGACGTTTTCAAAATTGTTATGATCAAACACATTACAAGTATGCTATGAGAATTTTAAAATATCTATATTTAATTAAAGAAAAGAGATTAACTTTAAAAAGAAAGAATAATGCTGATTTACTAGATTATTTTGTGGACGCAGATTAAGCAGGTGACATTGCAGATAGAAAATCAACTACTGGTTATATAATAAGAATGTATGGAAATGTAGTGTTTTGGAAATCAAAAAAAATAAAAGAGCGTTGTAAAATCTTCTGCAGCTGCCGAATATGTGGCATTGTCAGAAGCCATAAGCGAATTGAAACGGTTTATAGAACCCTGATCATTCCGGGTCCTCGTAGTGTACATCGGTGAGCTTGCCCAATGTAAACATTGCGCGCGAGTTTCTTGCCGATGTACAATTTCTCAAATATTATTTGAAAGATGGGAGAAAGTAGTGGCCAGCAATGGACAATACTTTGAATCATAAATGTATAACCAGTTTTTTACAATAAAGCCTCGAATTTCGGAAAAAAACGGCGGAAGCAAAGTTGTACACCAAATAAAAAATTATGTCGTCAATAAAAAAGAAGAATTCTTGGTTTGTTTAACCGGATAACGCAATCAACAATGCTCTAGAAAAGGTTGCCGGCATCGTCCGAAGTTTGAAGCTTTCTCGATTAAAATGATACAATCCTTCGTATGTTGTAAATGTTGTTTTATGTCAATCTCGCTCGTCGATTTCAAGTTCATGGTAACCTGATGCTAAATCTAACACAGAAAAATATTTTGTGCCTCCTAATTGATCTAAAATTTCATTTATATTCGGCAGCGGGAACTGGTCATTGAGAGTTTTTGCATTTAACTTCCTATAGTCTATAACCATTCGATACCTCTTTCATCCTTGTAAATCCTCCTTTTTGGGGACTAAAAAGCATGGACTTGAGTAAGACAAAGTCGAGGGTTCTATTATCCCTTTGTCAAGCAACTCCGATACCGGCCTTTCTATTTCTGCCTTGTGCACAGGCGGTAGACGGTATTGTTTGGAGGTGACAGGTAATTCGTCTATTATAGGAATGGTTAGCTTAAGAATGTGTGTTGCAGTGAGTCTCTCTCCCGGAATATAAAAGATATTGTTTACAGCGATTAATATATCTATTTCTCTGCGTTCTTCTGGAGCTAGGTCCTCGAGCCGTAACAGTTTTTTTATTGTCTCAATGCGTTCATTGCGTGTAAATGCTTCGATTAAAAGTATTGCCTAGCTATTTTTCTTCTTCTTGCAACCCTTTCCTTTAAGCAATTTTTTTGCATCTACTGCGTTCTTGAGAATTTATGTATAATTTTGCCTAGGTGTTTTCACTCCTGTATTTTAATTCAGGTAAATAATTTTTCAACCTTTCTTCAATTTTCTTAAATTTTAAATTTGTTTGAAAATATTTAAAAAGCATTCTTAATGAAGCTTCTAGCTGTTCTGAGTTCTCTCGTAACACATGTTTCTCGTGTAGGCTTTTATTTAAAATATTGTGTATCGTGCTTAAATTTTCCAAGAGTTTGTTTTCGTCGTCAGTTTTTTGCATAATTTTACTTGTACAGCCTTAAGCTGTATCATGAAGTCTTATTGAGTTAAAAGAGACTTCCTTTCCTTTCTCATTCTTACTCGTAGAGCCGAATAATGTGTTAATTTCTTTTTCTTGGTCTCGCGATGCCTCTCGGGGTAATATCTTACTTGACGTATTTTCCTTTTCTTCCTTTTCAAAATTTTTGTTTGGGCTAGAAATTTTATTTGATAACGCAATAGTGTTTTCAGAGAGTGCATTTGGTTTTTTGTTTCCAAACACTTGTTTTTTTATTTTATTTTCTCGTGGATCATCAAGAGATATTTGACTTGTAATTTTTTGATCGCTAAGCGTGTCTGTTCTTACGTTTATCTTCCTTGGATTTGTTTCCGACAACTCATATTTTTGCGCAATTGCCTCAAAAACTTGTTTACTGCTAGTTTTCTTTAATTCAACGAGAATCGGATCTTCCTTTGATTCTGATTCACGACTTGGATTCGGGCTTTTTTTGCGCCCCTAGATTTGTTGAACATCTACTTTTAATTCTTGACATTTCCCTTAGATTAAACTAGCATTTGATATATTTTGACTTACAGCACGTTTTTCGTTACGTATTAAAATCTCCCTTGTATTCGCCTGTTGCTTCGTATGAGTTGCGTTGCTCTTTTTTTCTGGAAACTCCCGGCTCTTTGTTATCTCTTTACGTTCATTCATAGATACCGCGCGGCTTGGCCTAGGGCTTTGTATCTCCTCCTGGCCGTCGAGCGGTTGCTGTTTCTTTGTCTCGTTGAACAGTAGAAGTCTCTCTTGTTCTCTATTTTTATTGCTCTCGGTTTCTCCATTTTTTTTCCTTCCCCGCACCTGCAGTGTGTTGGCCACGTTGAAATTTTTTATGAATGGAATTTTATTTTGACCGACTAATAGGCTATTATTTTCATAGTCGATTTTTGTATTAAATTTTGAACAAAATTCGTTTCCCAATAATCCTATTTCTTGAATTTAAAACTCATTTGAAACTAAGTGAAATTCAATATTGAACTTGGGAAAACAAATGTTAATTCTTCCGATCGTAAAATTACTTTCAAAATTAATGTTATTGTTCTTTCGCGTTTCGCGTCAAAGAGCGCGATGGTCGGAGATATAGCGTCTTTTTTTAATCGTACATATTTTTGAGTGATTGAGGCTGCTGCGTACTTGTCGAAAGGCGCGGTGCATACTTGGCCTCCTTCTCTGCGCCCTGGCGAGAGGAGTTTTTCCAGTTTTTCTGTTTTTTATTATTAAATTCGCGCGTCCTGCAATTTTCTAGAATATGAATAGGAATACACTTTTTTTGCAATATCTACATCTTACAGGCTCGTATCTTTTGTTATATGCTCCCGAAAAAGTTACATTCTGCCTTCTTAAATATTGATGCTCTCTTTGTTCTTTATTTTCCGTGTGTGAGTCACGAGGCCATCGTTGCGCTCAATGCGAGTTTTGTGGCCCCGCCCAGGCTCTGCTTGTGTGTGGCTCGGGCCTTCTTGTCGGGGCTATTGTCCTTTGCTGACGCCATTTCCAACAATCTTGAGCTGTGTGATTGAATTTTTTACACAACTGGCCTTTTCGATTACTGGATATATATTTAATTTGTGTTGTTTCTTTTGCAGTTAATTTTTCTAACATTCTTTTTATTTCGAAAATTTCGTCAGTCTCTCTGCAGTTATATTATTTTTTATTTCGATCGCTTTTTCTGTCGCTTCTTCTAGGTTGTGAGCCGTGCTCATATGCATTCTAATTCCTGCGCGTAATCCTTTTGAAAAATATCTCACAATATCTCGTACTAATTGTTCTTCAAAACCTAACGTGTTTCTCCCTTCACGTCTTGCTGCTTCGAGGATTTCTTCTTGTAAGGATTGCGCTCTATTTGTGTATAAAATTATTTTTTCTCCTATTTTTTGTTTAAAATTTGCTAATTCGCCGAGTAACGCATGATAAGATTTATTTGAGTAGAACCTTTTATAAAAAAAACTCTATAACCTCATCGATTGTCATGAAATTTTTACTTTTATAAATTTTTAAGGCTTCTCCTAAAAGATGCATTTTTAAAAGCTTGGCGACATCTGCTTCGTTAGCTCAAGGTAGTAAATCGCATGCTTCACGGCACCCGTCGAGAAATACATTTACAGGCATATTAGAACCATTGTATCTTGGTATAAAACCAAGTGCGTCCTTAATTGATAGCGGCCTTACATAATTTAGTGTAGAATTCATAGTATAATTCTGTGTTCGTGTGCGTTGTGTATTTTTGTTATTATTATTGTTTTGTCCAGATGGAAATTGAAAAGCCAGTGTACTATGTAAATTAAAGTTTGAATTTTGAGGTGTCTGCGGTATGTTAGAAAAATTTGTATCCGCGGTTTGGCTTCGTTTTATTACTTTCGACGGTTGCTTAAAAGAGAAAAAGGTTGTTTTATCTTCCGTGATGTCCGCGTTCAACTTCAAATTATTTATTTTATTATTTGGTAATGTTTCGCGTTTACCGAGCACGAAGCTAATAATATATGACGGGTCTATTTTTTGTTCTGATAAATCGCCAAGCGTATCGGCCACGTGTTTATCTGCGCAAAATTCTTCTACGTGATGCGGATCAACAGTTTTTTTTTAATATTTTTATGCAAGATTTTATGATGTCCTGAGATGCTCCGTCACCGGTATTTATCGCTTTTTCGTGCCTTTTTTGAAAGAAGATTAAAACTTCGTGCAACTTAGGCTCTGCGATTAATGATAAATAATTTGGGTCCTCACACAGTACATGCTTGAGTAGAATCGCGGTCGCATCCTTGTTTCTCTTCATTCTTCCAGTCTGCTTAAGCTAGTTATATATTGCACTGTCCTTTTTTAAAGGAGGGGCCCCCACCTGTTACGTTCCAGGGGATGACGCAACGACAGAAAAACTTATTTTACTAAGATTTAAATTGAATGGTTAAGAAAAGGTTTAATTCCTTATTTCGGCCAACCGTAGCTACCGAGGACGGGAGGCAATAAATATTTATACTAGCGCATGTAGAAGGAGAGAGACAGAGAACTGGAGTCAGTGTGCAAGAGCGAGAGAGAGATATATATACGTATATTTTATATGTATGCCTGATTTGTCTACGTGCACTCTATGAGGACCAGAGAGACGTATCGCATGAGTAATGCAGTTCAGGCGAGAGGAGTTGAGAGATGTAGAGAGAGATGTTCTTACATTGTTTTGAGTGCGCTGTTGTCGCTGGCTGGAGGCTGGCTAGCTGGCTGGCTCGGCTACTGCTTGGCGGAAATAGGGAGGAAATTTAAATGGTTGACTCCAAAAGTTTCGTAAAAATGTCTGTTTTATTTATTATACTTTGAACTGGTGGATGGCTTCATCCAGTTACAACTTCTGCGTTTGCCAGACTCATTAACACACTTCGTACTTTATACTTATTAATTCGCGTTGGTATATAATAAAACTGGCACAGTTCCCACGTACGAGAATAATGTAAGAAAAGACTACTGACTGTGTAGCAACCAGCAGAGCCTCCGCGCACGACAACGTTTTCGGGAAAAGACTGGTCCTTGTGTAGCCAACCGGCAGAGTCTCCACGCACGACAACGTTTTTGGGAAAAGACCGGTCCTTGTGTAGCCAACCGGCAGAGCCTCAACGCAGGACAACGTTTTTGGGAAAAGACTGATCCTTGGGTGCATCGTCCAACCCCTTTATATAGTCAAAAAACTAAAAGTGCACCTTTGTTTCTTATCAAAAAAGGGATGGTCCGAAAGTAGGACACAAGGGTTCTTAGTCATGATTCATGCACGCATACTCTGATACTCTTTCCACATCAGTGCTTCCGTATCTTGATATTATCGCTGCAGCGGTAGTGCTTTTCATAGGGTAAAAAGGAAGGAAATAATAAAAATAAGATAAAATTTAAATCAAGAAAAAAAGAAAAAGAAAAAAGAAAAAAAGGTAAAAGATGCACAGATGGTACCGTCCCAGCTCGCGATGTGGCGTCGCCACGGGTGGTAAAAAAACACAATAAAAAAAAGAAAAATACAGCGTCGCGTCATAGCACGACGTCACAATACAGACAACCTGTAAGAACAAGTGATATCTTAAAAGTATCACAGTACTTAGAAAAAGCTTAAAATGACTTCTTAGAAACACCACAAAGTCGAATTGCTTATGAAAAAAACGAACATATCTGATTGAGAAGAAAAAGATGATGAAGATGAAGAGTAAGATATTCATGAAAAAGATATTTTTAATTATCAGAAAAAAATAAACAAGTTATCTTCTTGCGAACAAAATGCAGGTATTATATACATTTTTGCAATTATACTACATTATGTCTTAAATTATATATTATTTTTTTGATAAAATTGATTCTGCTTTTACTTAATAAATTTTTATTCAATGCATAAAGATACTATTTAATAATTTATAGTAATATTTTAGAATAATTGAATTTAGTTTATTTCAAAAATTCTCAAATAAAATATAATTAATAATTTTTATGCAGTACACAAAAATATTTTTAAAATCTTATTGTGTGTACAACTTTGCTTCCGCCGTTTTTTCCGAAATTTGAGGCCTTATTGTAAAAAAAACTGGTTATACATTTATGATTCAAAGTATTGTCCATCGCTGGCCACTACATTCTCCCATCTTTCGGGCAGCATACGAATCCCGCGTTAAAAAACTGGTCATCTTTTGAATCGATCCACGAATTGATCCAATTTTTTACTTCTTCATAAGACCGGAAGTGCTGTTCAGCCAGGCCGTGTGCCATTAATCGAAACAAGTGATAGTCTGAGGGAGCAACGTCTGGAGAATACGGCAGGTGGGTTAGGACTTCCCATTTCAAAGTTTCCAAGTATGTCTTGACCACTTTCGCAATATGGGGTCGAGCATTGTCATGCTGTAAAATCACTTTATCATGTCTCTCGTTGTATTGCGGCCGTTTGTCTTTCAATGCTCGGCTCAAACGCATTAATTGCGTTCGATAACGATCGCCTGTGATTGTTTCAGTCGGTTTTAACAACTCAGAATACACAACGCCGAGCTGGTCCCACCAAATACTGAGCAAGACCTTGGAACCGTGAATATTCGGTTTGGCCGTCGACGTGGAAGCATGGCCGGGATATCCCCATGATTTTCTGCGCTTGGGATTATCGTAGTGAACCCATTTTTCGTCCCCAGTCACAATGCGATGCAGAAATCCCTTCCGTCTTTGCCGTGCAAGCAGCTGTTCACAAACACACAAACGCCGCTCAACATCTCTCGGCTTCAACTCGTACGGCACCTAATTTCCTTGTTTCTGAATCATTCCCATGACTCTCAGGCGTTTTGAAATGGCTTGTTGCGTCACTCCCAATGATCCTGCCAATTTTTGTTGCGTTTGACACGAGTCTTGATCAAGTAATGCCTCCAATTCTGCATCTTCGAAAACCTTCTTTCTTCCACCGCCATGCTGGTCTTCGACGTTAAAATCGCCGTTCTTGAAGCGTTGAAACCACTCTTGGCACGTTCTTCTACTAATAGCGGCCTCACTAGAGGTATTTGAGAGTATTTGATGAGCCTTAGTCGCAGATTCCTTCATATTAAAGCAGAAAATTAAAACCTCCGGCAAATGACGAGAATTTTGCTCGTAAGCTGACATGTTTAATCGAGAATAACTTTATGATGCAGACACAAATCGACTAATATTTCAATGGCATTATGTTTACAAATACCTAAGCTTATTGTATGACATCTATGATCTATTTATTTCAACTACCACTTACCGCTACAGCCATCTATTGCAAAACGGCGGAAGCAAAGTTGTACACCCAATAAGTTGATCTAACTAACAAAATAATAATGATAGTAAATTAATTTTTACATCTTGTCAGCATTATAATAGATATTAGATAGTTATTCATAGGAATAGAAATAATAATATTTTAACAAAATATGTAAATAAAATTAAAATTTTTTAAATTTTTATTTGTACACTTCTTATTAATCGGTTATAAATTTTATAATTATAAATAATATTTTCTGTCACAGACGCAAAAACTCCATTAAAAAGAACGTGGGATGAACAATGTATAAACATAGTTAAACAGGATCTCAGAGAAAGAATTTTAAATGGAGTAGCAATACCTGGAGCAGAAATTAATACAGTCATAAAACAAAATAAATGTTTAGAAGGTCGCAAAGTAGATCATATGCGGGCCTTCTTCCAATATTACAAAAAATTGCATACACCAAAAACTAACAAAACAAAACAAATTGATAATATAAAGAAAATAATTAAACGTAATAATTTACCAAAACGTATTTATACGTATTCTAAAACATTTATAGAAAATCGAAAAATTCCATCAATAGGGGAATGTAGCATGTCATACAATAAATCGCCATTATTGGAAAATTATAATCTTAAGCAAATACAAACGTTTATAAAAAAAGCTATCGAATTTGAAAACGAAAACGATAACAAATTTTTTTAAAGAATATTATCTTATATAATAAATATTTTATTTTTAAACCTACAAAAATTATAGAAACTAAGTTTTTTTTTAATTATTTTTTTCGTAATTGATAAATCCTGAGAAACATCTTTACTTATGGATTAATTGTCCATAACTCACCAGAGTGACTGATTACTCAATACAAGACTGTGTGTATATGTGTGTAAACATGAATAAGTCCATAAATTTATTCATCTAGAATGGTTTGTAAAAACTTAACAAATGACGATTACGTACCCAGTTGCAAGAATCTACGTGAAAATCCACATAGATATCAACATGGATTTTCACATGGAAACCTACACTGAAAACAGTCCGATAAGACACTGTATGTGGATTTCCACTTAGATTTCCGCGTAGATTTTTACGTGGATTTCTGCGTAGATTTTTCCGTGCATTTCCGCATAGATTACCACGTGGGTTTTAACGTTAGATCAGTGTAGAAATCTACGTGGAAATCAGTGTCGATATCTATGTGGAAATCAGTGTAAAAATGTACGTAAAAATAAGTGTAGAAACCCACACAGATCAAAAGGTTTTTTAAATGTTTTTAAAACGTTTCATGAAAGGATAAAAACCTTTTTAAAAGCTTTCGAAAAATGTTTTCAAAATAAGTTTATGTCCGTTTTTAAACCCTTCAGCAACGTTTTCTAGCTCCTCTTATAAACCTTTCGATACAAATTTTGAAAACATTTCTATAACAGTTATAGAAATATTAAAAAAAACATTTGTGAAAGTAGTTGATGAAACCTTTTAAAATACTTTTTTAAAACCTTTATAAAAACTTTAATCAAGAATTTTATATATTTTAGAATTTTATTTTTTATTATGATTATACATATTTTTAACATATACATTATATTTAATCGTTTATTCGCATTGTCGCACATGTTATTTTACACATTATTTTACGGCAAAAACGCAGAAAAATGTTTGACCTACGGTGGGATCGAGCCCGGGTCCTTCGCACTATAAAGCAGATGCCCTAACCATTACGCAATGCAACGCTTGTAGAATTAAGATTTAAATTTGAATCATAAGTTGCATGGCAATCCATATACACTTGTATTAATTTTACATTTAAAATTTCTTTTATAGTGTAAAGTATTTTTTAAAATTAAGATATAATTACAATTTTAATATATTTAAATTTTGTATTTAAATATCGAACTGATCTCACGTTGAAACCAATGTGGTAATCTATGCGGAAATCCACGTAAAAATCTACGCGGAAATCTACGTCGGAATCCACATAGAGTGTGTTGTTGGACAGTTTTCAGTGTAGATTTCTATGTAAAAATCCACGTGGATCTCTATGTGGATTTTCACGTAGATTTTTAGAACTGGGTAGTTTCAATAGTTCAGTTAATATTATTTTTAAAACTAAGAAATAATTATTTTATAATTATTTAAACGGTGAATTAAAAAGATTTATTTATTTCAATAAGTTATAATAACTTTACATATTATATTTTCTTTGTTATTGTCACGTCGTGCTATCACGCGACGCTGAATTTTTTTTATTGTAATTTTGTTTTTCTACCACCCGCTGCGATGCCACACCGCGAGCTCGGGCGGTACTATTTGTGCATCTTTTACCTTTTCTTTTTTTCTTGTTTCTTATTTGACATTTTACCTTTTTCTTTATTTCCTTCCTTTTTTCCTGTGAAATGCGCTACCGCTGCAGCGATAATATCAAGGTACGGAAGCACCGTTGCGGAAAGAGTATCAGAATATGCGTGCATGAATCATGACTAAGAACACTTGTGTCCTACTTTCGGACCATCCCTTTTTTGATAAGGAACAAAGGTGCACGTCAAGTTTTTGGCCTATATAAAGGAGTTAGACGATGCATCGATAGGACCAGTCTTTTCCCGAAAACGTTGCCGTGCGCGGAGGCTCTGCTGGTTGGCTACACAAGAACCAGTCTTGTTCCGAAAACGTTGTCGTGCGCAGAGGCTCTGCCAGTTGCTACACAGTCAGTAGTCTTTTCTTACATGATTCTCGTACGTAGACACTCTGCCAGTTTTATTATATACCAACGCGAATTAATAAGTATAAAGTACGAAGTGTGAGAGTGAGTCTGACAAACGCAGAAGTTGTAACTGGATAAAGCCACCCACTAGTTCAAAGTATAATAAATAAAACAGACATTTTTACGAAATTCTTGGAGTCGACCATTTAAATTTCCTCCCCGTTTCCGCCAAGCAGCAGCTGAGCCAGCCAGCTAGCCAGCCTCCAGCCAGCGACACCAGCGCACTCGATACAACGTTAGATCAGTTCTCTCTCTCTCTCTCTCTCTCTTTTTCTACATCTCTTAACTCCTGTCGCCTGAACTGCATTACTCATGCGATACGTCTCTCTGGTCCTCATAGAGTGCACGTGGACAAATCAGGCATACGTATAAATATAAATATATATATATATATATATATATATATATATATATATATATATATATATTTTTTTAATATTTTTGAATTTTGAATATAAATGATATATATCTATATATATAACTTGCTCTTGCTTGCTGACTCCAGTTCTCTGTCCATCTCCTTCTACCTGCGCTAGTATATATATTTATTGTCTTTCGTCCTCGGCAGCTACGGTTGACCGAAATAGGGAATTGAACCTTTTCTTAACCATTCAATTTAAATCTTAGTAAAATAAGTTTTTCTGTCGTTGCGTCATCCCCTAGAACGTAACAGGTGGGGGCCCCTCCTTTAAAAAAGGACAGTGCAATAAATAACTAGCTTAAGAAGACTAGAAGGATGAACAGAAACAAGGATGCGACTGCGATTCTAATCAAGCATGTATTGTGCGTGGACCCAAATTATTAGGTTGCTGTAGATGAAATGGCCGATTTAGCAATGACGTAAAGTTGGCTGCAATTTTAGTGTATTATGTTGGCACAAGGCGGCGCAAATGATATAACATATTAAAGTATAAATACCGCTAGCTTGGTTTATGGAGTCATTTCTGTTTTGCACTTCATAGTAATTGTAAAAACAAAAAGAGGAAGTAAACATGGATGTAAATAAAAAACGACTACTTTTACTATACGAATTTAAATTAGAGCACAACGCAACGGAAGCAACGACGAATATCAACAGCGCATCTAAGCCTGATACAGTTAGCGAACGAACCACTCGGCGGTGGTTTGAATAATATCGATCCGGAAATATGGACCTTGCAAATGAGCCACTAGGACACCTACGACCATCGATCGATAACAACGTGCTGCGTGCATTAGTGGAGTCTGACTCCCACCAAACCATGAGGGATCTTGCCGAGAAATTAGGCATTCACAATTCGACAGTTTGCCGCCACTTGCAACAACTTGGAAAAGTAAAAAAGCTTGACAAATGGGTTGCGCATGATCTTACTGAGCGAAACATGACGTGTCGAATAGAGATTTCAAGTTTTCTTCTCTCCCGCAACAAAAAGGAACCGTTCTTGCACCGAATCGTGACCTGCGATCAAAAGTGGATTTTATACGATAATCGTTGCCGATCGGCCCAATGGCTAGATGCCGATAAAGCACCAAGAGACATGCCGAAACCAAGCCTTCATCCAAAGAAAATAATGGTAGCTGTTTGGTGGTCTTTAGCTGGAGTTATCCACTATTCGTTCCTGCAACCTGGCGAAACCATCAATGCTGAGAAATACTGGGCTCAACTGGATAAAATGCATCTGAAATTAATAGTCCAACGACCTAGGCTTGTCAACAGGGATAGAGTGATACTGCTGCATGATAACGCACGACCTCATGTATCGAGAACAACGCTCCAAAAATTAAACGAGTTGCGCTACGAGACTCTTCCTCGCCCTCCATATTCACCAGACCTTTCACCAACAGATTACTATTTCATGAAACATTTGGATCACTTTTCGACAAGAAAAAGATTTAATAATGAATCTGCTGTCAAAAATGCCTTCGAGGAGTTTCTTTGAATCAGAAACTTGGACTTTTACAAAACTGGAATAAATGTACTTGTATCTCGTTGGGAAAAGTGTGTTGTATCTATTGGTACCTATTTTGATTAAATAAATTGTCTTTATAAATAGTTACAGCTGTTTAGAAATTTATTACTTAATCAGCCATTTCATCTGCAGCAACCTTATATTTATCATTAATCGCAGAGCCTAATTTGCTCGAAGTTCTAATCTTCTTTCAAAAAAGGCACGAAAAAGCGATAAATACCGGTGACGGAGCATCTCAGGATATTATATAATCTTGCATAGAAATATTAAAAAATATTGTCAATCTGCATGACGTAGGAAAATTTTGCGTGGATAAACACGCGGCCAATGCACCTTGCGATTTATTAGAACAAAGAATAGACCTGTCATATACTATCAGCTTCGTACTCGGTAAACGCGAAACATTAAAGAATGATAAAATAAATAATTTGGAATTGAACGCGGACATCACATCAGATAAAACGACCTTTTTTTTTTCAAGCAACCGTCGGAAGTAATAAAACGAAGCGAGATTGCGTATACAAATTTTTCTAACAGACCGCAGACACCTCAAAATTCAGACTTTAATTTACATAGTACACCGGCTTTTCAATTTCCATCTGGACAAAACAATAATAATAACGAAAATACACAACGCACACGAACACAGAATTATACAATGAATTCCACACTAAATCAGGTAAGACCGCTATCAATTAACCCATTGAGGACCAAAAGGACACTTTTTACATATTTTTTTCAGCGACATAACTAACTATGAAATCATTTGTGAAAAATATCGAAAAATATTATTTTTAATGTAAAATTTTCTGATCTTTCGATAAGCAAGTCAGAATTTGAGAAAAGTGCATATTGAAAAAGTTTTTATTGTTTATTTAACAAAAAACACGAAATTTCGATAAAAAAAAATATTTCGTTCTATATTTTTGCATCAAAACTGGAAGCCAATATTTTTAGACTGTGCATTTTTTGCGTCCATGGACCCTAACCTTAAAAATCCTCAATAAGGTTTTTTAAAATTAAACATGGCGGTATCCAATATGGCGGCTTAAATAGAACATTTTTTGGCTTATTCTAGTATTTTTAAATAAAACAACTTTTTTGTGATAGATGTTCGTGAAAATTAGTTTACTAGGGTTTTCTGGGTTACTGATCACGAATCTGCTATTAGTTTTTCCAAATTCAAAATGGCGAATCTAATATCGCGGGTAAAAATTTTCAAAATCATTTAAATTTCATGAAAATTTGTATACAGAGTTTTTTTGGTTCGCTGATTATGAATTTGGTAATTATCTTTCCAAATTCAAGAAGGCAGATCTAATACGGCGATGGTTAATGCTGAAAACCATTCTTATTTTATAAAAATTAGAATGTAGGAGTTTTTACGATCACCAATTCTATGAAAATATCGTCTATTAGCCGTAAAATCACGTTACCTAGCTCTTACCACGTGAAGGTAAACGACAAAACTAAGAGCCTCTCTTTTCTTGTATTTTTTAGTTTACATATTTTTTAATTTTTTTTTGTTTTGCTTTTTTTTTGTATTTTTTATTATTATTTATGTTATAATTCATGGGTGTCAAAGTAGAAAACATGGGGAACATACATGGACTTTGCAGTCTTTACACATTTTTGTTGTTCTGGGAAAGCATTTTTTGAAATTTTGACAATTTTTTTTCAAAGAAACAGTTATAGATGTGTGATTTACTTATTTTTGCTTTTCAAGGTGATATTTTGCAATCTTCATAGCGAGATCTTTTTACCAAGTTTTTTATTCATGTACGTAATTCCGAAGAAATGTTGCAATAGCCATCGAAGATTGAATGAATCTCGGAAATATCGGCCAAGCCCATTTCTTTGCTTTTATACTTGGCATCAAACTACTGCAATGTAAATTGTGTGAATCAACACCATCCATTAGAAAATGATAAATTTTA
Source organism: Chalcis sispes (assembly GCA_949987625.1). Lineage (NCBI taxonomy): Eukaryota > Metazoa > Arthropoda > Insecta > Hymenoptera > Chalcididae > Chalcis > Chalcis sispes. The sequence goes on from OX465095.1 coordinate 52,110,131, forward strand.
AAGGCATAAGGAAATAATATAGCGATTTCTAAAAATGCGCTTTCAGAACAACAAAAGTGTGTAAACACTGCAAAGTCCAAGTACCAGGCTGTTTAATAAGTTTTGCAGTTCGATAAGAAAGGGTGTTACTACCAGCCTAAATTTTTTTTCGTTATGTTGGTACACTTTTCATATGAACGTATGTGAAGTTTCATTTTAATCTGTCGATTCATTCTTTGTTTACAAGCCATTTAGTATCGACGTATCACAGTATTTTTTTACAATGAAAACAATCAAGTATCGTGCAGTGATTGAATTTTTATTTTTAGAAGGTTTAGAAGCAAAGGAAATTTATAAACGTATGTTGAAAGTGTATAATGACTCTTCGCCTTCTATTAGTACAATAGAAAGATGGGTTGCTAAATTTAAACGTAGTCGTACAAGCCTTGAAGACGATTCACGTCAAGGAATTCCAAATACCGCAACAACACCAGAAATCGTAGAAAAAATACAGGATATCGTATTTGAAAATCGTCGAGTGACCGAAAGAGAGTTAGTATTAGATTGCTGCAGATGAAATGGCCGATTAAGTAATAAATTTTAAAACAGCTGTACTTTTTTTCGAAGACAATTTATTTAATCACAATAGGTACCAATAGATGCAACACACTTTTCCTAACAAGATACAAGTACATTTATTCCAGTTTTGTAAAAGTCCAGGTTTCTGGTTCGAAGAAACTCCTCGAAGGCATTTTTGACAGCAGCTACATTATTAAATCTTTTTCCTGTTAAAAAATGATCTAAATGTTCAAAGAAATGGTAATCTGTTGGTGAAAGGTCTGGTGAACATGGAGGGTAAGGAAGAGTCTCATAGCACAACTCGTTTAATTTTTGGTCCGTTGTTCTCGATACATGAGGTCGTGCGTTATCATGAAGCAGTATCACTCCATCCCTGTTGACAAGCCTAGGTCGTTGGACTATCAATTTATGATGCATTTCATCCAGTTAAGCACAGTATTTCTCAGCATTGATGGTTTCGCCAGGTTGAAGGAACGAATAGTGGATTGTTACCTCAAGCTACAGACCACCAAACAGTTACCATTATTTTCTTTGGATAAAGGATTGGTTTTGGCATGTGTCTTGGCGCTTCATCGGCATCTAGTCATTGGGCCGATCGGCGACGATTATCGTATAAAATCCACTTTTCATCGCAGGTCACAATCCGGTGCAAGAACGGTTCCTTCTTGTTGCGGAGAGAGAAGAGAACTTGAAATCTCCATTCGATACGTCATGTTCTGCTCGGTAAGATCATGCGGAACCCATTTGTCAAACTTTTTCACTTTTCCAAGTTGTTGCAAGTGGCGGCAAACTGTCGAATTGTGAACGTCTAATTTCTTGGCAAGATCCCTTATGGTTTGGCAGGGGTCAGACTCCACTAATGCATGCAGCTCGTCGTTATCGATCGATGGTCCTGGGTGTCCACGTTGCTCATTTCCAAGTTCCATATCTCCGGATCGAAATTTTTCGAACTACCGCCGAGTGGTTCGTTCGCTAACTGTATCAGGCCTAAATGCACTGTTGATATTCCTCTTGCTTCTGTTGCGTTGTGCTCTAATTTAAATTCGTATAGTAAATGTAGCCGTTTTCAATTCACATCAATGTTTACTTTTTTTTTTTGTTTTTACAATCACTATGAAGTGCAAAACAGAAATGACTCCACAAACCAAGGTAGCAGTATTTATACTTCAATATGTCATACCATTGGCGCCGCCTTGTGCCAACAGAATACACTAAAATTGCAGCCAACTCTATGTCATTGCTAAATCGGCTATTTCATCTACAGCAACCTAATAGAAGCCCTAGGCATCTCATTGGGCAGTGTGAGCAATATTTTGACTGAAGTATTGGGTTTCAGAAAGCTGTGTGCACAATGGGTGCCGCATTCGCTAACAATGGAACAAAAACACAATCAAATCACACTTTCTCAGCAACATTTAGAGCGTTTTTGAAAGGATAAAGTGGATTTTGTGCGTCGATTTATCACTATGGATGAGACTTGGGTCTATCACCATGATCCTGAATCAAAACAAGAGGCTAAGGAGTGGTGTGAACCTGGTTCTTTGGCTCCGAAACGAGTTTGTGTCCAGAAATCGGCCAATAAGGTGTTAGCATCAGTTTTTTGGGATGCACAAGAAATTTTGTTTGTAGATTACTTGCAAACTGGTAAAACAATGAATTCTAAATATTATTGTAACCTTTTAGACCAGCTAAAGGAAAAAATTAGTAAAAAAAGACCCAGTTTGCAGAAGAAAAAAATCCTTTTCCATCAGGTCAATGCACCGTGTCACAAAATCATTTTGACAATGACTAAAATCCATGAATTATTGTTCGAATTGTTGGAGCATACACCACATTCACTAGATTTGGCATCTAACGATTTTCATCTGTTTCCAGAACTAAAAAAATTCATGCGTGGAAAGCATTTTTCATCAAATGATGACGTCATAAGAGATGTGGAAGCGTATTTTGCAGCCCTTCCAGTTTCTCACTTCAGGGATGGATTTCGTAAATTAGAATCTCATTGAAACAAGTGTATTGATGTTCAGGAAGACTATACTGAATAATAAAGTGTATTTCAAACCATAAAATTGTGTTTTTTTTATCGAACCGCAAAACTTACTGAACAGCCTGGTATGTTACTCATGTTTTCTACTTTTATACCAATAAATTACAACATAAATAATAATAAAAAATACAAAAAAAAAACAAAACACAAAAAAAAATAAAAAAATATGTAAACTAAAAAATACAAGAAAAGAGAGGCTCTTAGTTTTGTCGTTTACCTTCACGTGGTAAGAGCTAGGCAACGTGATTTTACGGCTAATAGACGATATTTTCATAGAATTGGTGATCGTAAAAACTCCTACATTCTAATTTTTATAAAATAAGAATGGTTTTCAGCATTAACCATCGCCGTATTAGATCTGCCTTCTTGAATTAGGAAAGATAATTACCAAATTCATAATCAGCGAACCAAAAAAACTCTGTATACAAATTTTCATGAAATTTAAATGATTTTGAAAATTTTTACCCGCGATATTGGATCCGCCATTTTAAATTTGGAAAAACTAATAGCAGATTCGTGATCAGTAACCCAAAAAACCCAATGATATCTTTTATATTCCGGTAGAGAGACTCACTGCAACACATGCTTAAGTTAACCATTTCTACAATAGACGAAGTACCTGTCACCTCCAAACAATACCGCCTACCGCCTATGCACAAGGCAGAAATAGAAAGGCAGGTATTGGAGTTGCTTGACAAAGGGATAATAGAACCCTCGACTTCCTCTTACTCCAGTCCATGCTTTTTAGTCCTCAAAAAGGAGGATTTACAAGGACGAAAGAGGTATCGAATGGTTATAGACTATAGGAAGTTGAATGCAAAAACTCTCAATAACCAATTCCCGCTACCGAATATAAATGAAATTTTAGATCAATTAGGAGGCGCAAATTATTTTTCTGTGTTCGATTCAGCATCAGGTTACCATCAACTTGAAATCGACGAACGAGATCGACATAAAACAGCATTTACATCATACGAAGGCTTGTATCATTCTAATCGAGGGAGCTTCGGACTTTGTACGATGCCGGCAACTTTTTCTCGAGCATTGTCAATTGCGTTTATCAAACAAAGAACTCTTCTTTCTCATTGATGATATAATTTCTTATTTAACATTCCCCGAGCATATAAGCAGATTAGAAAGATTATTTGAAAGGCTACGACAAGCTGTTTTAATATTACAGCCGGAAAAGTGCGAATTTTTTAAGCGAGAAGTTACGTATCTCGGGCATTTAATAAGCGCTAAAGGAGAACGGCCAGATCCACATAAATTAGAAGCAGTGCAAAATTACCCAGTTCCAAAAAACGTGAAAAATATTAAACAATTTTTAGGACTCGTGGGTTATTATCGAAGATTTATTCACCAATTTGCAAAAATTGCGAAGCCGCTTACGAGTTTGTTGAAGAAAGACACGGAATTCACGTGGTCAATTGAAGCTTAAAATGCGTTCGAAACGCAAATAAATAAATAATGCGAGGAACCAATATTAATCTTTCCCAATTTTAAAAATACTTTCAATCTAACAACAGATGCGTCGGGATACGCGGTAGGTGGCATTTTGTCACAAGGAATGATGGGTAGCGATCAGCCCGTCGCTTACGTGTCTCTCGGTCTCACAGATGTGTAAAAACGATGGGATACATTTAATAAGGAGGGACTGGCACTCGTATACTGCATAAAGCACTTTAGACCTTATTTGTTCGGCCGAAAATTTTTTCTCATAACGGACCACAGACCGCTTGTATGGCTACAAACGCACAAAGATCTCAACTCGCGAATAACGCGGTGGCGTCTTATGCTGGCTGAATATGATTTCGAGGTGATTTATAGAGCAGGACGACTTAACATAGCCGATGCGCTTTCAGGGAATCCGGTAGAAAGCGTCCGCATAATTACGCAAACAAAACAGAATGCGCCGGAGATAGAGCAACCGCCGAATGCACTTGAGCCGCCGAGCGAAACGCTTACGCAGCCCACCCACTCAATGACTACTCGGGTTCGAGCAGGTCGAAAGGCAAGTGAGAAATATTTAGAGGCAATAAAACGGCTAGCTCCGCGAAAACGCGTAACAAACGCAGAAACACAGGAGATTGTACCTATTATTGAAAACACTCAGGCGGAAAGCATAGGGCAAAGCCCTGATGCTAATAATATGCAAATAAAAAAGTCACAAAACCCTTTCGTAAAAAATTTATGCGACGCTACACACAGCGAGGTTTCGTGCATAGAGACCACTCAGAATAAAACGCTAGGGAAAGAGAACGTTTACGAAAATGTAAAAAAGAGAGAGATAACTATTTATATTTTGTAACAACAAACGGAGAGCCATGCGATGACGGTGCAATGCAAATAAAACTACGCAATAAATTATCGGTTTTTAAAAATTTAAATATAGGTGAACCAGCATTGAAGCAAGTAAATAAAAAAATTCATATTAGACTTCCAATACGGAGAAAAAGACAATTTAGCCTATATGAAACAAATCAAAATTTAAAAATTTTATGCACAAATCTAAAAAAAACCTTAACGGAACTAGACATTGCATTAATCAGTATACAAAAATCTCAACACATAGAAAACTTAGAGTGGACAGAAAATATTAAAAAATTACGAAAAGCATTATTTAATAGTAATACAAAATTAATAATTGGCCTCAGCCTTTTACGCTATTCGCCGCTCGAAAAGCGCGAGAGAATAATGCAAGAAGCACATAGCTCCGCAATGGGAGGACATAGAGAAGTGAACAAGACATACAATTGAATCAAACATAATTACAATTGGGAAAATTTGAAAGAAGACGTTCAAAACTTTATAAGAAAGTGTTTGGACTGCCAATTGAAAAAATTGGTGAGAGTAAAAACTCGAGCACCAATGGTTATAACAGATAGTGGAAGCCACGCAATGGACCGTCTTGCGATAGACATAGTAGGCCCATTACCCAAAACAACGAGAGGAAACAAATGTATTTCAACTTTTCAAGATTTATTAACAAAATTTACCATAGCTAAGCCTCTAGCGGCTACAGCTACGATAGACGTTGCAAATGCATTAATAAAAAGCGTTATTTTCACGTTTTAAGCACCGCGGGTAATTTTGACAGACTAAGGCACAAACTTTGCAAGCAAACTTATGAAAAAGGTAGCAAAAATATTTCGGATAAAGCAGGCAAGAACGACAGCTTTTCACTTGCAATCGAACGGATCATTGGAGCGCTCGCACGCAAATCTAGTAAAATTTCTGAAAATGTTTGTACGCGGTAACAAAGCCAACTGGGATGAATATATTGAATTAGCTACTTTTAATTTCAATACAGCAGTGCGTGAAGCAACGGGGCGCACGCCGTTCGAGCTCGTTTTCGGGCATCTAGCGAGAACACCCACAAGCGACCCTTTCGAGACAGATAATTTATTGCCGACATTCGACGGTTACCTACAAAACTTGGCGACGCGTTCAAATACGCTACAGAAAATAACAAACGATATTCTTTGTAAAGCAAAATGGAAATCAAAACGCTACTACGACAAGAGGTGCAACAAAAGAACGCTATAAACTGGAGAATATATATGGCTACAAAAGGGGCAAATATCGCACAAGTGATAACCAATACACCGGGTCTATCTAGTTCTCGACGTCTCTGAAAATGGGAACGTAAAAATTCAAATAAGCAATATAAAAACCAAGGTGGTGCATATAAACAGACTACGCAAGTCTTACATAGAACCTTATACCACATCATCGAGCCAATAATACATAAATAATATATATATATAGTAATTTATAATGAATATATATAATAACATATATATATATATATATGCATAAGACATTTAGTGCAGGCAACACAATGCAGAAAATGCTAGAAGCTGCAACTAATTGCCAACTATCAAGAAGAACCTTGGGATGGCGACTACCCCGAGTCGAGCCGCAGCCAAATTGGAAAACGGTTGAAGATGTTTCACTACTACCATATACAAACGGCCAGTGTGAAAAGTGCAAATGGCCCATCTGGAGGGATTGTCTCGAGTGCATGACAAGCATAGCCAATGGAGGATTTAACGTCGACACTTAAATCCATGAATGTAAAAATTCAGAACATGAGCAAGACCTAGAAGGGCCTACTCTATTCATAAGTGCAAGGAATTACTACCGGTACAAATATCCATCAGCCTTGTCAAGCGCAAATGTAAGAAGCAACATATTTGAAGCTAGTCGACCGTAAAACTAACAGTGACAAGTGACAGTATGAAATATAGAAAGAGAACTACGTGCGTGAGTGACAATAATATACATATACATTTAAAAAAAAAAAAAAACAAATATACATACATATAACACATCGTTCAATAAGTCCTGAGACTAACAACGAAAACAACATTCTTGTTTAAAAATCATTCTTATTCATCAATATAATTTCCTTTTAGAGTGATACAATCTTTCCAACGCCTTTCCAACATTTCTATACCATGTTTATAGAAGGATTTATCTTTTGCTTCAAAATAGGCTTCAGTTTCGGCAATGACCTCCTCATTCGAGCCAAATTTTTTTCCCTGGAGCATTTTTTTGAGATCAGCAAAGAACCAGTAGTCGTTGGGGGCTGAATCTGGCGAATACGGGGGGTGGGGAAGCAAATCAAAGCCCAATTCGTTCAATTTTGCCATTGTTTTCATGGACTTGTGGCATGGTGCATTGTCTTGGTGAAAAAGGATTTTTTTCTTCTTCATGTGCGGTCGTTCTACTGGGATCTCCTCCTTCAAACGTACCAACAAGTCAATATAATAATCACTCTTAATCGATTCACCTTTTTCCAGGTAGTCAATGAAAATCACGCCATGTGTATCCCAAAAAACAGACGCCATGACTTTGCCAGCAGACTGCTGCGTTTTTGGACGCTTTAGGCGGCTTTTGCCAGCCATGCGCCACTCAGATGATTGCCGATTCGACTCCAGAGTGAAATAATGTATCCATGTTTCATCCATGGTCACGTATCAACGCAGGAAATCCTTCTTATTGCAAGTAAATAGCGATAAACAGCTCTCTGAATCGTCGACTCATTGCTGTTTTTGTTCCACTGAAAGCAATCGCGGCACCCACTTGGAAAAAACCTTTTTCATGCTCAATTTTTCATGAAGGATTGTAAATACGCTTCCAGATGATATTTGTGTCATTTTTGCAATCTCACGGACCTTCACTTTGCGATTTTTCATTACAATTTTTAACACTTTACTCACATTTTCCTGTGTAACGGCTTCCAATGGCCTACCCGAACGTTTCGCATCGTTTGTGTCCGTACGACCACGTTTAAACTCAGCATAACAACGACAAATTGTTGGTTTGGATGGAGAGGAGACCAGGTAATGTTTTTCAAGCCATTGCTGGGCTTCTTCGGTGTTTTTACCCATTAAAAAACAATGTTTTATCAACACGCGAAACTCGCTTTTTTCCATTTTTCAAACAAATTACAAAGTGACTTTACTCTAACCTCGATAACTCTGCTGTCTGTGATCCGATCGACGTGAAATTTTTACACGTTTCATGTAAAGGTTCGCACTCTATGGAAACGTGGCCAGTTTGGTACTACTAGCACCATCTCTGGGTTAGTCTCGGGACTTATTGAACGATTTGTTATCTATCTATTGGTGCAGGGACCCATTATTAATATTCTTGAAAAAAAAAAAAAAGAAAAAAATTAATAAATATATATACGTGTGCAAGTGACAATAATATACATTCTGTCAAAAAATTACCGGGAATTGTCGATTTAAATCTGGCGGGGCAATTTAGGCAGGTAAAATTTTTTTTTTCTAGGTCGGTAAAACTGTCCTTAATGACTATGCCAAGTTTGAGCGGAATCTGTCAATGAGTGTGTTTACAGTAGCTAGTTAAGTCAGTCGATGTCAATAGTGCGTGCCGATTTTTTACAATGGGTGATTACGTTGAACAAAGAATTTGTCTAAAATTTTGTGTTGCGAGTGAAATTTCGTGTGCTGATGCATTGAAAATGTTGCAAAAGGCTTTTGGTGATAAAGCACTATCGAAAACCCGTGCGTACGAGTGATTCAAAGCCTTCAAGGAGGGTCGTGAAGTCGTCGAAGACTTGCCTTGTTCCGGACACCCATCGACGGCTTCGACCGCAGATAACGTCGATAAAATTAAAGAAATGGTGCTTGAAAACTGTCATACTAGCTTGAGAGAGATAGCACATGAACTTGAGATATTCCACAAGTCCACACGTACGATTTTAATTGATATTTTGGGCATGAGAAAGGTGGCCGCAAGACTCGTTCCAAAAGAGCTTAATTTTCTTTAAAAACGCTATCGTGAACAGGTCGCTTCGGACATGCTGGATCGCGCCAATTCCGATCCCGCATTTATGGAATGCATCATAACTGGTGACGAAACGTGGGTGTACGAGTACGATATTCAAACAAGCGAGCAAGCATCGGAATGGGTGGGAAAAATCGAGCCGAAACCGAAAAAACCACGCCAAAGCCGCTCAAAAGTGAAGGTGATGCTCATTATTTTCTTCGATATCCGTGGCGTGGTGCACTACGAATTCGTTTCAGAGGGTCAGACGGTAAATAAAGAGTATTACCTAGGCGTTATGAAATGTTTGCGTGAGCGTATCCGTAAGAAGCGGCCAAATTTGTGGGCGAACAACTCGTGGATTTTGCACGACGATAACGCGCCGTCTCACCGAGCTACGATTGTGACCGACTTTCTCGCCAAAAATTCAACGAATACGCTTGAACAACCACCTTATTTGCCGGATTTGGCTCCCTGTGACTTCTTCCTGTTCCCAAAACTCAAATTGCCGCTCCGTGGCACCCGTTTTCAGTCGATTGAAGCCATAAAACAAAATTCGGCGCGCGAGCTGACGGCCATACCGGAAAACGCCTATAAAAAATGTTTTGATGATTGGAAGTGCCGTTGGCATAGATGTATCGGAGCAAACGGAGCCTATTCTGAAGGCGACTCAATAAATTTTTATTATTAAACGTAAAAATGTTGTTTTAATTCAAAATTCCTGGTACTTTTTTGACAGACAGTATATGTAGTAAAATCTCAAGAGCGAAATTATGTATTGAAATATATTAAAATTGTAATTATATCTTAATTTTAAAAAATACTTTACACTATAGAAGAAATTTTAAATGTAAAATTAATACAAGTGTATATGGATTGCCATGCAACTTACGATTCAAATTTAAATCTTAGTTTGGGAAGCGTTGCGTAGCGTTGTGTTTAGGGCGTCTGCTTTATAATGCGAAGGATCCCGATTCGATTTCACCGTAGGTCAAACATTTTTCTGCGTTTTTTTCGATAAAATAATGTGTAAAATAACATATGCGACAATGCGAATAATCGATTAAATATATAATGCGTATGTTATAAATATGTATAATCATAATAAAAAATAAAATTCTAAAATATATAAAATACTTAATTAAAGTTTTTATAAAGGTTTTAAAAAAGTATTCTAAAAAGTTGCATCAACTACTTTCAAAAATGTTTTCTTTAATATTTCCATGACTGTTATGGAAATGTTTTTAAAACTTGTATGGAAAGGTTTATAAAAGAAGCTAGAAAACGTTGCTGAAGGGTTTAAAAAAGGACTTAAACTCATTATAAAAACATTTTTTTAAAGCTTTTAAAAAAGTTTTTATTCTTTCATGAAACGTTTTAAAAACATTTTAAAAACCTTTCGATCTGTGTGGGTTTCTACACTTATTTCTACGTACATTTCTACACTGATTTCCACATAGATATCGACACTGATTTCCATGTAGATTTCTACACTGATCTTACGTTGAAACCCACGTGGTAATCCATGCGGAAATCCACGTAAAAATCTACGCGGAAATCGACGTGGAAATCCACATACAGTGTGTTATTGGACTGATTTCAGTGTAGATTTCCATGTCAAAATCCACGTGGATTTCCATGTGGATTTTCACGTAGATTCTTGCAACTGGGTACTTGCGCGTAAGAAAATTTACAATTTTAGTAAAATAAATTTACCTAATTGCATTATTAAGATAAAAGTAATCTACTTTTATTACTGTTTGCAGTCTGTTTGTAATTTTCCTTTATATTTCTTAATTTTTTGTTTATGTGAAAATTTAAATAGCATAATTTTTTATAGTTTTCCAATCGCAATTATACATCTGAATTTTAAAAAGTGTTATGTCACTATACCAGTTTTCTCACGTTAGTGGCTATGGTAGCATCATCTTGCGGTGAGTTTCAAACTAATATTTTGATGCCCATTCGCTCTACTTACAAGTGTTCTATATGGGTTTGTTTTCTTTGATAATATATCTTAATAACTATGTAAATATGTACAAAATTCATTATTTATTTAATTTAATTTGAGGTGAATTTATATTACTTTAAATTTTTTCTATAAAATTTAATAGTTAGATTAAAATTGAAATTTCTTTTTATTGCTGCTAGTTTAATATGCAACCAAATTAAATAATAAATTTTCGTTTTTAAATTCAAAACAATTGTTACATTTTTTTTCATTGTTATTTTTAAAGCCAGTAGATAAAGTAGTGTATTTTTAATTTTCTAAATTAATTCAATTAGAATAATTCTCATGTATCTTTTTATGCATGGTTTGTAAAAAACGTATTAAATTTATATAAAGATTATTATTATAGTGTTGTTATATCCTTTAGTTATTAAACTTAAGTCAGGCAACAAATAGATTAAAGAATTCATAGACATAAATATTAATATATTCTAATAATTATTGTAGATAACATTCAAAGTATGAAAAATATTTCAGTTTTTAGTATAATATTGGTTTAATCCCTTTATATTAAAAAATTTTTGAAATTTTAAATATTTTATTTACGGCAGTAACTATAGAAATCTTTTTATATCATATTAAATATTAGTATAAATACATAATATATAGAGATCAGAAATACAACTGACTACAATGGTGATATAAAATAAAATATTTTTAACTTGTAAATAAAATTTTGATATTGAAACCGGTTTTTTATTGTTACATATAAAGTGTGCAAATAAAAGTATAAATTTCTTTATACAAAGTTGAATATATATTAAACTGTTTTTCTAAATTCCATAGTTCAAACTTTATAAATATTCATTAGTAATAATTGTACTTATTTATGTGAAATTTATATGGTAATTAGGATATTTTGATATTTTTTAAAAACAAAAATTGGATTTTCTTTTAAGATTTAGAAAATAATAAATCTGTATTAGTAAGTAAGATATTTGACTTGTAGATAGTTCACTTATAGTAAAATTTATAAAAATAAAAAATACTTAATTCTGTAATTTAATGATTATTGATATTGTATTTTGGATATAGGAAGATTATTTATAAAATTGTGTTAAACATAAATTATTATAGAATTTAATAACTAATAATTGTATTGCTATTGTATTAAGGAAATAATCAACATGTATTTTCTTTAAAAAAAAAATTAATTTTTTACCTATATTTTATTTTTTTCTTTATTGTACTCTTACTAAGATCTGTAAATTAATCTTATATTTATTTAAAATCAAGATTTTTAATAAAAAATAACTAAATAATTTAGAAATAATTGTAATAATTTATTAAATATTTTATTTTTATTAATGAACTTATTGTCTCTACTTCATCAGTAGTCACTGTCATTCAAATATATACAACGCGTCTTTTTTAAAAATATTATATTAAAGAAACAAATTTATTTGTGTCTTTTCTATTATAAATATAGTATACAATTTCAGTCTCAAAATTTTTTTCAGGTGAAAACTATATTATAATAATAGCAGTCATAAAGTAGTTAAAAATTTCTGCTTGGTAATAAAATCCAATTCAAAATAAAATTTTAATTAAAAATTCAAATTTTCTTTCTAAAAAAGTTTTTTTAGTAAATTGCGGATGTATTTTTAGATCATTTTAAAATCCACTTTCAACTTTTTATTAAAATTCACTTTCATTATCCCTAGAATAATAAAAGATATTAATAAATTTTTAATTGAATGGAAGAGGCCGATACTTGGTGAAAATCCATTATTAAATAATAAACGAAACACTTAGTTTTCAATTTTCACTTATATATAAGTTTAACTTATATATAAGTGAAAATTGAAAACTAAGTGTTTCGTTTATTATTTAATAAATTTTCAATTTAAATAAAATGAGATGCCCAGATATTTTAAGAATATTTTTAAAATTTTTTAAAAATTAGATTTAATATGATGTAAAATTCATAAAACAAGATTTTAAATGACAGTCAAATTTATGCTCACACTTTATATGTATTTTTTAAGACAATCTATTTTCATTTAATGAAAGAATTAATTATCAACTGTTAAAGTCATTTTTAATCATTTTAAAAAGATAAATTCAAACTTTTGAAAATATTATTTAAATAACAAGATTTAACTTAGAAAAGTTATAAGCTTCAGAATGAGTTTTTTACTAGTGAGCAATGATAAATATGATATATTTTTTCCATTATTTATCCAACGAAATCATACTGTAATTGCAAAAAAGGTAGACAAAGCCACCTAAACATGAGTTAATACAATATAAATAAATGTTAACTAATGTAACTAATTTATAGCTAAATGAATCTTACAGATATTAAAATTTGAATAATTAACAATCAGCATACACCTTTTAAATTCTTATCCAGCTATAAATATAGCTATTAATAGCTAGGATTTTGAACTATATTTCCAAGTGCATCTTGCTCTAAGTAAGTGGATTTTTAACTTTTTTTTTTTTTTTTTTTTTTTTTTTATACTATTCTTTGTCTTAGTTCTTCAAGATTAATTTCATTTAATATACCCTATCTTTCTGGTATTCCCATAAGAAGTATTCCAATGGTGTAATAACAGCTGATTTCATTGGCCATTCAATTCTTCTTTTTCCTACCCAGTTTTGAAGTAATGCTAGATTTAAGTAGTCGCCCTACCAAAAATATTTGATTAAAACCTATTAAAACCAATTAAATATTAAAATCTATTTAAATTTAGTCGATCCAATTATATTTTAATTGGTTTCAATTAGTTTTAATTGCTTTTTTTAGTAGGGCACGTACGCAGCATGCATAATGGCGTACAACTCTTTCCTTTTGAAACCACATCCGATTCAAATTATCCCCAGTTTTCTGAATTGTTAGAATAATTTAATTTTTTAACGTTTCTTCATCGAGCGCTTCTGCAATGAAAAATGTCTAAATTATTCTTTTATTTAGAATACCAGCCCATCCAAAGGATGTGGCAAAAGTACCGGAAGGGCAAAATAACTCTTCGGGAGCGAATTTCGGAATAAAGTAGTAGTTACAAAAGCTTTAGCTGTAAAATTTTTCTCCGGCTATCTCATGGTCAGTTTGAGCTAGACCTTGACTTTGACCTTCAAGGTCTTTTGAAAGTTAGAAAGATCAACTTTATAACTTTGAATCAAAATTCCTATTTTATACCCCGGGAATGGAAAAAATGGAAAATTTTACGTTTAGATATGATTTCAAGTGACCTACATTCTTTGACTTTCAGTTACTTTGCAAGGTCAAAGTACTAAAAATGCGCTACTGTATTGGGTTGAAAAACTTGCAGTAGTCTCAAAGAAGTAAGCTACCAGAGTTTTCGGATTTTTTTCCTGTTAACTAATGGTAACCTAGGATTTGATCTTGACCTCAATCTTTAAGGTCTTTATTTATCTTTAATTGTTTTGGATATTGAGTGCTTCACTTAAGAGTCATCTATTTTGGATTATTTTCGCTCCAATACTTTATGTCAAGTCGATTAACAGCACTATTAAACTCAAAAACAGTTTTATCTGCACATGCAAGGTCATTCAAAAAATCACTATTTGCAACAATCATAATTATTAGTATTTCCACATAATCAGTTCACTGGGACAGCATGGCTTTTAAGTGACTATTAAATTTTCTCATTTCTTTTATGATCTAAGCGAGCCCATAATTGGAAGGGTTTGAAGTTTCCAACGTTGGAGTCCAACGAAATTTTCTAAAAACTGTTTTTATTTAGAATTTATATTTATATTATTTTAGTCTTAGTGTTTTATAGCAGAACCAAATATTTAGATACGGATTTAAATATAATTTGTACATTTTTAGCAGCTTTATTTAAATGTAAATAATTATTTCGTTATACTCTAACGTTGCAAACTTCAGACCCATATAATTGGTCAGTTTCTATAAGTTTGAGCCTTTTAAAGCTGCTTTTGTGGCCAGTCTTTATGTACAAATCTAAGAGTTGCAGATTTAGTATCGCCTATAATGCTGCTTCTTATGTGCTCCTTGTAGCCTTTGATGTACCCTTTGCCGCTAACCACTGTACTTTTGTGAGACTTTTCCTATTCGAATCCCTGTTCATGACTTGTCACCATACGTTACCAGGTCTTCGCATAAGTGATGATGGGTCTAATAATCGCCGTGTACATCCAGTGGATGATGTAGAGTTGTAATTTATAATGAAAATTAATTTATAAACATCTACTGCTTTTTTATTTTTAATTTTTTTTATTATGCGTAACTAAACTAAGGGGACCATCATTATTTGTCTACTCTTAGAAGAATGCCAACGAAATTATTAAGTATCGAGAGTGGGATAAGCAGTTTAAGTTCCCTTTTAAAAAAATGTAGCTAGACCTTCAAATAGCCTTTAAGGTGATGATCAAGGTCATGGTCATTGTTGTAATAAAAGATATCCCACATAAGTTTTTCGCCTTTTTTCATTTCCATGACCAAAGGTGAAGGCTTTCCTTTAAAAAAATTAATTTGACCTCGAAATGACCATAAAGGTTATGATCAAGGTCATAACTGTTTTGACGTGAAATTTTCTGCTCTTTCCTTTTTCGGGGTCAAATGTAAGGCTTTCTGTTTGAAATATTGAATTGACCTTCAAATGACCTTAAATGTCATTCATATTAGGATGTGAAATGGATTACTTTTTACTGCACCAATGAATCATGGAGAAAAATAGAAACTTTAGATTACCTTTATATAAATCAACTTAGTATAGTTTTTAGTATCGCTTATTTTTAATTAAATTAATTCTTAGTACTTAATATTGTCATTGATATTGTGATTATAAGTGACTACATGAAAATTGTTTAATTTATACAGTAGTGACAAATTCCATATACAATCTGAACTTATTTCTTCATAACTATAGTTATGTTACCCGAACTGGTAAAGAAATAAATGGGAGAGAAACAATTTAGATTACCCTTACATGTAAAGGTTCTTAATCTTGTTGCTAGTGTATACATTTTTTTTTTTTTTTTTCAAATTGTTAATAGGTGGTTGGCTTAGTAATAATTAACAATATATGAAAATACAATCCAAACTGATGTACTTATGAATATAATAAAAATTAATTATGCAGGCCTGTGAAATTGATTTGTTTGGATTGCCTTGGCAAGATTTATGCTAATATGTTACGTAAGTTTTTTTGTAAACAAACAAAATACAAAATGTTTGTTATAAATTCATTAATAATTGAGTCTTGAGCGAGCTCTCGTCGAAGTCAGACGTATTTACTAACAAGAGCACCGTTATACATAAATTACACATAATGTAAATATAAGTATTATTGTACTGTATGGAAGCAATATTTTGCGAGTGAATAGATGTTTTTCTTGAATTGAGATACAGAGAATCTGTATCTCAATTTATAAATTTTTCAAGTCGCGAAAGTGAGTGGACGTGTTTTTACCTCGTGCCGGTTCACTTTTGGGAAATAATCAAAAAGAAAAAAGAGAAAAAATTTATAAAACGTAAATTTATTGGAAGTCAAAAGCAAAATCCAAATTAAAATGAATGATCAAACGACTAATGACGAACTAAAAAAATTAATTATTGATTTATCAAAACAAGTGAGTGAGTTTGCTCTATCTAATACTAAGGTCGTGCAGGTGGTAAATCGTCATACTAAAGACATAAGAGAAATAAAGACAGAAAACGCAAAGTTAAAAGAAACCAATGTCGAATTAAGAAAAGAGATAAGGCAACTGAAGAAAGAGGTAAAAACTTTAAAAGAAAATTTAAATAAAAAAACTATTGTTTCACACGGCATAGACGATAATACTGAATTCAATAAAAATCTGTTCTCTAATATCTCGGAAAAAGTGAGAGAAATAGGTATAAGTGAAAATCAGATAGACGATATCAAAAGAATTGGATTTAAGGTTGGAAGCAGGCCAGTGGTTATCAACCTAATAGCGGCATCTTCGAGACAGCTGTTTTTTGATAATCGTGCGACGTTGAAAGATAAATATAGAATAATAATTACTAGCTGTAGCTCAAAAAAAGAGAGAGAGAAAAATATAGCAAGCTCAAAGCACTTCTAGCAGAAATATCGAGCACGGGGAAGGAGGCTTCCACTTCAAAAGGTAAAATTTTATACAATGGCAAAAAATATAATATCCTGTAACTGAATTGGTTAAGAAACTAAAACTAACAAACGAAGAGGATCTAGGCGACGAATCTGATACTAGTGTGAAAACTATGGATTCTACATTAACAACGTCTTCCAAAAAATGAGAGAGACTCAAGCTCATCCCCAACAGATCCTTCAACGAAACAAAAGCAAAAACTTTCAAAAAATAAAAGCTATAAGAAAAAAAGTAGCGAAGCAAGTATAAATAATATTAAATTGGACGAAGAGGAATAGCAAATAAAACTCCCCCTTACCCTCCGAATAATACATTGGAATGCTTCAGGCATCTCAAATATGCATAATATTTTAAGCTCAATTAATAGTGACGATATTATTTGTATGTGTCAGACTTGGCATACAAGTGAAATACTATATAAGTTTTCACCGAATCACCGCACCATCGATATCAAGGCGGTCAAGTCTGCAAGTAAGGGGAGAGCAAGTGGGGGATTGCTCATAATATATGACGTGAAAAAATACCTAAACGCCGAGTCTATAGCTGAACACAATAATTATATTTTTATCAAAATAAGTACATGTGACCAAATATTCATAATCGGGAATGTTTACAGTCTGTCAAGTAAGAGCGTGGTCGTGTTAATTTATAAAAAAATTTATTTCATGAAACTTTCATATTTATATATACATTGTACACATTACAAACAATGATGCAATTCGGTCAATAATGTGTCCAGTCACCACCGGCGTCGATAATTGCCTGGCATCTCCGAGGCATGCTTTCTACTAATTTGACGGCGTATTCTAGTGGCAAGGATCTCTAGATCCGACGAATTTCGTAAGACAACTGCTTCAAAGTGTATGTGCGTCTTCCACGAAGCTTCCGTTTAATATATGCCCACACATTTTCAATAGGGTTTGTATCGGGCGACTGCGACGGCCAATCTAATGTAACGATGCCAGATTGAGTCTTCCACTGAGTACAGAGCTTGCTGCGGTGTTTAGGATCGTTGTCCTCCTGCAGAATCCAATCTTCATTTTTTGTGATGAACCATCGTTTGGCAGATGGCAGTAAAGCCTTTTTGTAGATTTTTATCATTTTCTCGGCATTTAGGTTGTCAGTAAAGAGGTGCAAAGTGCCGAATCCCTGCTTTGAGAAGCAGCCCCAAAGATGCACCTTTATTCCATGTTTTACGGTCCGCTGAACAAGTTCCACAAGCCTATTAGTGGAAGTTGACCAGGCTCGCGTGAGGACAGAACGTGCCCATATAGAACATTCATCAGTAAAAATGACATTTTCAAAATCTCTATCAATATTCTCATGCGCCCAAGCGAGTCGCTTTGTCACATGTTGTTCAGTCAACAGAGGCTTCTTCATTGTGTTGCGCCATTTCAGATGATGAGTACGAAGATGGGTTCGGATAGTTTCGTAGGATATATCTAAACCTTTTGCCATTAATTTTGCTTGTCCTTGTCGCAGTGTTAAAGCAGGATTCCGCGAAAACAGATTCACTATTCTTTTTTCATCTTTTTTGTTCACTTTTCCTATCGAGCCACGTTCTGGTAAATCATCGATATTTTTAGCCACTTTATATCGCTGTAGCCACTTCTGTACAAATGCCTTCGACTTTCTCATATATTTAGCAGCCGCTGATTGCGACATTTTGGGACCTTTCGGGTGGATGCAAAGGAACACAGCCTCGTAGCGCGACGCGTACTTAGCACTTATGGCGTTTAACGGGATTCTCTTTTAGAAGATTAACGGCAACTGAATCTTTGTTGACAATGCATTAAGGACAAAGCTTTTCTCTATCGGCTCGCGAAGAAATTAGAGCGAAATCTTTTATTACCTGTCGGTGAAGTCGACCACGCTCTTACTTGACTGACTGTACATCAACCAGTCAACAGATACGCAAGAAATCTTCAATGAGTTGGATGAATTGCTCCAAATATACAACGAACAATATAAAGAAGCCAGTATCATAATTAGTGGCGATTATAATGCGAGAATAGCCGATAAAGGTGTGTGCGACGAAGATCAGTTATCAGTAAGAGGACTTTTTGCAAACAAGAGAGAAAGTTTAGATAAAGTATCTAACAGCAGAGGCCACGACTTGATTAACTTCTGTGAAAGAAACGAACTATTCATAATAAATGGCAGATTTCCCAGTGATTGGCCATCTCAGATTATCTATGTTGGGGTTCAAGGTTCATCGGTCATCGATATTGCAGTTTGTAATATTAAAGCCTTGTATATGATTAAAGACTTTAATGTGATTCAATATTTAACTAAATCCGACCATTTACCAATCTTGATATTTTTAGACTTAAATGAAAAACCAAATTTTGACAAAAAGAAACATTAAAATGGAAAGAAAATAACTGTAACGATTTTATAAATAAAATGCAATACTTAAGCAATGTAGCGAATATTAATTTGGAATTTAATGATATGGCATTAAATGTAATAAACTCGATAAAATTGGTAGTAAAAGAAGTGAATATGTGCATGAAAGAGTGCAGCAATAAAATTTAAAAAAAATCTCAAGCATGATATGATAATTCGTGCAGAGAATATAGAGAATTGCTAGATAATAAATTTAAAGAAGTAAAAAAATTAAAATTTCCAAAGGAGCTAGTCGCAAATTTGCACTTTATAAGAAATAATTATTATAAATTTATAAATGATAAAAAAGTAAACTTTCTCAACAATAATGTTAGTCGTTTGTCTGATAGTAGAGAATCAAAAATATTCTGGGAAATTGTAAATTCTTTCAGGTCGGTAAGAAAAGCTGACACAAATTGTATTGATTTACCTACTTGGCCTCAATTCTTTAAAAATGTTTATAGCCCTAAGCTTAGCAGGAGAGAACTTGTTTTACAAACAATCATAACCGACCCAGTTTTGGACGGGGAAATAACATTGGATGAATTAAATCTAGCTTTAAAAAAGTGCAAATCTGGGAAAGCCCCTGGGATTGATGAAATCTCGAATGAATTCCTTAAAAATTTACCTAATAACTGGATTTTATATATACTACTGTTGTTAAATAGAATTTTAAAAGAAGAAAAAGTACCCGAATCCTGGGATGAAATTATAACTAAAATGTTGTACAAAAAGGGAGATATGCTAAACTCAGAAAATTATAGGCCAATTTCATTGGTCAATACGATAGTTAAATTATTTACAATAATTTTATTTAATAGAATAGCAATATGGGCTGAAGGCAATGGTAAACTTTAGAGTGGCAAGCTGGTTTCAGGTCTAAACGAAGTACAACTGACCATATCTTTGTTTTGAACTGCATTTTGCAGATGTAGCTTTGGAAAAAAAGCGGGAAACTTTACGGTTTATTCGTGGACCTGAAGCGAGCTTTCGACTCAGTATCACATGATCTTCTTTGTGAAAAATTGAGCAAATTAGGAATGAGTAGTAAGATAACTAATATAATTGCAAGTTTATACAAAAATGCTAATATATAAAAACCCGAAGGATTATCAGATAATTGTAGAATAAACCAAGGGGTTTTGCAAGGAGAAACATTAAGCCCCATATTATTTGCTTTATTCATTGCCAACATTGTACAATTTCTTATTAGCAAGGGAATTAGGTGGGTATCCCTTAATCATTTAGTAGAGGCAATATTATTGGCATTTGCTGATGATATGGTGTTTCTCTCTGACTCTTATATACAATTAAAAAATATAGTTAAATATTTACAGGATTATTTTACCTTAAATAAATTAGAGTTAAACATACAGAAAACAAATATAGTGCTTTTCCAAAAAGGAGGTTATGGCCATAAATCAAAATTACTACCGATAGTGTATAAAGGAAAAGAAATTAAGTTTGTTAAGTCGTATGTGTACTTAGAAGTCCCGTTTACTCGAACTGATATGTATGAAATGGCATCTAAACACTTCATATCCAAAGGCAAAAACATGATTCAACCTACGGTAAACATAATAAATAATATGCAAATTACCTACAATAATGTTATTAATGAGATTTTAGAGCATTAGTGATCTCGACCGTCCTATATGCAGCACCTGTCTGGAGTGCAAGACACATGAACAATTTAGGCATAGTACAAAATAGTTACTATAAAAAATTACTTTGTATGCCATTAAATACGTCAGGGTACTCAATTAGAGTCGAAACGGGCGTCGAGAGAATAGAAGTAATTATTTTTAAAAATATGCTAAATTACGTGCAGAAAATACTTAAAATGGAAGATAATCGATATCCATAAATATGTTTTAATCGTATACGAGCTTTAGCTCAATACGATAGTTCAAATGGTAAATACCATTGGGCAAATTAAATAAAAACTAATTTTTTTGAAATTCTTGGAAGAACGGATTTTTGGTAAAATATTACATTTAAAACATTAAAGCTAGAAAAGGACAACCTCGTAGAGGCCCTCAGACAGCATTTATATAAATAAGACGTAGATTCGTGTAAAATATCTACCTCGCTAACTATTCTCCCGGCGCTTATTCAAGATGGAAGTAAAATAAATTATCTAGACTTAAAGGTGCCTTTATAGTTAAAAAAATAATAGCACAAGTAAGAATGCATAATCAATACTCCTCGAGAATAATTATAAAGAATAAAAAGCACATAATGAATTGTCAAAGTTACTATAAATATTGTAACGATCAAAATAGTCTATTTCACTCACTAATTTATTGTCAATATTTTGAAAAAGAGAGAAACAACTACTTAAACAAAATTGCAAAAAGTGAAGATCAGAAAATTGAAGTTTTTTGAAACTATTTAAATAATTTATATGAATGCAAAATTAGGAAATTGGTCATTTTTATCTTTATAATTCTAAATAGAAAATGAAGAAATTGAAATAAGCAATGGATGAATGAAAATAATCATATATTAAGTATGAACAATAATATAAGAATACTTTTATGTAATTTTAGAATAATTAAGGATAAGCGCTCAACTCTTCATGTATAATTTTGTAATTGAATTGAACATGAATAAACTACTACTACTACTAATTCATTAATAATTTATAATTTGTTTTAATCAATAATTCTTTACTATATGTATTAATTGTAAATATATGTCTTCATTCTTCTTTTGTCATGTGCAATGAGATTGGATCTGAGTTCTGGTGGTCATCATTGTTCTTTCTGATATTAATGGTCTGCTTAGCTGCGTGTTCATTCTGGTACATGGTCTTCTGCTTGAACTTTTGTGTGATCTGCGAGACTTGATTGGTAGTCTCTTTGGGTGTTATAGTAGGGTCTTTGTTGGTCCTCGCTTTATTAGCTTCAAGGTCATTGGTTTTCTGGTTTTTTATATTTTTCGGATTTCTTTAACGTGCTTTCATTTGACATTGTTTTTGGTACGTAATAAAATGTCTTTAAATGTTTTACAGTCTACTCAAAGCATGTATTTGGAATGTAGTATCTTTGCGTGTCCTTGATTTGTTTCCTGTTCTACCTTTGAAATTTTTAGGGGATCAGCGAAGATAGCACGTACGTCCACTTACTTTTCAAGACCTTAATAGCGTCCTTAGCGTTAATATAATGTATCTATCAGCAAGTAAATTGTTTTTCGGATAATTTTAATTAAATCCAATGGCCTAAATATCGAAAGTTATTAATTTCTTCTTTAATTATATTCCGTGGTAATTTGCAAAATAGTCTAGTTCCTGAGGTTTTGGTGAGTATGAACTTCTATTTTGCCTTGTTTTGCATTTTAAGTAGCATTCGAGTTTGTCCTTCATCGTTGAAATACTTTACTTTTAGTATTCCTGCTAAATCCCTATTCCTATTTAAGTGAATGTCTAGGCTTCTTATTGGTCTTCTTTCTTCAGCTTTTCCTAAGTAAAAATACTAAGTTGCTTTCGCCCCTATGGATTTTTGGTCAATCTGATTCAGCATTGGTCAGCCATGGTCTTTCTGGTTTCAATTTTCTAGAATTTAAGGTTAAGGATTAGGATTTATACACTTGTAGGATCTGAATGACTAAAGCTTATCAGTAGGATAAGATTTTAGTCATGGTCTTACGGAAACATGTTCCGTTAGGTCTTTGTTCTTTTTTATGGAACGGTTAAAACTTTTATGGTCAAAGATTGAGAGTTAGACAGTGTCTGGGATTTGAATGGATAGAGTATGTGGATAGGGCACAAATTGTGGTCGCGTTAATGGTTGGTCTATGAGTCTTCTAGGAACTAGAATGCGTTCCTATAGTTTCATTATACAGGATTGGTCCTGGATTGTTGGTTAGTTTTGCATTCCAATTAAGCATTGCGGTATTTCCTGTAGAGGACGTACCTGGATCGTAACAGAAATTATTTCAGCTCTGCGGTTAGTCTGGTTATAATAATGTATCATCTTCCTAGTATAATATTTCCTGGTTATAAAGATGAACGCTGCGATTATTATGATTTGGCTTAGGGCTCCACCATGTATTAAGTACTAAGTATTGGAGGTGCTTCTCTTGTGGTCCCCTATCTGTTCTGAGCGATAAGTAATTATGTGCCAAGATTCCTTACGGTTTCTCCATCCTTCCTGGACGATTATTAACAGGTTGACTTAAAAGTTCGTAGGCTGACACATAGATGGCGTTACCAGAATCAAATTCATATAATTTTTAGTTAGTATCAACCTTCAAACGATAAGTGTATGAATTTGGCAGCTTTCTTTAAAAAAAGAATTTCGTGTGTTAATGAAGTATTGTTTCTTGGTGAAAAGTACTATTAAAGGCAAGACTTGGCTTGATAAACATTATTCGGACTCTGCACCAGGGAAATCAACCGTTGAAAAGTGGTTTGCTAAATTTAAACGAGGCAAAATGAGCGTCGAATACGATGTACGCAGTGGACGTCCAAAAGAAGCTGCTACTAACGAAAACTTTAAAAAAGTTCACAATATAATTTTGAATGATCCTTAAGTGAAGTTGATCGAGATAGACTCTAAAGATATTACAGGAACGTGTTGGACATATCGTGCATGAATATTTTGACATGCGAAAGCTATTTTCAAAGTGGGTGCTGCGCGAGCTCACAATCGATCAAAAAGAACAAAATGTTGATAATTCGCAGCAATGTTTAGTGATATTCAACCGTATTAAAGACGAACTTTTTAGACGATATGTGACGGTGGATGAAACATGGCTTCAACACTACATTTCAGAGCCCAATCGACTGTCAGCCGAGTAGACTGCACGTGATGAACCGAATCCAAAGCGTAGAAAGACGCAACAGTCTGCTGGCAAGATTATGACATAAGTATTCTGGGATGCGCATGGCATAATATTCATCAATTACCACGTAAAGGGCAAGACCATCAACAGCGATTATTACATAGCATTGTTGGAAGGTTTGAAGGATGAAATCACGAAAAAACGGCCCCATTTAAAGAAGAGAAAAGTCCTGTTTTATCAAGACAATGCATCGTGTCATAAATCAATGAAAACAATGAGCAAAATTTCATGGATTAGGCTACAAATTGCTTCTCCATTCACCATATTCTTCAGATCTTGCCCACAGTGACTTTTTCTGCTTGCAGACCTCTAAAGAATGCTTACTGAACAGAAATTCAGCACTATTGAAGAGGTAATCGTCGAAATTAAGACCTATTTTGAGGCTAAAAAAAAATCGCACTATAAAAATGGTATCGGAAAATTATATGACCGCTTTGATGATTGTGTTGCCCTCAATGGTAACTATATTAAATAATAAAATGGAATTTTACCAAATTAATGTGTTTTACTATGTTAGCCTACGAAATTTTCAGCCAAACTGTTATGTCTGGCGCAGGTGCGCTCAATATCGCGGTCTCAGATACATTCATTATTTCTTGATGGTAGTTTCGTTAATTGGGGTAAACTTGCTCCAAGCTGAGTGTTATCTCTGGTTTGTATAGATATTGAAGACCATTGCGCTAGTTTCCCTCACTTATGAGAAGATATTCATAGGTTTTGCCTATACAGCTAGGTACCATTTTCAAAATTTCCGCAGCATTGAGATGCATATTTTAGTCAGATTGTCTGGGACATATTATACGCCAAGTTTCCTTTTTTCTTAGTTAGTAGAGCCAGGTTACGTCGACATTCAGGTAACTTCATTGGGTGATATGGGCGGTAGTTATGATTATGTTGCAGGTTCTCAATATCTGTACATTGGGTCTTAACAACATTGATACTTCACAATCTTCTTGATTGGTGGCTTCGGTCAAAGGTCTGTTGGCTGAGCATATGTAGGCATAATGAGTGCGATGGCAGTCTTGTATATCTTCGTGGTTTGTTTCCATGTATTGCCTTTGATTACCGCTAATGATTAGGTAATCGTGATTTGGCTTTATGTATCCTGTTCCCATTAAATAATTATTAATAGCTTGCGGTACAGCTATTGTACAGCTAAAGAGCGTAGTCTGTAGAGATTGTAAGGCACTCGTTCTATTAAAAACGATGCATCACAATAAGAAGTCCCCGTTATTGTATACTGCGTTTATTTGTGCGATTTTTGCGACTTCTTCTGCTTGTAAATGTTGAAATGGTATTGAAAATTCTAGTGCTTCGCTTGCTTTTCCTATATCGTCCGGCAATCGTTTTAATATTGGGAGTACAAATTAATTCGATCCGTTCTTTCGCGGTCAAAAATGCATTTATTTCAAAATAAAAAGAATTAAAAGATTAATCAAAGTATCGTCCATCGCTAGTTACTACTTTTTCCCACCTCTCAGGCTATTTTCTAATTCCATCTCGAAAAAATATCTCGTCTTTTGAAGTGATCCAAGTTAGGAGCCAATTTTCCATGTCTGCGAAAGTAGTGAATCGATGACCTACCAGATCGTGCTGCATCCCTCAGAACAACCAGTAATCAGAAGGAGAAATGTCCGGAGAATGCAGCGGGTTCGGCAAAACATCCCACTTGAGCGTTGTCATGCGTTGAAATAACTTCGTCATGTCTTTTCTTATATTCCGGCCGTTTTTCTTGTAATGCATGGCTCAAATAAATCAATTACAGCCGATACCAATCGGCCGTTATGGTATCGCCAGGTTGTAGCAGCTTATAGTACACAACACCCTTTTGGTCCCACCAGATGCACAACATGATCTTTGAACCATAAATATTCGGCTTTGATGTTGATGTTGAGGTCGATGGCAACGATTTACCGGGCGTAGCGTAGTATTTTTTCTTCTTGGGGTTATCATAGAATATCCATTTTTCATCCCCAGTAACAATTCTATGTAAAAAACTCTTTCATGTTGCCTTTGAATCAGCTGCTCGCAACAGGAAAATCGCTTGTCAATGTCTCTCGGTTTCAGTTCATAAGGCACCCAATTGCCTTGCTTTTAAATCATTCCCATGGATTTTAATCGTACAGAAACTGCTTGTTGAGTCACTTCCAATGATTTTGCAAGCTTCTCTTGCGTTTGACTCGGATCTTTATCGAGTAATGCCTCCCACTTTTTGTCTTTGAATTCTTTTGGCTGTCCAGAAAGAGGCTTGTCATTAACGCTAAAATCTCAATTCTTGAAATGTCAAAATCATTCCCTACAAGATTTATCAGTTAAGCATTGTCACCATAAACTTCCACAAGTATTCGATGCGCTTCAGCTGCACTTTTCTTCCAATTAAAAGAGAAAACTAAAACGTCCCTCAATGGCTGCTTAGTTAACACAAAATTGGACATTTTGAATACAGTTGAAAACAAGATTTTTTTATAAAACTCGAAGCGATCTAAACTAAATATTATTAACAGATGTCTAACCTCTCTGAAACTACCGACTTCAGCTGTTACTATTAAATATTTATGATAGCCAGAGCCATTTTTTGAAAACGGGCCGAACTAATTTGTACTTCCACTATATCTTTATCCAGGAAAGAAGGTTTTACTTATCGTTCCTTCAGTCTTTGTATAATTGGTAACATCTGCCGATTACTTTTAATTAGATGCTGCATCGCGACGTCTATCTTGCGAGAGTAGATAGTTAAAGTGATAAAATATCGCAATTTATTTTCTCCATTGACTATGAATTGAAATTCTACGTTCATGTCTTCTTCATTTGGCTTATTTTCTCAGCATAGGCTTTCGTAATATTATATAGCTCATACAAAAACTTGGATATAATGGGATCTCTTTCATTTACTAGTTGCACTAACTCTTTTTGGTCTTTTAATAACTGGCCTATGTTAGCATTTAACACATCGTTCAATTAGTCCCGAGACTAACCCAGAGATGGTGCTAGTAGTACCAAACTGGCCACGTTTCCATAGAGTGCGAACCTTTACATAAAACGTGTAAAAGCTTTACGTCGATCGAATCACAGACAGAAGAGTTATCGAGGTTAGAGTAAAGTCACTTTGTAATTTGTTTGAAAAATGGAAAAAAGCGAGTTTCGCGTGTTGATAAAACATTGTTTTTTAATGGGTAAAAACACCGTAGAAGCCCAGCAATGGCTTAAAAAACATTACCCGGACTCTTCTCCATCCAAACCAACGATTTGTCGTTGGTATGCTGAGTTTAAACGTAGTCGTACGGACACAAACGATGCGGAACGTTTGGGTAGGCCATTGGAAGCCGTTACACAGGAAAATGTGAGTGAAGTGTTAAAAATTGTAATGAAAAATCGCAAAGTAAAGGTCCGTGAGATTGCAGAAATGACACAGATATCATGTGGAAGCGTATTTACATTCCTTAATGAAAAATTGAGCATGAAAAAGGTTTTTTCCAAGTGGGTGCCGCGATTGCTTTCAGTGGAACAAAAACAGCAACGAGTTGACGATTCAGAGAGCTGTTTAGCGCTATTTACTTGCAATAAAAAGGATTTCCTGCGTCGATACGTGACCGTGGATGAAACATGGATACATCATTTCACTCCGGAGTCGAATCGGCAATCATCTGAGTGGCGCATAGCTGGCAAAAGCCGCCCAAAGCGTCCAAAAACGCAGCAGTTTGCTGGCAAAGTCATGGCGTCTGTTTTTTGGGATACACATGGCGTGATTTTCATTGACTACCTGGAAAAAGGTGAATCGATTAAGAGTGATTATTATATTGACTTGTTGGTACGTTTGAAGGAGGAGATCGCAGCAAAACGACCGCACATGAAGAAGAAAAAAATTATTTTTCACCAAGACAATGCACCATGCCACAAGTCCATGAAAACAATGGCAAAATTGAACAAATTGGGCTTTGATTTGCTTCCCCGCCCCCCGTTTTGGCCGGCTCTTTGCCGATCTCAAAAAAATGGGAAAAAAATTTGGCTCGAATGAGGAGGTCATTGCCGAAACTGAAGCCTATTCTGAAGCAAAGGATAAATCCTTCTATAAACATGGTATAGAAATGTTAAAAAGGCGTTGGAAAGATTGTATCACTTTAAAAGGAGATTATATTGATGAATAAATATGATTTTTGAAAAAAAATGTTGTTTTTGTTGTTAGTCTCGGGACTTATTGAACGATGTGTTATGTTGTCAACTTCTTCGGTTGTAACTAGTCCGAATAGGCTTTTACTGATGCTTCCAATGAATCCTAACGGCACCATTCTTTTGTACCTTCTGCTTCCTAAAACTTTTATAGAGTCCTTTGAGGATTGCTCCATATCGTAGAGTGTAAATGTTATCTCCAAATGTATTTATTCTAGAGTGTTTTGTCTTGCTTCTACCAGGTTTGTGCCAAACATAAACCGGTAGGTATTCACTTCCATTAGTCCAGTGCTATTAGCATAAAATTAAGTAAAATTTGATTAATATCAATTGGTTCATGGGCTTCTATTAAATCTTTTATATTCACAGAAATAGTTACTTGCCAATAAGCTTTTTTCAATTGTACTGCATCCATACGCTCGTATATTCCTGGGTTTTCTTTTATTGGTTCTATTTCGAAATGCTTTTTCGTGAGAGTCAAAGAAATTCCGATGTTTAGCATTATCACGTAGATGAAATGGCGGGGCTTGGTCATGGCTTTCTGAAACGGTTACTCCTTTCAGTTAGAAGCTAATTTCAATTAATCAGTGTGTTTTCTAATTTGCTTGCAATTAAGTAATTCTAATTTAGCGATATTTTTTCTCATTACTTTAACGATTTTTAAGGGTTTATTATATTATTTATTAAACTTAGGGGCTCTTATTTCCTTTGAATGTAAACTAGAATTGTAAGTGAACGCAGAAAATGGTATTAATTTATCCTAGTCATTATAAGATTCTGAGTATGTCCTAATAAAGTCAGTTAATGAAGCATGGCTTCTTTCTAATG
This sequence comes from Chalcis sispes, assembly GCA_949987625.1. NCBI lineage: Eukaryota > Metazoa > Arthropoda > Insecta > Hymenoptera > Chalcididae > Chalcis > Chalcis sispes. Next base: position 52,139,362 of record OX465095.1, read on the forward strand.
ATCCATTAGTTTGTGGTCTATATCCTGATGTGACAAGGTGTGCGTATTTTAAATATCTTTATAAGTGTTTCTATTAGATTCAACAGAAAACTGGTTCCTCTATCTAAAAATATCGCTTTGGGAGGACCATATTGTCATATGAGGTGTTTAACCAGTGCATCAGCTACGAGAGTGGTCTTAAAAGTTTTCGACCTAACACAGATACAAGACATTCTTTCTTAGTTTTTTTTTTTATTTCTCAACATAGTCTTCATGCAATTCTACACACTTCTCCCAGCGATGTTCCAATCTCTTTAACCTATTCAAATAGTACTCGGCATTTTTCTTTGCAAAATGACTGTTCACAAAGGTGATTACCTCCTCATTTGACGAAAATCTCTGCCTTCTGAGTGCAATTTTTAGATGAGGAAACAAAAAGAAGTTGCTTGGGGCTAGGTCTGGTGAGTAAGGCGGATGGTCAAGCAGCTGAAACCGTAATTCGTGGATTTTCGCCGTGGCAACCGCTGAGGTGTGAGATGGCGCGTTGTCTTGGTTAAACAGGATTTTCTTTTTCTGCAAATAAGGACGTTTTTCCGCAAGTTCTGCCTTGAGCTTGTCAAGTAATGATGCGTAGTATGCTCCTGTAATGGTTTTTCCTTTTTGAAGGTAATCGATTAAAATAACTCCATAACTATCCCAAAAAACAGTCGCCATCACTTTCCCAGCCGAAAAAACAGTTTTTGCTTTTTTTAGAGCAGGTTCCCCCTTTGCAGTCCACTATTTTGACTGTATTTTTGTTTCAGGCGTATAATGGTGTATCCAAGTTTCATCTATAGTAATTAATCGGCGTCAGAACTCGGATTTATTGCGCCTAAACTGCGCCAATAGAGCGTTGGAAATGTTCATTCGAACACGTTTTTGGTCTAACGTGAGCAAACGCGGCACTCAACGTGCGGACAGCTTTCTCATGCCTAAATCTTGATTTTATATGTAGCAAACACGTTCTTTGGACAAGTTGATAATCTATGCTATCTCTCTCACTTTAATTCGGCGGTCGTCTAGCACCATTTGGTGAACTTCAGCGATGTTATCGTTAGTGGTTGCAGTTTTTGGACGTCCGGAACGTTCATCGTCTCCCAAGCCCTCACGGCCACGTTTGAATTCAGCTGCCCAAAATTTCACTGTGGTAAATGATGGTGCAGAGTCCCCATACACAGATTTCAACTCATTTTATATTTGCGTAGGCGTGTTGCTTTTCAAAAACAAAAATTTAATGACAGCTCAATACTCAATTTTGTCCATTTTCACAACAACACACATCGACTCACTCAAAAGACTGTCAACTAACAGCTGCGCATCCAAAATGGCTGAAACTTTGGTGAGCAACTGTCAACAGATGAACAACAAAATTCGCTAGCTTTTATTGACAAGTGCTGCTATCTTCACGTTGAGGTCGGAAACTTTTCAGTCCACCCTCGTATAATGGTGGATCGTAAATTAGGTGTCGGTACCATTATGAGGTATTTGGTTAGATTGCATCGCATTGTAAGCATGTCGCTGTTGTCTTGAGGAGTCATTCTTGTTCATCATCCTTGTTCATCATTTGCCTACGATCTCGATTAAGACCTTGTTAAATGGTTCTATCGGGTTATTCGTTATAATTATGGGCTTTCTCGTCTTGATTCGATTTAACTTTTTCACACTAGATCCATAGCATCTTATGACATCATCCAGAACATTATTTTTCATACCTGGCCAATAGTGTATCTTTCTGATTTTCTGATTGGTTTACGCCTCAATATTCTCCTATCAGACTTTCGTGTAAGTTTTGTATTATAACTGTTTTTTCTTTGAGTGCAGAGAAATCCACTTTTTCGTAGCATAAGGTTACAGTAATTGGGCTGCCTTTAAATTTTTCCGTTAAGAGTTGGACTAATAAGTCCGTCTCGTTGGTATCCAACATATCTCCCTTTCGAGCAATGCAAAAACTGGTAACATTTCTTTGAATCATTGCTTTTTTTAGGTTCGCGAGGGCAGTTCTTTAGTTGGGCGTAGTGAGATTATCAAAATACTTATTTTTTGCAACTACTGATATTATGTCATGATTTTTGTATGGTATAACCAGGATTTGGCCCATTTTTGGTCTTGTCCTTTTTCAGTCCATTGGATTTATTGCCCCGATGTCAACTAATAATCTTGTTGTAGATGCCATGCTTTTGATGTCACTAGATACGAAGTGTACTAGATTGTCTCTTTTGTAGGTCAGACATTGTCGTGATGTATTAATATTATTTCTTAAATTCAGTAAGGTCAAGGGTTGTCGTACATCGGAGGTCTCTGAGACAGGCACATTAGAGCTAAAATCGTTGTAGTCCGTGTTAGTAGTCTCATGCGAATGAATTGAAGACATGCCCAATGATATTAATGGTAGTAATTCATCAATGGTAGTTCAGGAAGGTTGGCTGTAACTTATTCTTATCTTTGTATGTGCTCCGGGAGAGGTGTTCTGGTAGGTTTCTTTAGAAATTTCAGGGATCTCAATTAACTCCCTAAAATGTAAATGTTTCTTTACTTTTCCTGTTAGAGAAGTGCTTTTAGGTTGTGGTTGTTGGTTGCAATAGAAAGGTGTGTCAGAAATGGGTTTTGTTATTTTGCACGATATTTCGGATATATTATCCGATTGTTCTCCGTCGATATCACCGACCGTTTCGCAATTGATTTTATTTATGTGTTGGGTGTGTAGAACTATTATTATTCGTGTTTTGTTGCGCCAATCGTACAATCCGCTGTTCCATAATGTCGTTGCAAGTTTTGTCATCATAAGGGTCTGAAGAGTCTACTAGGTTGTTCAAAAAGTTTTGAAAGCGGAAATAAAGATACTTTCTTTTGTTGGTGAAATCAATTTTATTGCTCAGTATAATCTCCCATAAGTTCAATACACTTGGTCCAACGGTCTTCCAACTTGTTTATCCCATCATGGAAGTGACTTTCTGCAACGCCTGCAAAATACTCCTCTGCGACGGCTATAACCTCTTCGTTTGATAAAAAATGCTTCCCACGAAGGAATTTCTTGAGGTGTGAAAACAGCCAGAAGTCAGAGGGAGCTAAATCAGCCGAATAAGGTGGATGCTGCAACAATTCGTACATTAATTTGGTTATTATAGTGATGGTTTTGTGAGCTGTGTGAGCGGGTGCATTGTCTTGATGAAAAATGATTCTTTTCTTGTGCAAACCGGGTCTTTTTTCACTAATTTTTTCATCCAATTGGTCCAAAAGGTTACAATAATATTCAGAATTTATTGTTTTGCCAGTTTGGAGATAATCCACCAACAAAATCCCTTTTGCATCCCAAAAAACTGACGCTAACACCATCTTCGCCGATTTCTGGACACGAAATCGCTTCGGTGCCGAAGTGCCTTGTTGACACCACTCCTTAGCCTCTTGTTTTGATCCAGGGTCATGATGGTAGACCCAAGTCTCATCCATAGTGATAATCGACGCAAAAAATCCTTTTTATCCTTTCGAAAACGCTCCAAATGTTGCTCAGAAAGTCGCATTTGAACGTGTTTTTGTTCCATTGTATGCGAATGCGGCACCCATTGTGCACAGAGCTTTCTAAAACCCAAAACTTTATTTAAAATATGACTCACACTGCCTAATGAGATGTCTAGGGCCGCTGCTAAATCTCTCTCGGTCAATCGACGATTTTCCAAAACCATATCCTGTACTTTTGCTATGAATGCTGGTGTTAATGCACTTTTTGGACGTCCTGAGCGTGGATCATCTTCAACGCTTTTTCGACCACGTCTAAACTTTAAAACCCATTGATGCACAGTTGGAAATGAAGGAGCAGATTCCTTTAACACTTTCACCATTTTTGTATGAATTGCCGTTGCTTATAAACCTTCCAAAACAAAGAATTTTATCACTGCACGATATTCGGTTTTTTCCATTGTAAAAAAAATACACTGACACGTCAACTTCAAATGGCTTGTAAACAAACAATGAATTGACAGAGTGGAATGAAACTTTGGGCATGTTTATATGAAAGATAAAATATTGAAATGGCGTAAAATTTTGGTTCTTCTACTGCTCTACAGATGTCACTTTCAAAACTTTTTGAACAACCTAGTAAATATTCCTGAAATTCAGGGTTCACTATGTCTCCCTCGGAGAAATTGTTTTTATCTTTGAGTATCTCGTCTCTGCTTAATAGATGTTTATCAGATTAGTGACAATATTGCTTGTATATTCTATTATAAATCCTTCCTAAGAATTCGTTAAAATTCCTCCAGTCTTCCGTCGTTTTTTCATTCTCGGTACTTTCGTCACTTGATGTTGCACTTAACGCTAGTGGTTTTGAACTCTTAGGTTCTCTATGTGGGTCGCCTGCGTGTTCTTCATCTGGGTTTTCTTCTAGCGCCGTGACTTACTCGGCTTTACTACCCGAGTCTGCGGTTACTTCGATGCAAATTGGTAATCTATACCTTTGTTTGTTATGCTTAGAGTCGATATCAAGGTCTGATCTTCCGTGGTTTCTTCCCGCGACCCGCTTCTCTTAAGGTCAGCTCGCGGTGGTATTCCGTCTTTATCAGTGCTACTACTAATTAGGTCAGTACACTCTGATATCGTTTTTGAACTAAATTTGATCTCTTTTTTGTAGGTGGGTTTGCTATTAATGATTTTTGGTTTGATGGTATCTCGTCATTTGGGGCCTCTGATAATCCATCCATTTTAGTTAGTATATCGGGTTGCTTAGTATTGGATTTCTAAGTACGGGTATTACTGAATTTTTCTTAGATAAGGGCTAACGGATTTTTCCTGGTGCTTTGGAATTTGCGTCTCAATATACTAGGGTCGTTTCTTGAGTTTTGTTTTATCTCAGATCTAGTTCTCTGAGCTGTGTCTAGTTCTATGGTGCTATAATCTAGATCAGGTGTTGCTTAAACAGTTTTTGAACCAGGTGGCCTTCCTCGTCCTCGACTTGCCATTGACTGATCTTGTGCGACCCCTGCCAAAAGACTTCTTAATCTTGGAGCATTATGTTATTTATCTTTCCTTAGCTGGGAGTTTACTTTGTTTAATACTAGTACTCTAAGTTGAGGTAATTTATCTTTAATTTCTTGCTCAGTGGTGATCTATTATTGGATTGCAAGATAAAGCGTCCACGTTTCTAATTAATCGACCAGGTTTATACTTAAATGTGCATTGATATCCAGTAAATTTAAAGATCCAGCACATTATTCATTGTCCGGGGTCGGTTCTACTATGCATCCTGTTTATTGGTTCATGGTCTGTGCGTAAAATAAATCTTCTTCCCAATAGGTTCGGTCAAAATTGATGCATGTCATATAGCTCGGCTAAACATTCCTTTTCTGTAGTAATATAATTTCATTCAGCCTTATTTAGGGTTCTTGATAAATATGCCACACGATGATCGAATCCATTTTGTTCTTGACGTAGTACTGCTCCAATTGCATGGTCTGATGCTTCAGTCGTCAAAGTAAATTTTTTTTTAATGTCTGGGTGGATTGAGATAGGGCTCTCACATAATCGTTTTTTAGTGTCTTAAAACTTTCATCTTGTTGTGGTCCTCAGTCACTACAATGCTGGTCTTTCTTTGAAAGGTTGTAACGCCACTGAGGATCAGGGTGGCGTACAAATGTAAGGGGCGGGAGGAGAAGCGAGCGGGTTTCTTACTATTATGAGTAAGTTAAAACATCTGATCAAATGAACAACAAAACAAACAAATTTTATTGATCTTCATTATTTAGCTAGTTACACAATGATCGCGTTTTTACGCGAGCCCAGGGTGCCAGCTACACTCGTGTAGCGCGGTTTCGTGCGCGGAAATTACGTTTGCACAGTTAGCTCACGATTAGAGCGGTCGCAGGCATACAATACGTAAAGGACAAAAATGGCGCGTAGCACGTATTGCGGTCGCACACACACAGCCGGGAAGGATACTAGGACGATTCGTTGCAGGGATGCCTCCTGGTAACAGCCGCTGCACCTGGGTGCACTTACCAGATACTCTGACACACGCGATTACAAATGAATAATTCGCCTGCTCGTACACGCTCGTCTTAATTTTATCAAAACGCGAAAAATGCTGAGTCGGGCGACGGAGGCTAACAATCGCGACTATGGCACCGGACGGAGGGTCTACTGCTTGCTAATATCGTTACTTTTCGCTCAAACGGACCCGAACGGAGTGAACGAGAAGCTCTTGCGTAGCACTTTCGCGAGCGCGGATTTTAAATAATCGTTCTGCGCCGGCGTAACGTACGTGTAAAGTACGTTACGCGACGCAGCCGCCGCGTGCGCCTAGCGCTGTCAGCAGTTGACATTACCTCGCGCCAGCAGCGCGCGTTTAGGTTATCCGCTCGCGAGTGCCAGTGTTGTTGTGTTTTCCCTGGAGCGGCGAGAATCTACCTCCGATGTCCAGAGAGTCCAGGTAAGTCGACGCGTTCCATGGCTGGTAGGCGTCGACTCATTTGTCTCTTCTCTTTCTTTTTCAGGTGCGGCAGTACGGCGGATCAGCAGCTGGCGAATCGAACGATGAGCGGTAGAGAAAGCAAAGCAGTGGTGTCGGGGACAGTGATAGCCTGCTCGCAGCGGCAGCGAGGCAACGCTATTAGGCAATTCCAGGTACGTAATTACTTGCCCTTAAATGCGGTGCTTATGTGTCTTTGTTTGCTTCCTTACCTCCTCTTCCTCTTTCCTGTGATGTTGTGTGGCAGCTTGTACTTCCCTTCCAAGGCGCAGCTGCTATTATTGCTTGCTTCTTCTTTTAACTACTGTCTGGGAGGTTGCAGGTACGGGAACCACTACCAGGACAGGAAGGAGCTTGGAAAGGAATCCCTGCTGCAGTGTGTGCGAGCACTGCCATCACATAGCCATGGGCTCCTGAGACTGGCTCCTCGCTGGAGCCTTTAATTGAGCTCGAAGCCCCTGCACCTGGGGAAAGTAAACTATGCACAGCCCTGCGTGGCTGTTAGTTAGGGTCAGCGTAGCAGTCCTGCGAGACTGCCAAGATTGTAAAAAAAGGATATAGCAGGCTACGAAGAGGCGTACAAGCTGTGTGTTAGCCTCCTCATGTGACTGGTGCAAAACACCATGTCACAACTCCCCCCCACCAAACTGTGAATATGGGAGAAGTGAAACGACTTCATATTCACTGTTTGATCCTAACTGGGATCGAACTTGATTGCATTCGCCTAGCGCTTTCACTTAGCCTAAGGTGAGCGGTCTCACCTGCAACGGTGTAGGTGTGCGGCAGAATGTCGTTGTGCGTGCATCGTCTTCTGCAGCGTGGCTCATCTGCGTCGGTGTTCTAGCTAAAGTGTACGCGGTGTACGGGTGCACGCGGAATCACTAGGCGAACTCGAGTCCAAACGAACCATGCTAGCTTGTCGGTTATTTACGCGACTGGCTCGACTCTTGGGCAGAAATACAAAACATAAATAACAGAAAAAGAACAATAAAATTTAAAAAACTATTATCGTTACGCAACTTATCCGAACGACACGGCCTCTCATAACCCGTTCCAACATCTAATACCACTCATACCGAGAAGAAATAAAATATTTAATGTTAATACACGCGTAGTTTAAATAAAGAGAGAACATATAAATAATTTTAATCGTACCATGCTTACCTGGTGCAGTAACGGTATCATTCGACAGCCACATTGCTGTTCGATAAATAAAAAAAACAAATTGGTTACCTTGGTGGCCCACTGCCAGTGGGCGGTTATAGAAAACATGCTGAGTTTACTCGTTGCCTAGTCGGAGAGTGGTACGTAGCAGGATGCGAGTGCGACATGCAGCTGTGGCTCGTTGGTGGCACGAGCGGTTCGCGCCAACGCGGGTAATAATAATAGTAAAAAGAATAAAAAGGGTGGAAGCAAAATACAAAAAAGAATAAGAAAAATAATAATAAAAATTAATAAAAAAAAATAGCAAAAATGAGAAAAAAAAATCATGCTCTGCTGGCTTGGGGTGCTTTGCGGCAAACCAAAACCAAATAGGGAAAAAAGGGGGGGGGCAAATTAGAAAAAAAACATAAACAAAGAACACAGAGGGAGCAGAAAAACCAAAAAAACACGCGGCATACTGGAGGGATGAGCGGGATAAGGCGGTTGCGGTAAATGAGCAACACTGATCGTCAGAATACAAACCATAATATTTACAAAAAAACAAACTAAATAAGCGGCTGGATAAAACCAAAAAAAAAACTTTCTTTGAAATTAAGGCTAGCTTGCTTAATCTAACGTACAAACTAGCTTACATACTAAACAAATTTTAATTAAATTTTATTACTTACAAACTAGACTTATTTATTAAGCTTACAGCTAGGCTATAATACTAAAACAAAATATAAAACTAGAACTACTTAACCTAAAACTATCTTAACCTACTTGAGTGCTTACAACTAACGTAATACTACGCGAAAAAAACCAACCTAGCCACGTTAATTATACTAGCCGCAGGTTTGAGCTTGTCTGTCAACAGCTTGCTCAAAACCTTTTCCAGGAACGATTGGACGGCGCCATCGTCCTGTAAGCCTCTGAGCTTCAAACCATTGAGCTCAATATTAAAAAAAAATAGCCGTAGCTCGCGGAGGTGCGGTTTACCTTGGATCAGCGACGGCGGCGGATCCAATGGTGCTGATGCCGGAGATTCCGTTGCGGCGGAAACCTTAACTGCGTCGCGCGGCGGCGACAGGCGGGGCGGGTCAGGTTGAAGCTGCTCGCAGCGTGGAGCTGCCTTTTGGCTACCCGGGGACCCGCGAGCTCCTAACGAGTCCCCTGCGGTGCGTTTTCCGCCCGTGGAGTTGCTCTGCATCGTTTGCAATCCTTGCGTAGTACGTTTGGTTGCTTGCATCTGTAACATTTCGGGGCTCTCGGGCATTCAGCAGCCCAATGCCCTAGCTGGTTACAGCGGCGAAACGGCTCTCGCTGCTTACGAGCTTGCGGCGTGTTATCATGCTGGTTATCGCCGGCATATTCTACTGCGCGCGGCGGCGCGGTGCTACTGTTCGCGTAATAGTTAGAATTACGCAGCCGCTGCGGGGGCACGTCAGCGGGTTGCAGAAGTGGCGGTATTTGGGTCTGCGTTCCCGCCGATGACTTGGAAGCCGCGGTGCGCGTTTTCGCTAGTGGACGCGGCTTTTTAGGCGGAGCTCGAGCTTGCGACGGAGCCGGAGGCTTAAATTGCGACTGCTGATGCGGGAGGCGATCCTCCGAAGCGCCCGCGGCAGCGACGAAGTCCGTGCAATGACTCGTGTCGTCGATGTCTATAAGGCGCGCCGTTTCTACGGGAACAGCTTTAACCGAACGTACCAGGTGCAGCGGCACGTAGGCGTCCTTGAGGAAGAACGACTCCTCGGGTGGGGGAAGATGATAAGCCTTGTCCTGCAACTTCTTCGTCTCGAACTTCTTTCCCAGACGCTGCAGCTCTACAAAATCACAAACACGGTCGCGCGAAATAGCTTGCTTATATGCTGGATGGAGGTTGCGGCACGTGCAATCTAATTGCTCGGACAGTGACATCGGCGGTCGCACTTGATCAAGCAGATTGCGAAATTTGAGCAGGAACGTAGATATATCCTCCTGCGAGCCTTGTGTCCGCCTGCCGATCTCCTGGCGCAAGCAGTCTTGCAGATTGTCGGCGCAATACCGCAACCGAAACGCGTCGACAAAATCAGCGTAAGTTTGCCAGCGATTGTGTTCGCGGCGAAACCAGTACCATGCCTCTTCGTCAAGACCCGCCGGCAAAGCTTTAAAAATATCGTTGAGAGTCAAGCCGTATATCTCCCGACACTGATTCAGGTTGGTCAGGAATCCCTCGGGGTCTTGCTTCTGCCTCCCCTTGAAGGAAATGCGCCACTTCTCTAGTATTTCGCACGTTTTCTTTTTGCGCAGAAACGTAGAATTATCAAAAATAAATTGCGTGGCTTTAGTTTGCGCGTTCGGAGGCGCTGAAACTTCCAGCGAAGGTCTTAGAGGTGCGTAGTACCTCTCCGCTCTGTGCGGCTGCTGCTGGTTAAACTCTGCGGGACGCGGAGGCGGTGGCGGTGCCAATCGATTCGGCCGTCGGACCTCTGGTGATTGGGGGTGCGGTGCGTAAGCCTCTTCGTTCGCGGACGCTCCCCAATTCACGGTAACGCGCTGAGAAGCGGGTGGCAACGGCTGCTCAGCTAAATCGTCGAACGGGACGGTTACGTGCGCTGCTTCGAAGTGATGTGCTTCGGGCCTTCGCCGTTCTCACGAAACGTCCACGGCTGACTCCGGATACGTTGCAGCGGTCCGTCGGTCGTCCGTCGGCCTCTGGCCCTTAACCACGTATGTCTAGAACGGGTCGAATTCTTCGAGGGCAGCTGTAGGGCCTACCGCGGGTGTTACGCGGTAGCTGGTGGTTGCTCCTGGGGACGTACGCTCTACGAGGTCCGTCAATTCCATCGGCGAGTCTCTGCCGAGCCGGCCAACCGTCTGGTGTAACCGCATGGACTGCGCGTGGGGCGGCGGAGGGGTCTCCGTCGCACGAGCTCTCTTCGGCTCGGTCTCGATGATACGCACTCGCGGTGCGCGGGTATCAGGCTCGCCCTGCGGCGTCCGTGCCGCTTCTGAAGGTGTGCTATCCCATGCGCGCGACCAGTTGCGAGAAAACCGAAACATTAGGCGCTTGCGGATGCGCAGGGGAGTTGAAGTTCGGACTTGAACTCCGCGGTATAGTTGATTCCACGTCGAGCGGCGGAAGACGGCTGTGAGTCGCACGCTCATCCTGCGCGGGGTTCCATGGAGCGGCACCAGCTCCTAGCAGGCGACAGAGCTTATACCTCTCCAGCCGCTCTCGCACTGCGTATGTATCGCAATCGATGTTGAGTCTGCATCGTTGTGCGTTTTCGAACACGTGTCCATCGGTTGCGGTGTAAATAGCATACCGAATGGAACTCCTGAGAATCTCAGGCTCCAGCGAAATCATATCACGGTTGACTGCGCGATCCGACTCCATTCTGCGACGATAATAATAAAAAACTAAACTACGAGAAAACAGAACAGTTGCAACGATGAGAGCGACGACGTGCAATAGCGACATACGGCGAATCAAAGTGACGGCGCGGAGAGCAAATATCAACGCTTAGTATAGTCAGCTCAACGCCAATTCCAAAACAGGGACGAATAGCTCGAGTACGTGCTCGGTTAGCTCTGCTGAGGGAGTCGGCTTCCACCTAAACAGCTGCTGTTACGCAAAATGCAAAAAAAAAATGAACACGAATACGAAATCAACTCGAGCACACTAGCTCGCAAATCGTTACCGAAATCTACGTTGAACTGCTTCCTGACTGCTACAGCCGAATCCACTAACTCGAGCGGAGCTAAAAACTGGAAAAAAAACTAATAATTCGCTCGCATGCGTCGGCGCAGGATGCGTAATGCAACGTGCTTAATCCGGTAAATGCGCTATAGTATGGTGCCAGGCGGGAGAAGGTTAGGCTAGCACGAGACAGTCGTGGTCCGCGACAAGCTATGCAAAAACAAACGGGAGAAAGTAGCGGGGAAATGCGCGCGAGGCGAAGTCCGATTGCAGAAAAATGGCCACTGAGTGAGCCAGCGGTGCTATAACCGAAAATAATTCGGAGCGATGAGATACAAAATAGATTTTGCGCCAAAATGTTAAAAAAAAATATTTATAAATAAGATATAATTTAAATTCACAACATGCAACATAATCATAAATACAATTAAGTATCCGCGACTGCCATTTACAGCGCGGTGCGGGGTCAGCGTACAAACAAAAAACAAAACAAAACAGCACAAAATAATTTTCTTAGTGGTGTAAGAGTGAGCAGCGGAAGATTCGTCGTCTTGCGAGACGATGTAGCGACAACGGCGCACCCTGCCGGGAGCGAAAACACAGGCAAAAAAAAATAATTTCTCGCTAATACGGAAACTGTTTTTAAAAAAAAGTAGTAAATGAGAAGAAGAGAATTAATATTAAAAAAAAAATTTTGTTAAATAAAAATCAATACAAAAAAAATTAAAAAAAGAAAAAAGAATATTATCTTTGGTTTGCTAAGAAAACACAAAAAAAATATTTAAGTCGCCCAAAAGAAACAAGAAAAAAAACGGAAAAAAAATGATTATTTGAACCGCTCCGAAACGCCAGTCAAATATACGACGTACTTGCGTCGTGCTAAACTCCGTAGTTCAGCCGCACATCCACTGATACGCGTCCAAGCGCGGCGCTACGCTCGCAGTTATCGAGCTGACACCACATCTCCACGACGTATAAGCACTCACTCTAACACACGCGGGTGGGGATAATAGCGGCAGTACGCAACACTAACACACAAATTTTCAATTTAATTCAATAGCATGCAAGATAATTTTCGATTAAATATCTAGAAAATTTTTACCGGTGGGCAGCAAGCCAAGCGCAGTGAAAACAACGAAAAAAAAAAATTTTTTAAAAATGAAAAAAATTAATTATTTATCAAAAAAAATAATTTTTTTTTAATAAAAATTATTTATTTATTAAAAAAAATGCTGATTTTATCAAAAAAACTAAAGATTATAAAAATTTTAAGATATTCACTAATCGTTAAATGGTAAAAAAAATAGGTTAAAATTTACTTGACTTTCGCTAACTTCTTTCCAAACAATTTGTTTTGAAATTATCGCGAGTAGTCTCAATCTTACCGCTGGATGCCCACACTCGAATAAGCTTACCAACCTCCGACTTGGCGTATGTGAGCGCCAGCGCTACTGCGCGGTTGTCTCGCGTGGTCGATCAAGATGGCCGCCCACTGGCTTCCTTCCCTCCTCGTCCTCGTCCGGCCGCGTGTGCTTTTACGACGCGCGAAAAATGGCGGCGAATGGCGAGTTCGAGATGCGGTATTCGCTTACGACTGCGACTACCATACATGCACTTTATATCTCACACTTCACTGTCTCTGCTTTATTATACTCAATTTCGCTGTCCTCACACATACACACGATTGCGCGATCCCGAAAATTTTCACAAATCAGCGTGATTTGTGTCGGCCCCACGTTGTCGGCGTCAATTTGTAACGCCACTGGGGATCAGGGCGGCGTACAAATGTAAGGGAGGAGGGGGAGAAGCGGGCGGGTCTCTTACTATTATGAGTAAGTTAAAACAACCGATTAAATGAACAATAAAATTAATTATTTAGCTAGTTTCACAATGATCGCATTTTTACGCGAGCCCAGGGCGCCAGCTACACTCGTGTAGCGCGGTTTCGTGCGCGGCAATTACGTTTGCACGGCTAGCTCACGATTAGAGCGGTCGCGGGCATACAAGACGCGAAGCACAAAAATGGCGCGTAGCACGCGTCGCAGTCGCACACACCCAGCCGGGAAGGATACTAGGACGATTTGTTGCAGGGATGCCTCCTGGTAACATTCGCTGCACCTGGGTGCACTTACCAGATATTCTAATACAGACGATTACAAATGAATAATCCGCCTGCTCGTACACGCTCGTCTTAATTTTATCAAAACGCGAAAAATGCTGAGTCGGACGACGGAGGCTAATAATCGCAACTATGGCACCGGACGGAGTGTTTACTGCTCACTAATATCGTTACTTTTCGTTCAAACGGGCCCGAACGGAGTGAACGAGAAGCACTTGCGTGGCACTTTAGCAAGCGCGGATTTTAGATAATCGTTCTGCGCCGGCGCAACGTACGTGTAAAGTACGTTACGAGACGCAGCTGCCGCGCGCGCTCAGCGCTGTCGGCAGTTGACATTACTTCGCGCCAGCAGCGCGCGTTTAGGTTATCCGCTCGCGAGTGCCAGTTTTGTTGTGTTTTCCCTGGAGCGACGAGAATCAACCTCCGATGTCCAGAGAGTCCAGGTAAGTCGACGCGTTCCGTGGCTGGTAGGCGTCGACTCATTTGTCTCTTCTCTTTCGTTTTCAGGTGCGGCAATACGGCGGATCAGCAGCTGGCGAATCGAACGATGAGTGGTGGAGAAAGCGAAGCAGCGGTGTCGGGGACAGCAATAGCCTGCTCGCAGCGGCAGCGAGGCAACGCTATTAGACAATTCCGGGTACGTAATTACTTGCACTTAAATGCGGTGCTTATGTGTCTTTGCTTGCCTCCTAACCTTCTCTTCCACTTTCCTGTGATGTTGTGTGGCAGCTTGTACTTCCCTTCCAAGGCGCAGCTGCTATTATTGCTTTCTTCTTCTTTTAACTACTGTCTGGGAGGTTGCAGGTACGAGAACCACTACCAGGACAGGAAGAAGCTTGGAAAGGAATCCCTGCTGCAGTGTGTGCGAGCACTGCCATCGCCTAGCCATGGGCTCCTGAAACTGGCTCCTCGCTGGAGCCTTTACTTAAGCTCGAAGCCCCTGTACCTGGGGCAGGTGAAGTATGCACAGCCCTACGTGGCTGTTAGTTAGGGTCAGCGTGGCAGTCCTGCGAGACTGCCAAGATTGTAAAAAAAGGATGTAACACATCGTTCAATAAGTCTTAAGACTAACTACGAAAACAACATTTTTTTTTAAAAATCATTTTTATTCATTAATATAATCTCCTTTTAAAATGATACAGTCTTTACAACGCCTTTTCAACATTTCTATACCATGTTTATCGAAGGTTTTATCCTTTGCTTCAAAATAGGCTTAAGTTTCGGCAATGACCTCCTCATTCGAGCCAAATTTTTTCCCTGGAGCATTTTTTTGAGATCAGCAATGAGCCAGTAGTCGCTGGGGGCTAAATTTGGCGAATACAAGGGGTGGGGAAGCAAATCAAAGCCCAATTCGTTCAATTTTGCCATTGTTTTCATGGACTTGTGGCATGGTGCATTGTCTTGGTGAAAAAGGGTTTTTTTTTTTCTCCATGTGCGGTCGTTTTGCTGCGATTTCCTCCTTCAAACGTACCAACAAGTCAATATAATAATCACTGTTGATCGATTTACCTTTTTCCAGGTAGTCAATGAAAATCACGCCATGTGTATCCCAAAAAACAGACGCCATGACTTTGCCAGCAAACTGCTGCGTTTTTTGTCGCTTTGGGCGGCTTTTGCCAGCCATGCGCCACTCAGATGATTGCCGATTCGACTCCGGAGTGAAATGATGTATCCATGTTCCATCCATGGTCACGTATCGACTCAGGAAATCCTTTTTATTGCGAGTAAATAGCGATAAGCAGCTCTCTGAATCGTCGACTCGTTGCTGTTTTTGTTCCACTGAAAGCAATCACGGCACCCACTTGGAAAAAACCTTTTTGATTTGAAACACTTTGCGATTTTTCATTACAATTTTTAACACTTTACTCACATTTTCTTGTGTAACGGCTTGCAATAGCCTACCCGAACGTTCTGCATCGTTTGTGTCCGTACGACCACGTTTAAACTCAGCATACCAACGCCAAATCGTTGGTTTGGATGGAGAGGAGTCCGGGTAATGTTTTTCAAGCCATTACTGGGCTTCTACGGTGTTTTTACCCATTAAAAAACAATGTTTTATCAACACGCGAAACTCGCTTTTTTCCATTTTTCAAACAAATAACAAAGTGACTTTACTCTAACCTCGATAACTCTTCTGTATGTGATTCGATCGACGTGAAATTTTTACACGTTATATGTAAAGGTTCACACTCTATGGTAACGTGGCCAGTTTGGTACTACTAGCACCATCTCTGGGTTAGTCTTGGGACTTATTGTACGATGTGTTAGCCGGCTACGAGGAGGCGTACAAGCTGTGTATTAGCCTCCTTATGTGACTGGTGCAAAACACCACGTCACAAGGTTTATTAACGGTTTTTCTATTTTTTAGAAATCCTCTATGAATCTTTAACAGTATCCTGCTAGTCCTAAGAATTGTTGAATATTCTTTATGGTAGTTGGCTTGGGAAACTCCTTTACTGCTGAAATCTTCTTGGGGTTTGGTTCAGCTCCTCTTTCACCGATGACACATCCTATGAATGGAACTTGCCGCTATCAAAATGGTATCTTGTTAGATTAAGAACTGGTCTAGCGTCTCTTAATCGATTTAAAAGTTGTCTCATTTTTCTATCTTGATTTTGCAAACCCCCTTGCATAGACTATTGTCGTTAAAGTAACACAACATTCCGTTGCTTCGAAATCCTTTTGAGACGTTATCCGTTCGTCTGTGAAAAGTACAATAGCAAGTATATTCTTTAATCCCTTCAGCATGCGAACATATTTATAATGCCCATTTAGAGTAGTAAATGCAGTCTTTCATTTATTTTCTGGTTTAATGGGTATTTGTTAAAATCTGCCAGCCAGATCAAAACATGTAAAATATTAGGTATGGTAAACAGAAATCTATTATTTTTGCATTAAATCGGAGGTTTTATTTAGCATAGATAGAATGATACGATTTAGGTTAAATGTGCACTGTTTTGTTTGATAACTTGTTGCCATTTTGGAGGTTATTTTATTATGCCTCTCTCGTAGAAACCCTTGTCCCTATTGTCAAAAAACTGGGACAGTCGATTTTCACAATCTTCTCTTGAGGCGAATTTTTCACCTGCAAAATCATTCGTCATAGACAGGAACAGGTGGTAATCACTTAGTGCTAGGTCCGGACTATAAGGTGAATGCATAAGAACTTCCCAACCAAGTTCCTAGAGCTTCTGGCGAGTCACTATCGACGTATGCGTCCTGGCGTTGTCCTGATGGAACACAATTACCTCTCCTATTGGCCAAAGCTGGCCGCTTCTGGGCGATTGCTTGTTACAGGCGGTCCAATTGTTGACAGTACAGGTCCGAATTAAGAGTTCGGCCGTAGAGGAGCAGCTCATAGTAGATGATTCCCTGCCAGTCCCACCAAACACACAGCAAAACCTTCCTGATTGTCAATCCTGGCTTGGCCACCGTTTGCGCCGGCTCACCGCGATTCAACCACGACCGTTGTCACTTGACGTTGTCGTAAGTGACTCACTTTTTATCACCAGTAACCATCCGCTTCAGAAATGGATCGATATTGTTGCGATTCAGCAGCGATTCGCAGATGGAATTCGGTCCATGAGGTTTCTTTGCGATAACTCGTGTGGCACCCATACATCGAACTTCTTTTTGTACCCAGCTTTATTTAAGTGATTCTAAACGGTTTTTGGGCAATGTTTAGCTCCTAGGCAATCGAAAAGTGCTTACGTGACGGTCGGACTTGACGATTTCCATTATTTTATCGACATTTTCGACAATTGGTCTTCCAGAGCGTGGTGTATCTTTGACGTCAAAATTCCCGGAACGGAATCGACGAAACCAAAATTGCGCGTGATTGGCTGTTACAGTATCAGGACCATAAACACTATTCACATTTTCAGCTGCCTGGCTTGCGTTGTCGTCTTTATAAAAAAAAAACTGTAAAATATGGCGTATTTTCTCTTTGTTGGTGTCTATCTTTGACGCATGCTAAAAAAATATTAAGTCAAGCAATCACAAAACTGTATCGCAAGCTTTTTTAGTACAAAATCTTATCTTCCTAACGCCATCTAGTGTAACCCGATCGCACTTTTACAACAGGAGATACAGACTACTAAAACCATCTATTAGCAAAATGATGGATTACTTTTTATTACACCTAATAACTTGCTTCTCCTAATTTATCTAAAATATCTGCTATGTTGGGCAGAGGGTATGCATTCCCTATAGTCTTCTTATTTATTTCCCTAAAGTAAATGACCATTCACCAACACTGGTTACCATGACTGTCTGGTCGTTTTGGGACGACTTAAGTTGAGGAGGAGCAGGGTAAATTCGAAGGCTCTATAATCCCATTCTTTAGTTTTTTCCTCGATTGTTCGCCTATAACTTTTCTATGTTTCGGAGGATGTCTTTATTGTTTAGTACGTACTGGCACGTTAATTTCTAGCGGAATCTCGTGTTCCACTTTCTAATAAAAGGGACTGGGTCCCCTGGCAGCAAAAATACATCGCAGTATTCGTGTATTATCTAAGTTGCACTTTTCTTTTTCTCTTGGTTAGGGTGGTCTACTCTAATTAAAGTTTTGAGTTATTTAATTTGTTTCTTATGTTGAATTATTCTATTGGGTGGAGTTTCCGGCTCGGTGGCGGTATCAGGGTCACATTTAGAAGTAGCATATTTAAAAGGTGCGATTTCTACAGAGTCTATATTTGCACATATGTTTTCTTCATGTTTGTTCATTGTCATTACCGAAGTATTGTGGTTGTTTTTTACTATTCCGTTTTTTATATACAGGTTGTCAGAAAAGTCCCGGAACGGCTGTATATTTCCTAAGGTGGGGTATTTCGGAAAATGGTCAAGGTCAATACTTACGCAACTCTCAACGAGGAATTCGATGGTAACCTTTATTTTGATCTTGACGATGTCCTTTAAGGTTATTTTAAGGTTAAGTTATGTTTTTTAAGTGGAAACTCCCTTTTTTGACATTAGCAATCGAAAAAGCGGGAAATTTTAAGTTTAAATATGTACTTAGGTCAGAAGGACACGTTGACCTTGAAGGTCAGCCAAGGTCATCTAAACTTAAGCAAGGTCTGCTTACCCCTTGGCATAGGAATTCCCCAATTTTTTTTCTAACAAATGTATTAAAATTAACAAGATTTATGAAGTGATGATTGTAAGCGTAACCTTGACGATATTCTCTAAGGTCATTTTAATTTTAACTTTTATTTACTTTTAGCATTACCCAGAAACAACGGCGTGGACTTAGTAAAATCTGTTCCCTTTGGGGTGCTCAATTTGCGTGAGTTCCCTTGCCTCTCACGTTTAGGGTGCTTGATTTCCGTGAGTCCCCTAGTCTCTCACATTTTCTATTTAGACTTACAATTTAGTGTAGATTTTTAAACTGTAAACATTCAGCTTCTTGGCAAAAAGTTATTCTATTGTAGAAATGTGCTAGAGCATTACGTATCGTTTCTCAGTTATTTGACACAGTCTCTTGGAGTTTCTGATTCTGCAACTCATCTAAATTTTGTGGTTAAGTTGCGTATTACTTCTGATTCTGCAACTCATCTAAATTTTGTGGTTAAGTTGCGTATACTTTACTCTTTAAATAACCCCATAGAAAATAATCAAGAGGCGTTAAGTCAGAAGATCTAGCAGGCCACTCGATTTCACCTTTTCTTCCAATCCATCTATGAGTAAACTGGCCATCTAAATATGTTCGAACAAGCCTATTTTAATGAGCGGCTGCTCCGTCCTGCTGGAACCATTTTTGATCAAAATCATCACCTGCTAGCTCTCTTACTCTTGGTATAATTTGATCTTGAAGCACTTCTTCATATCTATGAGCACTGAGATAACCATCGATAAAGAAAGGGCCTGTAAGAGAATCATTTAAAATGCCAGTCCAAACATTTACCTTTTGTGGGTTTTAAGTGTGATTCTCTAACATCCAATTAGGATTTGTGTCGGACCAATATCGACAATTGTGTCTGTTTACTCCACCTTTTAACATAAGAGTTGCTTTATCTGAAAAAACAATGTTGTATAAAAACGGAGGATCTTCATTGATTCGACTCATCATTATTTCACAAAACTCTATCCGACGATCAGGATCATTTTCATTAAGCTCCTGTACTAAATGAATTTTGCATGGATGCAAATGAATGTTTTTCAAAGCCCTTTGTACTGTTTCTTAAAAAACATCAAATTAATCACTGACTCTACGTAAAGAAAGATGCGGGTCTTCAACAAATCCTTGAGCTATTACAATCTGATTCTCTTCGGCTACAGACTTTGGTCGACCAGTTCTCTCAAGATCTTTAATAAATTCATGATTTACAAAGCACTGAACAGTCCTTGAGACAGTTAATTTTGAGATATGACTATCCTCTTCTCTATTACAAAAAGTGAAATTGAATAGATCTCGAAGTTGATCATAAGATCACACTCGATCACCCCAACCCCGCATCATTAATAAAGATAATCTTTCCCGCTCTGAAAGTTCAACATGCACCATAGTATTTTATAAGAATCAAGCCACAAAGTAACTCGTGATGAACAAGTTATTTGTAAGTTGTAATATTTGTGCAAAGAGAAAAAAATGTCTTGAATTAGGCAGTGACTAATAAAATAAAAACTATTAATTAAAAGAGCAGAAGACTTTTTAAAAAAGTAATATTAATAGTGCAAACAGAATCCAAATCGAATTATTTGTAATCAACGAATTAAACACTTCCTAATCAATCCAAAGTGAATTGACAAACATTAATCAAGGTCATCTAAAAGAAGACTAGATTCTAATTATTAATGAATTTTAAAATTAAGAAAAAATTAAAAATACTACTATTCTCAAAGGTAATTCGACCTACATTGAATTTAATGATGATAAAGATAAATTAAAGATGAATTTAATTTAATAATAATAAATAATGAAACAAATTTTAAAGATAATAGATAATCAAGCATTCCGAAATTCGAACGGACTTATGCAAATTAAGCACAGGCGAAGGGAACACTTATTAGTACATCAAAGTTTTTGATCCCGGGTAATATTAAAAGTAAATAAAAAATAGTTAACCTCAAAACGACTTTAAAGGTCATGACTAAGATAGTCAAAATAGAAAGCTTATTTTACGTTAAATGCTAATGTCTGATATTCAAGGTCAATGTGTCCTTATGACCTAAGTACATATTGGATAGTCTAAAAAGTATTGAGCCTTTTTTTGTCATTTTTCGATTGAATATTTCTTTTATTTAAAATGGATTTTATTTTAATACATATTGTCCATTATTATCTATGACCTTTTGCCATTTTTTGGGTAGAGCCATTATTCCATCTGTGTAGAACTTCTGTGGTTTATCGTCGAAAAACTTGGCCAAGTGATTTTCACTGTCCCTTTTTGGTCTGGACTATATGGTGGATGCATCAAAACTTCTCAGCCAAGCTCTGTCAATTTTTGCCGGGTCATTAAAGATGTGTGTGGTCTGGCATTGTCATGATGGAAGACAGCGCCCTTTCTATTGATCAATTCTGGCCGGTTTTTTTGAATGGCTTGTTGTAATCTGGTTAATTGCTGACAGTACAAAGCCGAATTGAGTGTTTGGCTAGGTTTTAGTACCTCATGATAAACAATTCCCTTCCAATCCCACCATACACACAGCATAACCTTATTTGGTGTCAATCCTGGCTTTGAAGTCGTTTGTGATGATTCACCTTTTTTTGACCATGATCTTTTTCGAACGACATTCTCGTATCTTACCTATTTTTCATCGCCCGTAATAATTTGCTTTAAAAATGGCTCGATTTCGTTGCGTTTTATTAGCATTTCGCAAATGGAAATTCGGTCGATCAAATTTTTTTGTGTTAATTCATACGGCACCCAAACGTCGAGCTTCTTTGTGTATCCAGCCTTACGCAAATGGTTCAAAACTGTTTAGTGATGGATATTCAGTTCCTTAGCAATGTCATGGCTGCTTATGTGTCGGTCTTCTATTTTTTGTAAGATTTCATCGACTTCTTCAGTGATTGGTCGACCTGAACGAGGTGCATTTTTGACATCAAAATTTCCCGAACGAAAGCGAGCGAACCATCTCTTGGCTGTGGCTTTTGATAAAGTATCTTGACTGTAGACACCACAAATTTTTTTACGAGCCTGCGATGCATTCTCACCTTGATCGTAGTGGTATTGTAAAATATAACAAATTTTTTCAGAAATTTCACTCATTTTAAATGAATACAACTTTTGACACGAATGACGAAATACAAAACTGTCCATATGAAAATTGTAGACCAGAATGTCACCTTTTAAACGCATGTCAGTTTGATTCAATCTGATTAGTATTGCCCGATATATGACAACGAACACCATCTAGTGACAAAAAAGGCTCCATACTTTTTAGACTATCCAATATTTGAACGTAAAATTTCCCGCTTTTTTAATTGCCAATGTCAAAAAAGGGAATTTTTATTGAAAAATGCGTAGAGCTTGAAATAACCTTAAAGAAATTCGAAGGACATCGTCAAGGTCACGTCTACAGTCAACACTTAATAAACCTTGCTAATTTTAATACATTGGTTTAAAAAAAAAATTGGGGAGTTCCTATGCCAAAAGATAACCAGACCTTGTTCATGTTTAAATGGCCTTGGCTGACCTTCAAGGTCAACGTGTCCTTATGACCTAAGTACATATTTCAACGTAAAATTTCTCGCTCTTTCGATTGCCAATGTCAAAAAAGGGAGTTCCTGTTTAAGAAAACAAGACTGTAACCTTAAAATGACCTTGAATGACATCGTCAAATTTAAAATAGAGGCTGCTATCGAATTCTTCGTTAAGAGTTACTTAAAGATTGACCTTGACCATTTCCCAAAATACTCCACCTTAGGAAATATACAGCCGTTCCGGGACTTTTGTGACACCCTGTATATTTGATCGTTATTGAGTTCTAATTTAGACAGATATCCTCCCTTTAACTTATTGGGTTTAATATTTATCTGGAGTACTTGCCTGGTTCTACCTTTAAGTATCAACTCAAGTTTGGATTTCTAATGATTGGTGGTCGATCGGTCCGAATCTTCTAGGTTTGCCACGAATTATTTACTCATGAATGTCTAGGGTAATTCATTACAATCCATGCAACGGTTCCTTGTTATATACTGTCTGTCAAAAAAGTACCGATAATTTTAAATTAAAACAACATTTTTATGGTTAATAATCAAAATTTATTGGGTCGCCTTCAAAATAGGCTCCATTTGCTCCGATACATCTATGCCAACGGCACTTCCAATCATCGAAACATTTTTTATAGGCACTTTTCGGGATGGCCTTTAGCTCGTGCGCCAAATTTTGTTTTATGGCTTCAATCGACTGAAAACGGGTGCCACGGAGCGGCAATTTAGGTTTTGGGAAGAGGAAGAAGTCACAGGAAGCCAAATCCGGCGAATACGGTGGTTATTCTAGCGTGTTCGTTAAGTTTTTCGCGAGAAAGTCGGTCACAATCGTAGCTCGGTGAGACGGCGCGTTATCGTCGTGCAAAATCCACGAGTTGTTCGCCCACAAATTTGTCCGCTTCTTACGGATACGCTAACGCAAACGTTTCATAACGCCTAGGTAATACTCTTTGTTTACCGTCTGACCCTCTGGAACGAATTCGTAGTGCACCACGCCACGGATATTGAAGAAAACAATGAGCATAACCTTTACTTTTGAGCGGCTTTAGCGTGGTTTTATCGGTTTCGGCTCGTTTTTTCCCACCCTTTCCGATGCTTGCTGGCTTGTTTGCATATCGTACTCGTATACCAACGTTCCGTCATCAGTTATGATGCATTCCATGAATGCGGGATCGGAATTAGCGCGATCCAGCATGTCCGAAGCGATCTGTTCACGATAGCGTTTTTAAAGAAAATTAAGCTCTTTTGGAACGAGTCTTGCGGCCATCTTTCTCATGCCCAAAATATCAATTAAAATCGTACGTGTGGACTCGTGGGATATCTCAAGTTCATGTGCTATCTCTTTCATGCTGGTATGACGGTTTTCAAGCACAATTACCTTAATTTTATCGACGTTATCTGCGGTCGAAGCCGTCGATAGGCGTTTGGAACAAGGCAAGTCTTCGACGATTTCACGACCCTCCTTGAAGGCTTTGTACCACTTATACGCACGGGTTTTCGATAGTGCTTTATTACCAAAAGCCTTTCGCAACATTTTCAATGCATCGGCATAGGTAATTTCATTCGCAACACAAAATTTCAGACAAATTCTTTGTCCAACATAATCACCCATTGTAAAAAATCGGCACGCATTATTGACATCGACTGACTTAACCAGCTACTGTAAACACACTTGTTGACAGATTTTGCTCAAACTTGGCATAGTCATTAAGGACAGTTGTACCAACCTAGAAAAAAAATTTTACCTACCTTTATTGCCTTGCCAGATTTGAATCGACAATTCCCGGTACTTTTTTGACAGAATGTATGTCCTTCTGGTCTTTTGCTTATGTTGGTTATTTATCGATTGGAAAGCTATGGGATGCATAACATTCCCACTTATCATACGGGCTTTGTCATGATATGAGATAACAGTTTCCTTCTCATTTTAAATAACCTTGTCCAACTATTCTATCCTGGTCGATTCTGAATTCATTTGTCACAATGTGAAATTTTACCGGCGATTCTTGTATAGTTAAATAACTGGTTCCTAAGATTTTGATAGTCTTATCTGTGATGCCGCCTAGTATGCCTATATTAGCTACATCTATTTGTAGATTAGGGTGTAAGGAATTAAGTTTAATTAGATTAACCGAAGTTTCGTTATCTATCATAAAGATTAACCACGGTCTTCGGCCTTCGTGGATTCGTAACCTCATGGCTGTAGGTTCATCATCTCCTAAATCTTCTTCTCGAGGTCCTGTACATGTAGCAATTTATCTAATGGTTTCTGCATGCTATTTTGGACCAGTAAGATTTGTCCTTGAGCGCCACTTCCCTCTTGGAGGTTCTTCCCTTTTTGAATACAAGACTGGTCTAGAATTTCGTGGGGTTTCGCTCGTCTTCGAGGTTTCGTGACGAGCCCTTGTCGTGTTTAAATTACTCTCTGATGGTCTTGATTCTTGAAAGGGAGGATAAGGTGTTTTCAATAGTTCATTTGTAGACGGTTGCCCTGCTCTATTCCATGGTCCACTATAATTGGTTCGTGGTCTGTAATTGTTTTCGGTATACCTGCTATTATCGTAGCGTTGCTGGTAATTCGAATATTTTGGTCGATTATTACTTGCCATAGAGTTATGTAGATGTGAATCGTTATTTTATTGATTATAGTATTTGTTCCTACTATTCTGCGGGTATTTTTCCGAGGGTCCATTAGGTCGTTCGTAATTTCCTATGGGTGGGAAGCACTGCGCTAGATAATAATTTCTCTTTTGAGCGTAATTCAATCGGTTGTCATACTGCGTCGACACATATCGCTTATCTAAATTATAGTTGGTCCTTCTATTAGCCTAGGCTCCTTGTTGCGGGGTTTCTTTTTCTATGAGCCAGACATTTTTACGACTATACTCCCGGTCATTATGTCTATAATTCATGCTGCCTCAGTCTTTTGGATAAAATCTATCGTTTTTGTTGTTAAATGATCCCGACAGCTCATCATCTTCTTCATCTTCTTCAATTCGTCTATGGTTAGGTTTGGCAAAATGTGTCTTTTGATTAGATTTTCTAATTCCACAGCAGCTCGATAAGCCTTATTTAAAGTAGTGGGCCGTTGACTATGTTCAGTAGCGGCCATTTCTGTCGGTAGCTTTTTTTTAAACAATAATAACGCTACTTATTCTAAAGGTTTGATCCGTCCAGCTATTTATTGTAAAGTCATGCCGGGTTGCTCCTTGAGCTCTCATTAATAATATGTTCAGACTATCATAGAACACTTTTACTGATTCTCCTCTTTTTATTGTTATATTATGTATTTTCTCTGAATAACATGTGTAGTCGTTCCTGGGCGCGAATGGCACTTTTAGATGCTTTATTTAAGGCTCTACGTTTTTAAACTCATATCCATAGATGAGATCTTGGGCTTTTTCTTCCAAACATCCAAGTACGTTTTTTATATAATTTTCTTGATGATTCTTTGCGAGTTAAGCGGCCCCATTCCTCACATCTATCAAAAAATCTTTGATTGGTCTCTTGTAGCTATAGAAGATTCTTAATCCTTTAATTGCGTTTTTCAGATTAATGCCTGACGCCATTGTTATCAGGAGAGCTCGGATGGATTCATCTGTATTTTCATCGGCTCCTTGTGTAGTATAAGTCGGCCCTTCTTCGCCATTTTGGTTTAGAGGTGGTGAATTTACGGCCTTAATCATAATTGTAGTTTGGTCTTGTTATTCGGTCTTATATATATATATATATATATATATATATATATATATATATATTTTCAGCCTACTAACCCGTACGGCGACTCTTACCTACGGAGCATCCTCAGCGTGTAAATGGTTTCCATACGCGCAAGCGCCTCCTCGATCGTATTAACATTTTTCTATACGTCCTCCTAGGCTGTATAGACATTCTGTACGTTCTCCTAGGCTGTATACGTCCCAGGAGGAAAAAAAGTTAACAGCGCCACTGCTATGTATTTGTCGCTTCATATAGCCTAGCATGTGAGTCTTCATCGAAACTTATATTTTCGGAACGCGTAATGAGACTTATGTATGTCGAGCGAAGGAGAAAGAACGAGATAGCGATAAGAGCGCGCGCACCATTGCTCTCACGTGACCACCCTATCTCTGTCTCGGTCTCTCCTTCGCTCAACATACATTCAAGCGACCACAAGGCTCCGCTTTTCTTTTGTTTTCTTGCAGTATAGTGTATCGCTGTGTCGGTAATATTCGTTCTTAATATGTGAGGAGAAGAATAAAAATGGACGATTTATTAAATAATGAAAATAAGACGAGTGATAGTGACAGTGATAAAGAATGCAAACGTGAATTAAATAAACTAATAGAAAAAGCAAAGTCTAATATAATCCCGCAAAATTAAAAAATTTAATAATATGTGATTTTAAAGTAATAATTTTTTAGTTTATAATTTTGTTTGTGATTAAGATAAATGATTAAAAATTTTCTTATGTGTAGAAATTTAATTTAAAATATTTAAAAAAGTTACTGTTTTTTTATTTTAAATAAGGGACTAAAATTTATTGATTATACAAAAAATGTGTTAAACAAATATAGTATTGTTATGATAAAAATAACATAAAAAAGTATTTATATTAATTATAATAGTATTAATGTTATTTATAAGCCTTCAAATCTTATAAAAAAAACTTTTGTTAAAAATGTTATTTTGTATAAATATTTAATAAATATACTCAAGAAATTTATATTTTTTAATAAATAATAATTGTTCAAAAATTAATTTTGTTTTTAAATATGAATCCATTGACTATTTTTTTTAATTTCATAATTTATATTTATATTTACATTAAGTTGTCTGTCACTTTTTGACACTACATGTACATGTACGCGTGTGTGTAAAAAATGCGCATGCGTTAGCAGACGATATCTGTAGTTTACGAACTGTCAGTATGGGTTCGAAATTGCATTTTATTGATATGCACCAAAATAAAATTAATTATTCTGTTAACTAAGTAAAAGTCTTCGTACGGGTTACGAGGCTGAAAAACTTTTTAAGCACCATGAGTGAACCTCGCGTCACTAAAGCTTTCGGCTCATATTTTGTGGATGTATAGAGGCGCCTTAGTCGCTCGCTGCGCTCGCGACTGCGGCCCTACTATCCAGTCACAACATATTTTGCCTCAAGCTATAAACGCGAGGCTCGCCCAAGGTACATAAATAACTAATATACAGGGTGCGTACGGTATTTGAGGACATGCATAAATGTGACTATAACTTCGCGAATTTTTTTTTTTATTTTTTTTCCTTTTCAGATAAGAAATGGCGGACTACAACATCACCCAAGAAATGAAGAGACATGCTGTTATCGTCGCTGTATGTGCGAACCATACAGATTTAGAGATCTCTAATTTTCTTAATTGCGCCCGTTCATTCGTGCATAAGGTTCGCCGTGAATTGGAAGCATCAGGAGGCGATACAGAATCGGTTGCGAAACGCAAAAAGCACAAACAACGTTCTGACACTGTCCGATCTGCAGAATTTTTAAAGCAAGTGCAAGCGATCATAGACGAGGACCCTTCAAAATCAATGAGGGTCCTTGCGAGTGAGCTTCATGTTTCTGAGCGCCTTATTCGTAGAGTTGTCCCTGAAGACCTTCGGTATAAGTCTTACGTGATGCGCAGAGGACAGTTCATGTCAAAACGAACACGGGAACAGAGAGTTCTCCGATCAAAACGTCTTTTAAACAAAATCAAACACCTTGAGGCGCCCAAAATGTTATGGTTTTTTTCCGACGAAAAAAATTTTGAGCAAGATCAAAAGACCAATCGCAGAAATGACAGATGGCTATGTTCAAATCCTACGGAGGTTCCTGTTGTTATGCACACAAAATTTTCAGCCACTGTTATGGTTTTAGGTGTTGTCAGCAACAAAGGACATGTTATGCTACCACACTTTTTTACTCAAGGACTTCGAGTTCAACATAAAAATTATTCTACATTCGAATGCTCCCCTTCAATATACTCCCCTTCCCTCGCCACACACCTTTCCATGCATTTTTTCCATTGATCGAAGCAGTGCTGGAAGTCTTCTTTGGTGAGGGCCCTTAGGAGCTTTGCCGTTTTTTGCTTTACCGCTATCATCGACTCAAATCGGGTCCCTTTCAAAGCAGATTTTATCTTCGGAAACAAAAAAAAGTCGCACGGTGCCAAATCTGGCGAGTACGGCGTGTGTTCGAGCACTGGAGTGCGCTTACCGGCCAAATACTGCTTCACAGATAGTGCGTTATGGGCAGGTGCGTTGTCCTGGTGCAAAATCCACGAGTTGTTCTTCCACAACTCGGGCCACTTCTTACGAACTCGTTTTCGTAGTGTTGCCAAAACTGACAAATAGTAAGTCTGGTTGACAGTCTGACCCTCTGGAACCCATTCAGTCATCACGATACCGTTAATCTCAAAAAAAACGATCAACATTGCCTTGAATTTCGATTTGGATATCCTTGCTTTTTTGATTCTGGGCGATTCAGGCGTCTTCCAATGCATCGATTGCCGCTTCGTTTCAACATCATATTAAAAAATCCACGTTTTGTCGCAAGTAATAATGTTTTCCATCAGTCCAGAATCTTTTTTTAACCTTTCAAGGAAATCTGAGCAGACCTGTTGATGCAAGAGCTTTTGGTCAGCAGTCAGGTTTTTTGGCACCAACTTCGCACAGACTTTTGTCATGTGTAATTCCTCGTGTAAAATTTGTCGAACCGTTTCTTTATCGGCGTTTACAGCCTCGGCAATCATCCGGATGCTCATTCGACGATCTGCACGCACAATTTGGTTGATTTTGGTCACTGTTTCCGGAGTTGAAACAGTGACAGGGTGACCTGGGCGTTGGTCATCTTCAGCGCTCACTCGGCCCTCACTGAAGCGCTTAAACCACTCAAAAACACGCGCACGAGATAGAGAATTGTCCCTATAGGCCTCTTGCAACAATTTACAGCACTTAGTCGGAGTTTTTTTCAATTTAACGAGAAATTTAAGATTGATACGTAGCTCCTGTTTTTCGTCACACATGGTTTTCGGCACGACAAAAAAATACGTTTGTTTCAAACCGCTACTGCACAAATACAATAATAGTGACGAGAACGTGTTTTGGTACGTGCATAGACAAGATATCTAGATACCCAACGCACTACTCGTTTTTTTTCCCACCCCTCTACGGCGCCCTCTAGGCACGCAGTCTCGTTATTTAATAGCCAGACCTTGTATAACTACTTTTCTACTATGAATTAGCGATTGAGTTTTGAGTATTATTTTGTATGTGTAAATTAGTATCGTAATTATGTAAAATAATCGGATCTAAAAACTCTTCTTAAAAGATTTTCCATGGTCTAAAGTCATACACATCTAGTGGCTGTACGATTGGTGTGATTTCAAGAGGTATAATATACACTTTTATTTTATTTAATCCCTTACTGTATATTAATGTAATTAGTTTTTTTCTGTCCTGTACAAGAGTCAACACACAAAGTATTATCGTTTCCTACAATAAGTAAATAAACGTCTTCAAAACATTTTTAAGATAATTGAGATGTCAATTTCCTAGAATTTGAAGCATAACAATATTACTAGCTATATCCATTGTTTTTTCTTCCATCGGTTCAAACTTGACATGTGCTTTTTTCAAGACATTTAGTAAAAGCGATTTTAGAACGCCATCTGCAGACATAATTGGCTATATAGTGTAGCTATAAGTCAAAAAATTAAGGGATTGAGCAAGACATTCAATCTATGGAGTATTTATAGTTATGAGTGTAGACGACCGTAAGATTTGAAATTGAACCCCAATTGATCAGAGTTATAAACATTGCCCGATCCTACTTGAGGAATTTCCAATTTGACTTAATCAACGAAAGCAAATGATTCTTAAATAAATCTTTCTTTATTACTTATCTGTGCTTGACTAGTAAATTTCTTATTTTTTCATGAAACCAAGCGAATATTTTTTTTTTTTTTTTATGAATCCATGTATGTGAATCCTTAGATAATTTTGGGAATCACTTCATCTTTCGCTTTCAATGCCCATCTTTTTAAATCTATGTCATAAACAGAAAAAATTTATCAGTTGTACTTTTGAATTATTCCAAAACATAATTCGAAATTTTCCGTGACATCTCATTTTTAATACCAGTTTTATTAACATGCTTTTTTCACCTATATAATTGCTTCTTAACATACTTGTACCTACGAGGATGGTCTGAAAAGTTTCCGACCTCAACGTGAAGATAGCAGCACTTGTTAATAAAAGCTAGCGAATTTCGTTGTTCATCTGTTGACAGTTGCTCACCAAAGTTTCAGCCATTTTGGATGCGCAGTTGTTAGTTGACAGTCTTTTGAGTGTGTCGATGTGAGTGTTGTTGTGAAAATGGACAAAATTGAGTATCAAGCTGTCATTAAATTTTTGTTTTTGAAAGGCAATACGCCTACGCAAATCAAAAATGAGTTAAAATCTGTGTATGTGGACTCTGCACCATCATTTACCACAGTGAAATTTCCAGCAGCTGAATTCAAACGTGGCCGTGAGAGCTTGGGAGACGATGAATGTTCGGGACGTCCAAAAACTGCAACCACTGACGATAACATCGCCAAAGTTCACCAAATGGTGCTAGACGACCGCCGAATTAAAGTGAGAGAGATAGCAGAGATTATGAACATGTCTAAAGAACGTGTTTGCTACATATTAAATCAAGATTTAGGCATGAGAAAGCTGTCCGCACGTCGGGTGCCGCGTTTGCTCACGTTAGACCAAAAACGTGTTTGAATGAACATTTCCAACGCTCTATTACTTACGATTAATTACTGTAGATGAAACTTGTATCCACCATTATACGCCCAAAACAAAAATACAGTCAAAACAGTGGACTGCAAAGAGGGAACCGGCTCCAAAAAAAGCGAAAACTGTTTTTTCGGCTGGGAAAGTGATTGCGACTGTTTTTTGGGATAGTCATGGAGTTATTTTAATCGATTATCTTCAAAAATGGAAAACCATTACAGAAGCATACTACGCATCATAACTTGACAAGCTGAAGGCAAAACTTGCGGAAAAACGTCCACATTTGCAGAAAAAGAAAATCCTGTTTTACCAAGACAACGCGCCGTCTCACACCTCAGCGGTTGCCATGGGGAAAATCTACGAATTACGGTTTCA
Source organism: Chalcis sispes (assembly GCA_949987625.1). NCBI lineage: Eukaryota > Metazoa > Arthropoda > Insecta > Hymenoptera > Chalcididae > Chalcis > Chalcis sispes. The sequence continues at coordinate 52,170,589 of OX465095.1, forward strand.
GCTGCTTAAACATCCGCCTTACTCACCAGACCTAGCCCCAAGCGTCTTCTTTTAGTTCCCTCATCTTAAAATTGCACTTGAAGGACAGAGATTTTCGTCAAATGAGGAGGTAATCACCTTCGTGAACAGTCATTTTGCAGAGAAAAACGCCGAGTACTATTTGGATGGGTTAAAGAGATGGGAGCATCGTTGGGAGAAGTGTGTAGAATTGCAAGGAGACTATGTTGAGAAATAAAAAAAAAATTAGGAAAAAATGTCTTGTATCTGTGTTAGGTCTGAAACTTATTAGACCACCCTCGTAAACTAGGCTGTCTGTAAACTTCTCCGCTTATGTTTTGTGAACCAAACTGCATTTTTGTAAACTAAATCTACATTTCGATCAAGAAAAATAACTTCTTCAAATGCTTCTTCAGACTCATCATCGATCTCATTTTTTACGAACGAAGCCTCATCGGGAACTACAGTTATCTGTAGTTGTGTTATCATGGAAAGTATAGTGAAAAGTATAGTGAAAAGTATAGTGAAAAGTATAGTGAAAAGTTGTGTATGAAAAGTATATTAGTACTGTTATCATGAAAACATAATAGGTCATAGGTCTCTACTATATAAATAATTCATTATGAATAGCGTTTTTGATTATATCACTTGAATACAATGCAAAATATTTTTCTAAATCATTTATTTTAAACACGTTATATGTTATAGATTGGATGATTAAAGGCATCACTCAATAGTGTAAAAATATTTTCTGGATTCATAGACATTATACAGATATTATTAATATTAAAAGAACACCAACCAAATTAAGCAAAGAGATAGAAATAAAATAAATAACAATAGGTAAATATAAAAGAATAATTCTAAATGACTCTAAAAAATCATTTAATAATTATTCATGTAATAAATTTAATAAATATAATAAATAGTAACTAAGTTAATAAATAATAACTTTATGGGACGTTAATTTAAATTTTTTTCGAATACAAATAGAATCTTACAAATATAAATTGGAGAACTTAATTTTAAAATAAAAATAATTTACTACTGTGATCAAGAAGTAAGGTGAATTTGATTATAAAATGTAAATTCTCTATTTATTCCTCCAAATCAATTTGATCCCCTTTAAAGTAATCCCCGTCCGATAAAACGCACTTTTGCCAACGCTTTTTCCAGTCCTTGAAACAGTCGAAATAGTCTTTTTCCGGTATAGCCTTCAAGACCTTCTTCGATTCAGTTTCTATCTCCTCAATCGTGTCAAAACGGCGTCCCCGCATTTGCCTTTTAAGTTTGCTGAATAGCCAGAAGTCGCACGGAGCCAAATCAGGCGAATACGGTGGTTGCGGAACGATATGAGTCGAGTTTTTTGCAAAAAAGTCGCGAAGAACCAATGCAGTATGACATGATGCATTATCGTGATAAAGGAACCAAGAGTTGTTCGCCCATAATTCCGGCCGTTTCAGACGAATAGCTTCACGCAAACAACGCATAACGCTCAAATAATATTTTTTGTTGACAGTTTGGCCCGGCGGAAGGAATTCATAGTGCATCATACCACGATAATCAAAGAAAACTGTCAACATGACCTTGATTTCCGATCGACTTTGCCGTGGACTTTTTCATCTTGCTTCACCTTTTGCACGATAATCGCTGGATTGGTCGGTGGTTTTAGGGTCGTATGCGTAAATCTAAGTCTCGTCTTTAGTAATGATGCATTTTAAGTGGTCCTGATAGTCAGACAGCAAAGTTTCACACACATCAACGCGACGCTTTTTTTCAAAAAATTTGAGCGATTTTGGCACCAATCGAGACTTGACGCTTTGAGACACAAAACATCCTTCAAAATGGTTTGGGCTGAGCCAAATAATATTCCAACACTACCAGCGAGGTCTCTAATTGTCAATCGACGATTTTCAAACACTAAATCTTCGATTTTTTGGACGTAACCCTCGTCGGTAGACGTTGATGGTCATCCAGAGCGCGGTTCGTCTTCAACGCGTTCTCAGCCCACTTTGAACTCGTTGTGCCACTTATAAACGTTTTTTTGTGCCATAGTTTGATCACTAAAGGCCTTTCGCAACATTTTTAACGTGTCCGCACAAGAATATTCGTTCCGCAAACAAAATTTGATGCAAGTTCTTTGCTGAACAAAATCACCCATTGTAAAAATCGCAAAATTCACTTTTGGTTGTTTACAAAAACACGTGTAACTTGGAGATAATTCAACTTTTTGACAAACAGACGCTTGGCAAATATTATAGACAGTCCCACCAACCTAGGAAAAAAAATTTACCTGCCTTCCTAATTCCCGGGAATTTCAAATGACAATTTCTTCTTACTTTTTGATCACAGTAGTATTTAATACATTTCAGTTTATTTTAAAATAACCTTTACTAAGTAAATAAACAGTTTTAATTAAATCCTATTGTAACGATAGATATTATTATAAAAAAATGTGTGTGTGTAAAAAATAATCAAGTTTGCTTTGAAAATTTACTTTAGTAATACTCTCACAATAAACACTTGATCATATAATCAAGAAAAAATGTTTTTAATGAAATAAATCTATTTTGTGGCTGGATGGATCTTCTTCAAAAATTTCGTAACAACACTTTCGCTGGATGCTCTGAAAATGTAACTAAAGCTGCTGAAACCGTTTATAAATGGAGTACACGAAAAGTCTTTACTAAAGAGAAAGCTTAAACGTTAGAGAATGAAGGTTCAGATGTTAATTTGACAGTTTTCGGAGATGGCACATGGAAAAAACGCAGTCACACTTCACGTTTCGGTGTTACAACTTTTTCAGGTAAATTCAGTATAAAAATTATCGATACAGTCGTAAAATCGACTTATTGTAAGAGTTGTGAAGTATGGGAAAAGAAAAAAAAATAATCATCCTGAAGAATACAAAGAATGGCTTGAAGGACATGACGATTGCGATGCAAATCATATTGGATCAGCTAGAAAAATGGAAGTTTCTAGTATGAAGGAAATGTTCGGCCGCTCGATCGATCAAAATGGAGTACATAAAATATACGCGCTACATTGGCGACGGTGACGTACCAAAGTTCAAGCATGATTATCTTCCACTTGACAATGATGTTATGAAAGCTTTAGAACCTATTTATACTAATTTGAGTTTAAGGGAATTACTAGAGCGATATAAAAGAGGAAACACAGAATAACAATAAAAATTATAACGGCTTGTTGTGGCACTTTGCTCCAAAGCACCTTCACAACGGCATGAAAACGATCGAGCTCGCTAATTTCTCTGCCATCTCAATATTCAATGATGGTTTTTATAGTATTTTGAAAATGCTACAAGTAATGGAGGTCATTATCGGTCCTATTGCAAAAGAATATGCCATAGAGAGAGAGAGAGAGAGAGAGAGAGAGAGAGAGAGAGATGACAGCCGTATTAACCAGGCGGAGCTACGTCATGGAGCGTCCTCAAAAGAGGGACGAACAGCTCGGAGACAAGCTTTAGCCTCTCAGCAGGCATTATTCGAGGAGGAAGAGGGTCCATTGTATGGGCCAGGTATAGCTGATTAGCAGTTTTTATGGTAAATATAATTTTATCTTGCAAAAATCGTTAGTTTAATCTTCAAACGCGTTTTTGAAATGACATTTTCCAAATTCGCTGCTATCGTAACTCAAAGAGCAATTATCCGATTGACTTTAAATTTGAACTGATTAATATATATAATTAATAGTATAATCGTAAAAGTTATTACCCCTGATACACACTTACTAATAGACAGTAGAAGAAAGGAAAAAGGCATGTTCCATCTTATCAATATGAAACAATTCCATAATTTAAACCAAGCAAACGAAACCTTAGATATCAAAACGGAGAGTATCATCAGGTCAAAATTGGATTAGAAAGCAAAATAAACACGGCAACATACTACGAAAAATTTGGTTCAAGCGAAATTAAAGAACAGACGAGAGAAGAAAAAGCCACACACCATCTCTACAATCTGCATTGGTGCCGAATCACGCATGGACGCGGATCAAGAGTTATATTGCCGCGAGGCAACTTGTGATATACGAGGTACGACAGAAAAGTAATGAGACGGATTTATTTACTAAAGTTTTTATTTTTTTCAAACATCAATGTTATCCCCTTCAAAGTAGTTCTCTTGGGCAACTACACACCGATGAGGACGTTTTTCCCACTTTTGGTGTCAGCGCTGGAAGTCTTCAACCGGTATGGTCTTCAGCATGTCCGTTACACTCTTATGGATGTTTTCTAAAGTCCCGAAATCAATATGTATGCGAGTATATTTCTTTTACCAGGTAAATACTGAGGTTCGATGTTGTAGTCTTGGATGGGTGAATTCCAGCACCTTAGTTTCACATTTACGAATTTATAATTTTTTAAAAATGTTAGTACTTCATGGTTAGTTTTTAGAACTATTTTTCGTACACCTTGTAAATAAGTTTCTATCACAGCAAAAATTTCTTTTTCACTAGGAAAGTAATTCATTTCCGCACCTTTCAGAGTACGAGATATAAACATGATGACCTCTTCTTCCCCTTCGTTGCTCGCATCCGTAGTTAATATAAAAGGTTTCGTGACATCTGCAAATTTCAAAATAATATTTTCTTTAAAAAGGTTTTTTATTTTTTCAAATGTGTCTTCTTATTCTGCGGTCCATTCTTAATCACTATTTTTTCGTAATAATTTACAAACGGTAAGATAAAGTTTCTTAATTCGCTAATTGCAAAATTCAATCGTCGAATCAATGCTGCACTACTTGTCGATAAATCGAATAGAATCACGTTAAATTCCATAACTAATAAAAATGCTATATATTTTTTACTGTTTTCTTTTAGCGACACTTGCCAGAAGCTGTTCACCAAGTCCATTATTATTATAAATTTTAAACTGGTGCAATTTTGGAATACTCCTTTGATTCCAGGTGGTGCTTTATAATTCTTCATTAATTTTTTTTCATTTAGTTTTCTTGCATCTAAATACAGTCGCTCACTGCCATCTTTCTTTATCATTAGGACAATTAGATTGATGTATTTTATTATTAGGACAACTTGTTGATCGTCTTATTATGCCCATTTTTTCCATTTTATCTATCTCTTGCCTTACTTCTTCTCTGTAACTTATATATAATTGTATTGAATACGGTTTGCTGAAAAATGGCTTATCTTTCAATGTTAATTCATGTTCACATATTTTTAATCTGCCTGCTTTTTTTTTTTAAATATTTCTTTATATTCGGTTACTAAATTTTTTAACGAAATCTTTTTTTTTTTTTTTTATTTAACTCGTTGCACTGTTTTATTTTACTATTTATTTTACTTCAAGTTTGATTTTAATTTCATAATTTTGTACTGATACGTCTTGAATATTTTGTTTTATTTTTTTGTTTTAAATTTGCTTTAGTATCCATATTATTTAAATCGATAAAAATACTTTTACAGTTATCTTTATTAAGTGCAAAATTGTTATACTTGTGACAGTGCAGTTGGACTGCAAGTTACAATATCTAAATATATTTAAAATCCAAGCTATTGGTCTAACTAATTAAGATTTTTTTTTATATAGTTTAACGCAAAGTTTTATAATTCAGTTAATCATAAGGCCATGCAAAGCCTTATGATCTATTGGGTGTACAACTTTGCTTCTGCCGTTTTGCAATAGATGGCTGTAGTGGTAAGTGCTAGTTAAAATAAATAGATCATAGATGTCATACAATAAGCTTATGTATTTGTAAACATAACGCCATCGAAATATTAGTCGATTTGTGTCTGCATCATAAAGTTATTCTCGATTAAACATGTCAGCTTACGAGCCAAATTCTCGCCATTTGCGGGAGGTTTCAATTTTCTGCTTTAATATGAAGAAATCTGCGACTAAGGCTCATCGAATGCTCTCAAATACCTATGGTAAGGCCGCTATTAGTGAAAGAACGTGCCGAGAGTGGTTTCAACGCTTCAAGAACGGCGATTTTAACGTCCAAGACCAGCATGGCGGTAGAAGAAAAAAGGTTTCCGAAGATGCAGAATTGGAGGCATTACTTGATGAAGACTCGTGTCAAACGCAACAAGAATTGGCAGGATCATTGGGAGTGACGCAACAAGCCATTTCAAAACGCCTGAGAGTCATGGGAATGATTCAGAAACAAGGAAATTGGGTGCCGTACGAGTTGAAGCCGAGAGATGTTGAACGGCGTTTGTGTGTTTGTGATCAGCTGCTTGCAAGGCAAAGACGGAAGGGATTTCTGCATCGCATTGTGACTGGGAACGAAAAATGGGTTCACTACGATAATCCCAAGCGCAGAAAATCATGAGGATATCCTGGCCATGCTTCCACGTCGACGGCCAAACCGAATATTAACGGTTCCAAGGTCATGCTCAGTATTTGGTGGGACCAGCTCGGCGTAGTGTATTATGAGTTGTTAAAACCGACTGAAACAATCACAGGCGATCGTTATTGAACGCAATTAATGCGTTTGAGCCGAGCATTGAAAGACAAACGGCCGCAATACAACGAGAGACATGATAAAGTGATTTTACAGCATGACAATGCTCGACCCCATGTTGCGAAAGTGGTCAAGACATACTTGGAAACTTTGAAATGGGAAGTTCTACTCCACCCGCCGTATTCTCCAGACGTTGCTCCTTTGGACTATCACGTGTTTCGATTAATGGCACATGGCCTGGCTGACCAGCACTTCCGGTCTTATGAAGAAATAAAAAATTGGATCGATTCGTGGATTGATTCAAAAGATGACCAGTTTTTTCAACGCGGGATTCGTATACTGCCCGAAATATGGGAGAAAGTAGTGGCCAGCGATGGACAATACTTTGAATCATAAATGTATAACCAGTTTTTTACAATAAAGCCTTGAATTTTGGAAAAAACGGCGGAAGCAAAGTTGTACACCCAATATAATACTGGCTAACCAGTCTTGTGATAGGCACTATTAAATTAACAACTATTTTTCATTATGAATAATACAAAACGTGGCACTCGCACACATACTGGCTCTTCTTTAAGCAGCGTTCAGCCCAGCGTAACCCTTTAATATTAAATGTCAAGCTTGTACAGCTTAGCAGGAGCGTCTTTAGCTAGACAACTCTGTTGGAAGGGTCTTGTAGAATATCCAGCAAAAATCTAGCAGCAACACGAAGATCAGCAAGCGCTTACTCCCTTATCCAGCAGCTTGTCTCTGGTAGGCAACCTAGCGCTGCCTGGAGCCTACCATATATCAGCAGCTCTTCGCCCTAGGCAAACACAAAAAAGACTTAAAATTCAACTAATAACAATCAGGAAGAATGCTAGCTAGGAGGCTTTGGCCTTTAGTTAGGAGGATACAGCTAGGAGATAAAATTATCAGGAAGGAATGTACGTAAACATGGAGAGGGAGGTAACGTTACACGCTATTATATTCTAAGTTTTTGAAGCTTTCAAGCTAATTTTTTGCCAGAGAAATCGTCGATGCAGCCTTAACAACACCTCCAGAGTATGTCCAGACGAACTCCAGCTCCGGCAGCGACCTGTAGCAGAAGGAAAATGCTCTCAAGAGCCTTATATTTCGAGCATTTGGAACGTCACATCTATCTGCAAATGAGCTGCATACTCCAACCGGCGGTCGAAGCCAGTTGTTCAAGACACTCCGTCGCACTGCACGTCTCACTAGCACTCAGCGATTCTCGAAAAAAATGCTGCATATCGCAGCATCCGGTCACGTGACGTCACGCCTACATTCGCGCGGTGAGCAGACTGCTTCAGCCGTGACGCGCGAAGCAGCGCTCGCACGTCCTCACAAGAAAGAAGCACGAACGACATACGGAACAAGCGAAAGAACTTAGCTTTTCCCGGCCCAGTTTTTGTAGTTTCTGTTTATATTTTTCGGGCATAGAATTTTAGCGCCTAGTGTGTGCAACCAGTTGACTTTCTGGGCACATGTTTTTTTTTTCACGCCAAGCCTAGCTGTAAAGGTAAGTGCAGTTGCACTTGCAGTTATAAGCCGCTATTACAGACAGCAGCTGTGCGTGTATGTGTGTATGTGCGTGCGTGTCGTTATTGCGTGTCGTGAGTGCCGTTCTAGCTATATCTAGCCGCGCGTTCTGTTTTATTTCTTTTTTCCCCCTTTATTTTTTATTTTATAGTTCTAGCTATAGGTAATTACTTATGCTTGCGAGTCTCCGCGGCCTCTTCTTTTGGTTTCAGTCGCCCGCTTCATTTTTTCGCCTTCGAGGTGAGTGAAATGCTAGCGTAAATTCGTCGCGCGCCAGCGCAACTGGCGCCCTTAGTTAGCATTGCAAACGTTGTATTCTGTCGTTAAAATAAATTAAATGAAGTAATTTTTTTTTTTCAATTTCGAGGTTTATACATTTCGTTTGTCCAGCCGTCCAGCAAAGGAATTTCTAGCGAGGTGTGCCTTAAGGCCTTACGCTACTCTAGAGGCTAGAAAAATAGGCTTTTTTGTAATTTTTTTTTTTTTTAGGGAAAAATATGAAGTAAATCGACATCACGAAGGCAGAAGTTTATTGTATGTGTGATTAACTATAAAACATAATTTTTATAGAATAAATAATTTGAAAATGGCGGCTGTGCAGCGTATCTCAGATGACCTTTCTATTTTTGAAGAGTCTACGGCCATACCAACAGCTCCTGTAAATTTTAAATGATGAAAAGTCATCAAATTTTCCTTTATTGTACATAACGTAGGTTTTTTTTTTGATGTATTAATTTTTGACCGAAAGGCTCACTTCTAAAGTTTAAACTTGCAAAATTCGCAGAAAAACCGTCCGAAAATTGTTAATAATGAAAGAACTATGCTTTATAAAAAAGAAATCCTACGTACTTATTTAGACAATATATGTTACGTTCCAGCTTATTCCAGTTTTTACTTAAAACTAAAAATTATGAAATAAATATTGGCTGCGCAACTAAGTTCTTGCTGTTTCTCTTGATAAAAATGCAACTTTATTGTAAAAAAATGGTTACAAATGAATCATTCAAAGTATTGCCTATCGCTAGCTACAACTTTTCCCATCTTTCTAGCAGAGCTCGAATACCGTTACGGTAAAAGTGTTCGTCTTTCGAAGCTAACCACGAATCAAGCCAATTTTTGATATCTTCATATGAGCGGAATTGGTGATCAGTCAGACCATGTACCATCAAACGGAACAAGTGATAATCGGACAGCGCAATATCTAGGGAATATGGCGGGTGGAGTAAGACTTCCCATTTGAGCGTTTTCAAGTAAGTGTTAACGGGTCCGGAAACATGAGACCGAGCGTTGTCATGCAGTAGAATCACTTTCTCGTGCCTCTGTTCGTATTGTGGCCATTTATCGCGTAGTGATCATCAATTGAATTCAATACCGTTGCCCAGGGATGGTTTTATTTGGTTTCAACAGCTTATAATAAATAACACCGACCTGGTTCCATCAAATATACAGCATAACCTTTGCAGCGTGAATATTGGCCCGAGCCGACGACGTAGAAGCATAACCGGGCAGTCCCTATGACTTTCTCCTCTTTGGGTTGCTGTAATGAATCTATTTATCATCTGTCACGATGCGATGAAGAAAACCCTTTTTTTTGCTGCTGGAGCAATTGTTCACAAGCGAGAAAACGACGCTCAACGTCCCTCGTCGAGCAATGCCTCCAATTCAGCGTCTCCGAAGATTTTTGGCCTTCCGTGGGCGATCGTCAATATCAAAATTACCGTCTTCGAAGCGGCGGAACCAACCACGACACGTTGTTTCACTTAGAGCAGTATCTCCGTGAACGTTTTGAAGCTCTCGATGTGCTTCAGCCGCCGTTTTCTTAAAATAAAAGAAGAAAAGCAACGCTTCCTGCAAATGACGATTATTTGGCATACACTAAGACATTTTCAGGCAACCAAAAATATATGACGCCAAAACAAAATCACTAATGTGTCGAAGCGATTTATTTATCATATGTCTAAGCTTGCTTCATGCGTTTTAGATGACGAAATCGACAAGTACTTACTGCTGAAGCCATCTATTGACAAGCAGCAGGAACTTAGTGGCGCACCTAAGTCATTTAAAAAAATTTAATCAACTTAAAAAAAATTGATTTAGAATTATGAAATAATATTTTTGTACACGCACTTAATTAATGCACAAAAACAAAATCAAAAGTTGGTACCAAACTAATTAGGGGCCTACAGTTTTTTTTATGGTTGGTGTCAGCAAAACATTTTACTCAACAACCTGATTACGAAAAGAAATCATTGATATTTGAAGGTATTTTCGTAAGAGCTGGCACCGACTTGAATAATATTTCTAGTTCTCTAATCTATTTGATATCTATTTTTGAGTTCGTTTTTGTCGGTGAATTTAATGTATACATACAGTCTGTCAAAAAAGTACCGGGAATTTTAAATTAAAACAACATTTTTACGTTTAATAATCAAAATTTATTGGGTCGCCTTCAAAATTGGCTTCATTTGCTCGGATACATCTATGCCAACGGCACTTCCAATCATCAAAACATTTTTTATAGGCGCTTTCTGGGATGGCTTTCAGCTCGCGCGCCAAATTTTGTTTTATGGCTTCAATCGATCAAAAACGGGTGCCATGGAGCGGCAATTTAAGTTTTGGGAAGAGGAAGAAATCACAGGGAGCCAAATCCGGCAACTACGGTGGTTATTCTAGCGTGTTCGTTAAATTTTTCGCGAGAAAGTCGGTCACAATCGTAGCTCGGTGAGACGGCGCGTTATCGTCGTGCAAAATCCACGAGTTGTTCGCCCACAAATTTGGCCGCTTCTTACGGATACGCTCACGCAAACGTTTCATAACGCCTAGGTAATACTCTTTGTTTACCGTCTGACCTTCTAGAACGAATTCGTAGTGCACCACGCCACGAATATCGAAGAAAACAATGAGCATCGCCTTCACTTTTAAGCAGCTTTGGCGTGGTTTTTTCGGTTTCGGCTCGTTTTTTTCCACTTATTCCGATGCTTGCTGGCTTGTTTGCATATCGTACTCGTACACCCACGTTTCGTCACCAGTTATGATGCATTCCATGAATGCGGGATCGGAATTGGCGCGATCCAGCATGTCCGAAGCGACCTGTTCGCGATAGCGTTTTTGAAGAAAATTAAGCTTTTTTGGAACGAGTCTTGCGGCCACCTTTCTCATGCCCAAAATATCAATTAAAATCGTACGTGTGGACTCGTGGGATATTTCAAGTTCATGTGTTATCTCTCTCAAGCTGTTATGACGGTTTTTAAGCACCATTTCCTTAATTTTATCGACGTTATCTGCGGTCGAAGCCGTCGATGGGCGTCCGGAACGAGGCAAGTCTTCGACGACTTCACAACCCTCCTTGAAGGCTTTATACCACTCATACGCACAGGTTTTCGATATTGCTTTATCACCAAAAGCCTTTCGCAACATTTTCAATGCATCAGCACACGAAATTTCATTCGCAACACAAAATTTTAGACAAATTCTTTGTTCAACGTAATCACCCATTGTAAAAAATCGGCACGCACTATTGACATCGACTGACTTAACCAGCTACTGTAAACACACTCGTTGACAGATTCCGCTTAAACTTGGTATAGTCATTAAGGACAGTTGTACCAACCTAAAAAAAAAAATTTTACATCCCTAAATTGCCCCGCCAGATTTAAATCGACAATTCCCGGTACTTTTTTGACAGAATGTATAAAGATATTGTTTGATAATTTTAAAGTAATTTTTTGTAAGTCGATTTAAGTTTTTGATGTGAATCATTAATGGCGTGCCACGGCACTTAGGAGTGAATGTGAAAGATAGTAGCTCGAGCGTAGTGATACTCAAAAGAAGTGCACGATGCTTCTATAGAGTATATGCGTGCGCGCGCTTGTGTAAGTAGGCAGTACTTTTCTCTCCACTGTGCTCTACTGTGAATAGACAGGGTAACGTGTATAGCGCTGATTTTGTGTGTCTGCCGTGTATCTGTTTGTATTGCTATGTACTTTCTTTTCATATTACGACATGCAAAAAATATCTACAAAAGTATCTAACGGTAAACCTCGGTGCCGAATACTGCAATCCCAGGATACGGCCTAACCTGGCTCAAAGCGTTACGCCAGCACATAAAAGGGACAAGAGGCAGCATATGCGACAAAGTGTCCACAAAGAAAGACAAAATTTAACAAGAAATGCTTCGTATGTGGAAAAACAAATCATTTAGCCAAAGATTGCTATTATTTCAAGCATAAACCAAAGTAGAGTATATCCAATTGATAATAGCAGGATGAAAGAAATAATTATAAGGATAAACAAACAAAAAACGTAAATCTCATATCAGAAAACAGGTTAGATTATATTAGTCTTCAAGTTTCTAATAATAAAGTGTTTCCAAGTAATCAAGAGATTATCGATAGTGGATAACTTTTGATAAAAAATACCTCACAAATTTTTAATGTATATTAAGCTGGAAAAGTAATATTTAAGATTCTTTAATGAAGGAATTGTTCACTTAACATTGAAATACAAAGTAGTAATAAAACAATTATGTAAGTCACTGTACATGATGTCATTTGAATTACGTTCTAATCTATTATAAGTGATGAAGTTAATAGAACAAGGATTTAAAGATTAATTCATTGATTATGAGATTAGAATATGTAAAGAAAATGGTAACGTAGTGCAATAGGAAAACGACCAAATCACCAATTTGTGACACCGACAGCAGTAAATAAGAATTAACAAAGTAACTATTATTGAACAAAAAGTTACTGTTTTAGATGGATTTAGTAGCCGCATTGTAAATGTTTAGCATCGTAGGTTAGGCCATGTAAATGAAAATTATATTATAAGACTTAAAGAGAAGAACTTACGATTGGAATGAATAATGAGTGAAGAGATATTAATTGCAAGGCTTATAAAACATGCATATTATCGCAAAGATTGTAAAAAAGCGTGGTGTAACGTCGGTTCACGACCTCCGTTTTTTTTTTTTTTTTTTTTTTTTTTTTTTTTTCTTTCATGTATATTTTATTCTTTATTATTTTTGACCTCTTTTTTGTGTGTCCTTCTCTTTTTTATATATATTCTTTTTCTTTTTTGTTTATTATTATATGATATTTTTTTTTTTTTTAATATTTTTCTTTACTATTGTGTTCTGATGTGTGGCTGGCTTCGTCTTCTTAGAGGAGATTCTCATCAAGCACAAGCAAAAAATCGATTTTTTTTTTTTTTTTGCTTAAAAAGTTGGCAAATGTTTTGTAGAATAAGCTCGTGAAACCCGTTTTGCCGAATTCAATTTATTTTTAAAATTATAGTCAAAAGACCGAAGTCGTCTTTTTACGTACTAAATCGCGTAATAAAACTTTAAACGCATTTTTCTCGAAACCATGTTTTTTGAGACGGTTGGCAAGATATCTCAAAAACTATTATAGACATCGAGATGATTTTTTTTTATTTTAAAGGTAATTAAATTTGCTGGATCTTGACTTAAAATCATAATTTTACAATGATTATTTTTAATGTTATTGCACTTTTTGAGCAAAAAAAAGTGCAAAAAAATATTGTTTTTTTTTGCAAGTCCGCCATTTTGTTAATTTTTAACTTTTCTTCGTGATTTTAGTTCAAGATCCAGCAAATGTCTTCTCGTTTATAAGAAACTTTGATTTTTTGATTTCAGACGAAAATTGGATAAGTTACCTTACCGCCTGTGGAGGTGTCTTTTTTATTGATGACTATTTTTCAATGCATATAACTAATAAACTATTTGGTATTTTTGTTCAAAAAAATTTGTAAAAGTAGTTAATAACATACTCAATAAGTACCCAAAAACTTGACTACTTTATTTATTACTTTATTTATTTCCTTCCATGAGAAAAAAAATCGCGAAATTCACGTAATTTTTGGGTCGCTAGATGAGAACCTCCCCTTATTTCGCTGAACGTTGTAGTTTCGTTGCGTAGTTTATTCTATCGCGTGTCCTCTTTTTCGAAGTGAAGGAGAAGAGAAAGAAGAGAGCGAAAAAAAAATTTAGTCCTGAAGGAAATCAATTGATAAAACAGAATAAGTTCAAGTAGCCAAGAAGTAGAGGAAAAAAAACCCAGAGTATATACAATTAGATGAAAAAAAAATGATTTAAAAAAAAATTTAAAACAAAAAAAACCAATAGTCTTATTAAAAGCGAGATAACTTTTGTCGGAAAGGAGGAAAGAGGAGGTTTTCGAGTAATTTAGAAAAGTTTTTTTTTTTTTTATTTAGTTGTAGTTTATTTAGACTAATGGCCCCCGTAACTTCAAAGGTCACAAGTCTATTTTCTCTTTCTTAGTAATAATTCCTTTAAATATTTGTGTAATATAAATTGTCGCTGCAGATCGACTTTCCGAATCCGAGCGTTAGTTGAATCCCTTTTAGGAGTGTTCTCGGCCTTCTTTTTGGGAATTCTAAAGTTCTGTTTGAAATTTTTGGTGCACACAATGCAGAAGGCGGGGAACTCCCCGTGCGCGCACATGAATTTTTTGATTTTCTCATCGAGGGTGGCTTCTAAGCGGTTCCGGGCCTCCTCGGCTTTGAGTTGTTTTTCCTTGATGGCCAATAGTTTGGCCTCTCATTCCACCCGTTTTGCCAAATAGTCAGCATCAGAATACCAGCGCTGACCCTGGCTCTCTTTGAGGGCTTTTGCGTGCTTCTTACGCTGCTTTGCTTTGGGACGCGGATTCTTTTTTTTGCTGGTCGTGATAACCCCCTTGAATTTGCCTTTCGGTGTAGTAACCTTGGCTGTCGGACTCCTGATTGGGATTGATATCCACTAGGAAAGAGAGAAAAGAAAGGGTGTGAGAAAAGAAATAAAATATTAAAAAAATTATATGAGAAGGAAAAGAAAAAAAAAATATAAAAATAAAAGAGAAAAAAAAGAAAAGGTAATGCCTTAAAGAGAGTAGGAAAATACAGTCTGTCAAGTAAGAGTGTGGTCGTGTTAATTTACAAAAAAATTTATTTGATGAAACTTTCATATTTATATATACATTGTACACATCACAAACAATGATGCAATTTGGTCAATAATGTGTCCAGTCACCACCAGCGTCGATAATTGCCTGGCATCTCCGAGGCATGCTTTCTACTAATTTGACGGCGTATTCTAGTGGCAAGGATCTCCAGATCCGACGAATTTCGTAAGACAACTGCTTCAAAGTGTATGTGCGTCTTCCACGAAGCTTCCGTTTAATATATGCCTACACATTTTCAATAGGGTTTGCATCGGGCGACTGCGACGGCCAATCCAATGTAACGATGCCAGATTGAGTCTTCCACTGAGTACAGAGCTTGCTGCGGTGTTTAGGTTCGTTGTCCTCCTGCAGAATCCAATCTTCATTTTTTGTGATAAACCATCGTTTAGCAGATGGCAGTCAAGCCTTTTTGTAGATTTTTATCATTTTCTCGGCATTTAGGTTGTCAGTAAAGAGGTGCAAAGTGCCGAATCCCTGCTTTGAGAAGCAGCCCCAAAGATGCACCTTTATTCCATGTTTTACGGTCTGCTGAACAAGCCTATTGGTGGAAGTTGACCAGGCTCGCGTGAGGACAGAACGTGCCCATATAGAACATCCATCAGTAAAAATGACATTTTCAAAATCTCTATCAATATTCTCATGCGCCCAAGCGATTCGCTTTGTCACATGTTTTTCAATCAACAGAGGCTTCTTCATTGTGTTGCGCCATTTCAGATGATGAGTACGAAGATGGGTTTGGTTAGTTTCGTAGAATATATCTAAACCTTTTGCCATTAATTTTGCTTGTCCTTGCCGCAGTGTTAAAGCAGGATTCCGCGAAAACAGATTCACTATTCTTTTTTCATCTTTTTTGTTCACTTTTCCTATCGAGCCACGTTCTGGTAAATCATCGACATTTTTAGCCACTTTATATCGCTGTATCCACTTCTGTACAAATGCTTTCGACTTTTTCATATATTTAGCAGCTGCTAATTGCGACATTTTGGGACCTTTCGGGTGGATGCAAAGGAACACAGCCTCGTAGCGCGACGCGTACTTAGCACTTATGGCGTTTAACGTGATTCTCTTTTAAAAGATCAACGACAACTGAATTTTTGTTGACAATGCATCAAGGACAAAGCTTCCCTCTATTAGCTCGCGAAGGAGTTAGAGCGAAATCTTTTATTACCTGTCAGTAAAGTCGACCACGCTCTTACTTGACAGACTGTATTTATGCAGGTGGCTTCAGTCGTCTGTTAATTTCAACGTGGCTAGTCGCGAGGTGATGTCCATAATGTTGTCCTGCATTCTGCAGTGCTAATCACCAACGGCCATTAAGTGTTCGCAGAGAGCTATTAGCGCCCGTCTGACTCCGGCGAATCTTAGATCGATCGTCGACCTGTCTTTAAGGTAACCTGCGGTTAGTTTTCCTAGGAATTTCTTAGTTTTTCGTTGTTTTTCGAGCAACCTAGCCGCTGTACAATAACATAATTGTGGTATATGCGGTCGACGTTGATTCTTATTTGCCCGGCTTGCGAGCGTTGTTCCCTGGCCAGTCTGTCTACTGCCAAGATGTTTGCTTGAAGCGTGGCTCGCGTGTAGTTTAATGTCCTTTCTAGGGAGTCCACGCAATTGGCTAGCTCGGACAGTAGTTGATGTATGTTGTCCTGGCTTAGTTCCCCGTAGTTTAATGGAATCATCTACAGTGACACATTTTTAAGGATTTTATTAGTTCGTCCTTTTAGCAATTTTATTAATTTATTTACAGGTTCGTCAGTGCTCTGGTTAAGTTGTCAATGATCTTATCGTTGACGTCTTTATTACTTCTGAGTCACGTAAATCCTTGCAACAGCGCTTTTGCCGTACCGATCTGTATACCCGTTAGCTTGTTCATTCTCCGATTCATGTGGTCAACTCAATCGGATTGGAGCGAACAATCGCAAGCATACTGGCACAGAATTCGCAGTTTTCTCTCGTTTCTTTGGTTCTTTTCTTTGATAAGGTCTTGTTCTTTTAAGAGAGAGATAATTACGTTCTCTTGTAGCCTTATAGCTTCCGTCAAAGCTGCGAAGCGATTCTCCAGGGCTTGTTCCCTGTTGCTTGAGGCTAGCGGATTAAAGTCTTCGTAAATGATTGAAATCATTTAAGTACGGCAACGCGTGGAGGTTTACGTTTTTGTTATTCCCATTTATTGGTCCGTCTATCTGTTTGTTTATTTATTCTGTTTCTCTTTTTTTTATTTGGGTCCTAAATTTCCTTATTTATTTAATTTATTTATCCTAATTGTAGCTTATTTTACTTGGCTCACTTATTATCTTACATATTTATTATCTTATTTGCTTAACCTATTTTTGTTAGTTTATCTAATTTGTTTGAATTTTTATTCGCTTATTTTTACTGGTGTTTATCTAATTGGTTTATCTTTATTTATCTAATTTGTTTAAATATTTATTTAGAGTTTATCCAATTTGTTTAAATTTTTATTCGCTTATTTTTACTGATGTTTATCTAATTTGTTTATCTTTATTTATCTAATTTGCTTAAATTTTTATTCGCTTATTTTTACTGATGTTTATCTAATTTGTTTATCTTTATTTATCTAATTCGTTTAAATTTTTATTCGCTTATTTTTACTGATGGCATTGGGTCGGCGCTCGCGAATTAGTCGACTTCACTCCCTAACGTTTCGATTTTCGAGTAGACGTTCCTTCGATCTCGGACGTAAAATCCTACATGCGACCTTAAAAACCAGCAAATTCTTTGTTGCTTCTGGAAAATTCGGACTTGGTTTAAATTCAAGGTTTCTTTAGAGTTTTCTTGGTTTAAATTCAAGGATGTCTTTAGAGATATTGGTTAAACGCGCGCGTAATCTCGAATTCTCGTATGCCAATTGTTCTATCAGCTGTTCCTTTCGTTGGTCCGCGAATTCAAGTTCCCGCACGCGGTTACTGATTTCCCAGATCAGTTTACACAAATGTGCCTCGGAGAGTCTGTCTTGAAAAAGCGGTATCATTTGTATAAACTGTTAATTTTGTCAATAGTTATTTGTTATGGTTCGCCGAAAAAAAAGCTTACTATTTTAATATATTAAAAAAATTTAATTTGGATATATATATTGTCAATTAATTTGAGTTCTGTATATTACTTTTAATAATATAATTAATTTAAGTATACTTTTCAAACACGTAAACAATAAAGCTTTAAGAATAAAATCATTATGTTTCGATTAATAAAAATGTATGTTGGAAAATATAATTTTTTATTATTTCTTAATTTTAATACAAAAGCATTTTAATTAAACTTTGAATGAATTCAAGTTATTTGAAAATGAGGTAACTTGGGTGAGTGAAGTTTTGTTGTATTTTTATGTATTTTGGTCCTTTCAATTGTTGACTCGATTTTTCTGTTCTATGCGCTGGTTAAAATTTTTTTATTTATTCACGGTATTTAGTTTCCTAAAGCTTCTCTTTTTTTCTGGAATCTTTCAGAATTTTGGTTTCTTCAATTTAGACGTTTTGAGATGTTTTTATTGTTCATTTGCTTATTTCTCCTAAATTCATTTATTTTATTTTCATTTGTTTTTATTCCACTTATTTGAATACTTATTTTTTCCACTTTCATTTATTTATTAATTTTCTTTAATTATTTTAGTCACTTCTATATATATTTTTATCATTTATCATTCGTTTATTTTATTATTATTATTTATTGCTTTATTTCATTATTTCTTAATATTTTTTTTTATCACTTTATCTTTTATCATTCTCATTTATTCAATTCTTCTTTTTATTTAATTCTTATTTTGTTTATTCCTTAAAATTCTTTCAAACATTGTTTTTATCTATTTATTCATTTTCAGTAATTCGCTTTTAGTTTATATATATTTTTTCTTACTTTATTTATTATTCGCGACTTTAATTTTAATCACTTCTTTTTATTCAATTAATTTAGTTTTATTTTTGTTTATTTATTTCCGTTTAAATTTAACTTTTAATAGTCTTTCTTTTTATTTAATTTACTTATTTTAATTTATTTATTCCGATTTCAATTTACTTTTAGTTATGTAATAGTTATTTTATATGTTATTCGTCGTAATTTTATTTCCGTGTAATATTAGTTTTTATATTTGTATTTTTATTATTTTGAAAAGAAATAAAAAAATGGAAGAACTCTTACGAACTTGCAGTTTCTTCAGAAGTTTTAAGAAAAATTAATTTCTTTTAACTTGTATATCCCTACTCCGGGGCCTCCAAAATTTTTGTAACGTCGGTTACGCTACTTTTTACTGAGTTTCAGTAATCCTGCAATTTTTGCCGTTTTGAGCCTAAGCAGCGAAGCTTATGGGCTCGGGTTGGCGGAAGATGATCGTAAGAGTTTTTAGGAGAGGTGTGAAGTGCGGGATTGAGCAGATGCAGGAGCCTCGGTTCTTCAATCGAAATTAGGCTTAAGCCCTACTCTGGACAAGGTCCTACAAAAGTGACGGTGGAGCAGAATAATCGGCCGCTTTTCTGTTGGAGGATTTTTATAGAAAGAGGAAAGAAAATAGAAAGCAAATTTAAAATTAAAACTCACTCTTTATTCGTTGTATTGTTCAGAGTGGAAGAGTC
The DNA here is from genome assembly GCA_949987625.1 of Chalcis sispes. Classification (NCBI taxonomy): domain Eukaryota; kingdom Metazoa; phylum Arthropoda; class Insecta; order Hymenoptera; family Chalcididae; genus Chalcis; species Chalcis sispes. The sequence continues at coordinate 52,190,140 of OX465095.1, forward strand.
CTTTCTCTCTCTCTTTTTCTCTGTAGTCCGCTGTTGTCCTCGATGATTTCTTCTTTCTTCGTATTTGAAAAATGAATAGTTGTTTGTTCTTAAAAGAACAGTTTTTTATATGTATATATATAAATGTGTATATATATATATATATATATATATATATATATATATATATATATATATATATATATATTATATATGTGTGTGTATGTAAAAGAATCAGTGAAGATAACTGCAGCTGCCGTTGTTTCAGAATTCTCGTTGTAGTAACGTGTCTTGCTCGTGTTAAATTGCGTAGTGTTCCGTAGTGGTTTCCTCGAGTGCTGCTTGAGGTCTGCTGCTTGTCGAAAATTTTGCGCGATATTTATGCGCTTTCCCGTAGAAGCTCCAAACAAATCTTCTTTCTTGGAAAATTCTGGAGAGGGTAAGTTTTTCGGGCCCCCTTCTCCTCGGAGGGCCTCTCTAAGAGGGCGTGGAAAGTCTCTGCGAGGGTGTGTCGTCTTGAAGTTAGAGAGAGAGAGAGAGTTTGAGAGGGGACTGTACACTTTTACAATAATAATAGATAATCTTAAAACTAATATTAATATTAAATTTTTATAAATTTTTTGTTTATAATAATTACCTACGTAAAATTTAAAGTAGGCTACGAAAAAGAATCGTTTCCATAGCTTAATTCTAACTATTAGGTTGCTGCAGATGAAATGGCCGATTTAGCAATGACATAAAGTTGGCTGCAATTTTATTGTATTATGTTGGCACAAGGCGGCGCAAATGATATGACATATTGAAGTATAAATACTGCTACCTTGGTTTATGGAGTCATTTCTGTTTTGCACTTCATAGTGATTGTAAAAACAAAAGAGAAAGTGAACATGGAAGTGAATCAAAAACGGCTACTTTTACTATACGAATTTAAATTAGAGCACAACGCAACGGAAGCAACGAGGAATATCAACAGCGCATTTGGGCCTGATACAGTTAGCGAACAAACCACTCGGCGGTGGTTTGAAAAATTTCGATCTGGAGATATGGACCTTGGAAATGAGCCACGTGGACACCTAGGACCATCAATCGATAACGTCGAGCTGCATGCATTAGTGGAGTCTGACCCCCGCCAAACCATAAGGGATCTTGCCGACAAATTAGGCGTTCACAATTCGACAGTTTGCCGCCACATGCAACAACTTGGAAAAGTGAAAAAGTTTGACAAATGGGTTCCGCATGATCTTACCGAGCAAAACATGACGTGTCGAATGAAGATTTCAAGTTCTCTTCTCTCCCGCAACAAAAAGAAACCGTTCTTGCACCGAATTGTGACCTGCGATGAAAAGTGGATTTCATACGATAATCGTCGCCGATCGGCCAAATGGCTAGATACCGATGAAGCGCCAAGACACATGCCGAAACCAAGCCTTCATCCGAAGAAAATAATAGTAACTGTTTGGTGGTCTGTAGTTGGAGTTATCTACTATTCGTTCCTGCAACCTAGCGAAACCATCAATGCTGAGAAATACTGTGCTTAACTGGATGAAATGCATCAGAAATTGATAGTCCAACGACCTAGGCTTGTCAACAGGGATGGAGTGATACTGCTTCATGTTCACGCACAACCTCATGTATCGAGAACAACGGTCCAAAAATTAAACGAGTTGTGCTATGAGACTCTTCCTCATCCTCCATATTCACCAGACCTCTCACCAACAGATAACCATTTTTTTAAACATTTGGATCTGTTTTTGACAGGAAAAAGATTTAATAATGAAGCTGCTGTCAAAAATGCCTTCGAAGAGTTTCTTCGAACCAGAAACTCGGACTTCTACAAAACTAGAATAAATATACTTGTATCTCGTTGGAAAAAGTGTGTTGCATCTATTGGTACCTATTTTGATTAAATAAATTGCCTTTATAAAAAGTTACAGCTGTTTAAAAATTTGTTACTCAATCGGCGATTTCATCTGCAGCAACTTAATACAATTACAATATAATTAATTTATTCTTGTCATTTTATTTAGTTTTATAAATTTTTTTGTTTTTGTTGTGCATTATAATGTTACAACTTTCCTTATCATTATGAAGTTATCAATTTGATATTATTTTTATTTTTACACAGAATACTAACTTACATATAAGTTTTTATAATCTTCTGCATCTTATGAGAGATTAATAATTGTTATTTTTATAAAATAAATTTAAGCCAAGACATCATTGTTTATTTGATGTATTGCATTTAAATAATTCCACTTTGCGTTTTAGTTACAATTTGATTTTGAGTTTTACATTATTCTCATAAAATCCCGATAATTATAGAAGCGACTTATGATTTAAATCGTATTAATATAATTTTAAATAATGTTTAAATTACTTAGTGCTAAATAAAAAAAAAAAACTCCCTTTATTCAAATATAAACTTAGAATAATTTTAAAACAATTAGATTTAATATAAACTTAAATCTAAATTTAATTTCATCTTAAAGGTAAACAATAAAAATATCATCCTTACTAGGAGTTTTAATTTTAATTAATTTTTAAATTTATATATATAAAGTTACAAAAATTAATGGTGTGAGAAACGCTTTTGTATACAAAAGTAAACCAAGTTGTTAGTAAATTTTATAATTGTTATGCTTGATTATAATGTTAGTTTTACATAAGATATTTTCCTTGATTTTATTCTTAAAATTCTAGAGCGTTTCTTTTTATATGGTAATGGTTTCGCAAAAAAAAACGCATTATTCAATATCTAATGTTGCTATTAGTTTTAGCTTAAACGTATGATTATATATATTTTTATGCACGTTTCCCTTTTGCATATATTTTATTTAAATGTCGAAAATGTCGGTAATGTAAAAATAAAATAATGAGCTTAAATTCTAATGCTGGTGTTAGATTAAACTTAAATTATTTGTTTTGTATTAAATGTTGGTTTCTTTTAATAAAAAGATAAAACGATTTATTTATAATTTTATATCATCTTAAACGTTTATAAATAAAGTTTTATTATTCACAATAAAAAAAATTATTACATGAGTAAATTTATTACATGTCTTTTTATCTTTTTATTATGAGAGAAAAAAATAGAAAAATTATTTTGTTATTTTATTTAATATTTTAATTGCGAAAGAACATAGTCAAGCCGTTTGAAAGAATACTGTTATTGTGAAAGATTATAGTAGATATTTTTTTGTATAATTCTTTTTTATAATAATAAAAACATATATATATATATATATACAGGGTGCGTACGGTATTTGAGGACATGCATAAATGTCACTAACTTCGCGAATTTTTTTTTTTATTTTTTTTTTCCTTTTAGATAAGAAATGGCGGACTACAACATCACTCAAGAAATTAAGAGACATGCTGTCATCGTCGCTGTATGTGCGAACCATACAGATTTAAAGATCTCTAATTTTCTTAATTGCGCCCGTTCATTCGTGCATAAGGTTCGCCGTGAATTGGAAGCATCAGGAGGCGATACAGACTCGGTTGCAAAACGCAAAAAGCACGAACAACGTTCTGACACTGTCCGATCTGCAGAATTTTTAGAGCAAGTACAAGTGAGCATAGACAAGGACCCTTCAAAATCAATGAGGGTCCTTGCGAGTGAGCTTCATGTTTCTGAGCGCCTTATTCGTAGAGTTGTCCACGAAGGCCTTCGGTATAAGTCTTACATGATGCGCAGAGGACAGTTCATATCGGAATGAACACGGGAACAGAGAGTTCTCCGATCAAAACGTTTTTTATACAAAATCAAACACCTTGAGGCGCCCAAAATGTTATGGTTTTTTTCCGACGAAAAAAATTTTGAGCAAGATCAAAAGACCAATCGCAGAAATGACAGATGGCTATGTTCAAATTCTACGGAGGTTCCTGTTGTTATGCACACAAAATTTCCAGCCACTGTTATGGTTTTAGGTGTTGTCAGCAACGAAGGACATGTTATGCCACCACACTTTTTTACTCAAGGACTTCGAGTGAACTCTGCTGCATACATCGAGGTTTTGGAGACGGTAGTGAAACCCTGCATAGACAATGTAAGCGGAGGCAGACCATACATTTCTCAACAAGACTCTGCTCCTTCACATAAAGCGATGGCGACAAGATTGGATGGCCGAAAATTTTCATGACCACATAACACCGAACCTATGGCCACCTAGCTCCCTAGACCTTAATTCTTTGGATTATAACGTATGGAACGTAGTTGTGCGTGAGACTAATAAGCGTGCTCATAACACCACTTCTTCGCTGGAGACTGCTATTAATGCCGTTATGGTCAATATGAACAAGAAGCATTTGATTCGGGCATGTAATCGTTTCCGGACCCGGATCGAAGAGGTTATTGCTGCTAATGGCGATTTTATTGAATAACTTTATAGCCATATATTAATTTAACGTTGTATAAAAAATTCCTAAAATTTCATTAAATTTTATTAAAAATACAAGCTAATTAATTTTACTCTTAAGTTGTCCTCAAATACCGTACGCACCCTGTTTATATTTTTGAAAGAAAATACGGCTGCATTATTTTAAAGTATAATTGAATTAAATTTGAAGATAGCAATTGTGTTTTATAGATATACATGTTCAATTTAATATAAAAATAGTTAACCTTTTATAAGATATAAATTTGTCGTGAATAATATTATACAAGAAGAAGGAATGAATTATATAATTGTTAAAAACTTATTCTTGAATTTTAAATTATTTATAAAATTTAAATTTTAATTTGATATATGTCAAACAATTTCAATAAGTAATTTTATCTAAATTTTTGTGTGCGATTTCTATGTTTTTTTTTCTTTCGGATTTTAAATAATTATTTTTGAATTATTTATTGTATAAAATATACCTTGTGAGGTATTTTTGAAAATCGCAGCTTTTGTATTTTTCATTACACATTGTACTTTTATATTTCATTTGAATATTATTCAGTTAGTTGCTAGTTTAAAATAGTAACTTAATTTATTTGCCGGGGTTTTCCTAGTGACCTATTTATTGTTTTATTATGCTACTTGTACAGTGTATCGGTAAGCGAAGGTTACAGTTATGATTTGCGTTAATAGTTATAATTAAATAATTAAAGAATATTCGCTGTTCTTTACATTATGTTATAGTGTATTACGCAGAGAAAGTTTAAGTAAGGAAATACGTATTTAAGATAGACACTAGAAAACTACGGGTAGAAAAAAAAATGTTTATTGGACAGTTTTATGATTTTTGGCGCCGAGTTGACGTGCACGTGTTCAGCTTGGCGTTCTTTCGCTAGACTCAAGTGCATGTTCCTTTTTTTCTAACGTTTCGGGAAAACTCTTAAACTCTTAGCCCACGCTTAGGGTATCTTTCACAACGGTCTGTGTCAATAGCCCGCGCGTCGAGTAGGTTTTAGAGAGAAAAGCTTTCATTGGTAGAGCAATTTGCTATAGTTCGATGCAAGTAGTCGATAAGATCAAAGCGCCTTTTCGTTAACCGGCAAGGGCAAAAACAGCAGAGAGGAAACTTATCGGGTAACACAGGAAAAAAAAAACAAGGCCGTGTACCGACGTTACAGTGGTATATACTCAAAGTAAGAAAACATTGTATTGATCTTGAAAGTGCAGTTGTTACTTAAAAGAGCATAAGAATGACACATCGTTCAATAAGTCCGGAGACTAACCCAGAGATGGTGCTAGTAGTACCAAACTGGCCACGTTTCCATAGAGTGCGTACCTTCACATGAAACGTGTAAAAATTTCACGTCGATCGGATCACAGACAGCAGAGTTATCGAGGTTAGAGTAAAGTCACTTAGTAATTTGTTTAAAAAATGGAAAAAAGCGAGTTTCGCGTGTTGATAAAACATTGTTTTTTAATGAGTAAAAACACCGTAAAAGCCCAGCAATGGCTTGAAAAACATTACCCAGTCTCCTCTCCATCCAAACCAACGATTTGTCGTTGTTATGCTGAGTTTAAACGTGGTCGTACGGACACAAACGATGTAGAACGTTCGTGTAGGCCATTGGAAGCCGTTACACAGGAAAATGTGAGTGAAGTGTTAAAAATTGTAATGAAAAATCGCAAAGTGAAGGTCCGTGAGATTGCAGAAATGACACAGATATCATCTAGAAGCGTATTTACAATCCTTCATAAAAAATTAAGCATGAAAAAGGTTTTTTCCAAGTTGGTGCCACGATTGCTTTCAGTGGAACAAAAACAGCAACGAGTCGACGATTCAGAGAGCAGTTTATCGCTATTTACTCGCAATAAAAAGGATTTCCTGCATCGATACATGACCATGGAAGAAACATGGATACATCATTTCACTTCAGAGTCGAATCGGCAATCATCTGAGTGGCGCATGGCTGGCGAAAGCCGCCCAAAGCGTCCAAAAACGCAGCAGTCTGCTGGCAAAGTCATGGCGTCTGTTTTTTTGGATACACATGGCGTGATTTTCATTGACTACCTGAAAAAGGTAAATCGATCAACAGTGGTTATTATATTGACTTATTGGTACGTTTGAAGAAGGAGATCGCAGCAAAACGACCGCACATGAAGAAGAAAAAAATCCTTTTTCACCAAGACAATGCACCATGCCACAAGTCTACGAAAACAATGGCAAAATTCAACGAATTGGGCTTTGATTTGCTTCCTAACTCCCCGTATTCGCCAGATTTAGCCCCCAGCGACTACTGGCTCTTTGTTGATCTCAAAAAAATGCTTCAAGGAAAAAAATTTGGCTCGAATGAGGAGGTCATTGTCAAAACTGAAGCCTATTTTGAAGCAAAGGATAAATCATTTAATAAACATGGTATAGAAATGTTGGAAAGGCGTTGGAAAGATTGTATTACTCTAAAAGGAGATTATATTGATGAATAAAAATGATTTTTGAAAAAAAATGTTGTTTTCGTTGTTAGTCTTGGGACTTATTGAACGATGTGTCAATAAAAAATATGAAATTTTAGATATAAGTGATCTTATTTTTTAAATTGATAATGAATCGAAGAATAACATAAATAGTAACTATAATTTAGAGTCAATAGATAATATAGGACAACAAAAGAAAAAACAAAATAGAAGAAACTGAACTAAACGTTAATGATAGTTACGATGCAGTAGAAAGAATTAAAAAGATGATAAAAAATAAGAATAAAATGAATGACAGAGAAATACCTAATAGAGGGAGACCAAAAGGGATTACTTTAGCAAAAAGTTTAAGACAAAACAAGGAAAATTTGAAAGGAAGAAATAAACGTTTAAAAGAAATAGAAATGAGACGGTAAGATAGATTGAAAAATGATTATTATATACAAGTTGCTAAAAGAATTTTAATACCTTCTAATTTTTAAGGGGCATTTAAGGATGAGAATTGAGAAATAGCAATGCAAAATAAATTAGATTTGTTAAACAAATATAATGTATGAGATATATGTACTACTGTAATCAAAAAGTAAGGTGAATTTTTTTATAAAATGTAAATTCTTTATTTATTCTTCAAAATCAATATTATCCCCTTCAAAGTAATCCTCGTCCGATAAAACGCACTTTTGCCAACGCTTTTTCCAGTCCTCGAAACAGTCGGAGTAATCTTTTTCCGGTATAGCCTTCAAGACCTTTTTTGATTCGGTTTCTATCTCCTCAATCGTGTCAAAACGGCGTCCCCACATTGGCCTTTTGAGTTTGCTGGATAGCCAGAAGTCGCACGGAGCCAAATCAGGCGAATACGATGGTTACGGAAAGATATGAGTCGAGTTTTTGGCAAAAAAGTCGCATAGAACCAACCAGTATGACATGGTGCATTATCGTGATGAAGGAACCGAGATTTGACGCGTTTGAGACACAAAACATCCTTCAAAATGGTTTGGGCTGAGCCAAATAATATTCCAACACTATCAGCGAGGTCTCTAATTATCAACCACCGATTTTCAAGCACAAAATCTTTGATTTTTTGGACGTGGCCCTCGTCGGTAGACGTTGATGGTCGTCCAGAGCGCGGTTCGTCTTCAACGCGTTCTCGGCCTGCTTTGAACTCGTTGTACCACTTATAAACGTTTTTTTGTGCCATAGTTTAATCACCAAAGGCCTTTCGCAACATTTTTAACGTGTTTGCACAAAAATATTCGTTCCGCAAACAAAATTTGATGCAAGTTCTTTGCTCAACAAAATCACCTATTGTAAAAGTCGAAAAATTCACTTTTGGCTGTTTACAAAAACACGTGTAACTCGGAGATAATTAAACCTTTTGACAAACAGACGCTTGGCAAATATTATAGACAGTCCCACCAACCTAGGAAAAAAATTTACTTGTCTTCCTAATGCCCGGGAGTTTTAAATGACAATTTCACCTTACTTTTTGATCACAGTAGTATGATGCCAGGTTCGATAATAAGTATATATCATAGAATAAAAGAAGAATTGTTACAAAATGGTCTTGAATCATTAGCAATAGAAAGCTATATATTTACCAATAATAGCGAAACATGCTTGTTTGCATTTAGTCTGTATATTGATAATTTTATTATCATAGATGATAATAGTTAGTCTTGTGAAAAAATAATTAATAGACTCTAAAAGAGATTTGATATTAATGAAATTACACATTTTAAAATATTTTTAGGAATACGCGAAGATGAGTAAGAATCGAATGAAGAAGGGATATACTTAAGTGAAACTGCATACATAGAAAAATTTTGCTTTTTTGGTAATATAGAGAGAGAGTGCAGAACAATACACATAGACACACGGCAAATACACATACACAAACATAGTGTTTCACGCGTTACCCTCTCTTCTCACAGTAAAGCGTAGGGGAGAGGGAAGCCCTGCCTACTCATACAAGTAATACACAGTGTATCCCATGGAAAACGGAACTTTTTCAAAACATTGATTTATATTGGCGCCACCTATTGGTAGATGTTAGCAATGTAAAGGACCATTTTTAACTGACATCCTGTCAAAATTGTATGACATTTGGTTCAATGGAAACCAAAATATCGCGCCAAAGTTACAGTGTGTTTGTGGCATCGGTCGAAAAATAAACTTCGAACAAAGAGCAAATATTGAGTTCTGTTTTAAACTCGGTAAATCCTTTACTGAGACGCATAATTTGCTGAAACAAGTTTATGGCGATAATTGTCTATCCCGCACCAAAGTGTATGAGTGGTATAAGCGGTTCCAGGAAGGTCGTGAAGACATTCAGGACGACAAACATCCAGGTCCTTCGAATACCGTGGTTACTCAAAGTAACATTGAAAAAGTGCGTGAATTTATAAAAAATGAGCCAAAATCTTCATTGCGATACATGGAAATGGAATTAAATATGTCCAAAAACTCAATTTATCGCATTTTGTCCGATCATTTGAATCTACGAAAGGTGTGTACACGCTTTGTTCCACACAAATTGACCGACTACGAAAAATTGTTCCGAATTCAACATTGTAAGGATTTGATTAAAGAGTCAAAAAAGGACCCAAACTTAAAATATTCAATTGTGACTGGTGACGAGAAATGGTGTTTTCAATATGATCCCGAAATCAAGCGTCAAAGTGCTAAATGGAAGCACCCAACCAAGCCCAATCCGAAAAAAAGTCGTCTTGAAAAGTCAAAAGTGAAGACAATGTTGATTTGTTTCTACGATTCGGAGGGTATTATTCATCGTGAATTCGTTCCACCTGGTCAAACGATTACTGCTGTGTTTTATCTTGGTGTTATAAAGCGTTTGCTCAGCCGTATTCGTCGTGTGCGGCCACAATACCGTGAAAAAGGGAGCTGGCGTTTATTGCATGATAATGCCCCGTCTCATCGATCGAACTTGATCACGGATTTTTTGATCAAAAATTTCATTTTAACCATCAACCATTCACCGTACTCGCCGGATTTGGCTCTGTGCGACTTCTACTTGTTCTCCAAATTGCACTTGCCTATGAAAGGAAAACGTTATGCCGACGTAGAGGCCATCCAAAGAGCGACGACCGACATACTAAAGTCGATGGATAAAAATGATTTCAAAAACTCATTCGATATGTTAATTGATCGTACAAAACGTTGTATTGATGCGGAAGGAGACTATTTTGAATAAAATAAATTAGATTTGCCGGAATATTGAGTTTTTGTCTTTATTTTAAAAAAGTTCCGTTTTCCATGGGACACACTGTATATATATATATATATATATATATATATATATATATATATATATATATATATTATATATATGCCAGTATAAGTGTTAATTCCGGGAAGCAATCATTATTCCTAAGAATTACCGAAAATCGTGTTCATAAGTATTATTCTATTATATGAGTTAACAACAAAAGGTTTTTTATGATTTTAACCCCTTCCTGTGCCATTAAGCGCGATGAAACTTGGGCCTAAGTGTTAGGCGTCAACGCGTGATAAAACAAGCCTAGCTCGCGATGTTCATGTTTAATCCGATTATCTGTTCACGAGCCTGGCTCGTCGTATTCATGTATGGGCCAAAACTTCATCACTAGTTAGACTCTTTAAAGCACGGAAAGGGGTTAACATGTTTTGAGAAATTTTTATCAGATTTTGCATTGTGATAGATTACGCAGTTTGTGGACAGTTTTCGAATAGATGACATATCTAGCGAATGTCCAATTATCTTAGATGTCGGGGTAAGTCTTATGGAATAACTACGTTGTCTTCTTGTTTTCAAGTAGATAGCGTACCTGATCGGTGGCTAGCTATCCTGAGTAGCCGATTATTAGGTCTACTGTACTTGGTGTTCCAGACCACTGGTACAGCCCTCAGATAGTGATAAAAAGTATTTTTTTTTTTTTTCAAAAACTGACGACACCATTATAGGTAAATCGGGTACGTTTTATCGATTGGACGTATGTTAAAACTAACGTCTGCATTCAACCGGGAGTGGTCTATTTAGATTGGAAGTACCTGGAAATGCATTTGATTTAAATGAAAAAAATCTGAAAAAATTTTTTTCAGATTCGGATACCATGTTGAAAAATTCATAACTTTTATTCGAAATGTTTTTATAAAATTTCTAATTTTGACCTCTTGTTGACCTCTAAGCTTTGTAAACCGAAAGTTAAAATTCAAGCTGCGAATTTGCACGTTTTAACTTTGGAATCGGATAACTATTAAATGTGTGGCATTTAAATATTATACTTACAGGTTCTAAGGATCACTGCATCCGAATCCGAGGTCAGTTTTAGCTAATCAGGTCAATTTAAGATTATTTAGAGGTCAAACTGAGAGAAAAACAGGAATAAAGTCAAATAACACATTATGAAGGTTTTTGAGGACACTAAAATCGAATTCGAGGTCAGTTAATCCGCATCAAATCACTTTAAAGCCATTTTCAGGTCTTCCTTGAATTTTTTAACAAAAACCCTGATTTTTGACACAAACCCAGGCAGAAGTAACTAATTATCTCTATTTCAAAGAGTAGCATATATTTCAGTTAATTTTTCATTTTTCTGGTCAAAGTATTTAGAATTTAATTTACAACCCTTATTATGTGTACTGGATTTGATAAAGAATTGATAAAATTCCAAATACTTTGACCAGAGAGATGAAAATTCACTGAAACATAGGTAATCATCTGAGCTAAGAGACTATATAATTCTTCTTAAAAATACAATATTAGTGGCAGCTTAACGAATATTTTTAATATAGACAATACTTTACAAATATTACCATCGGTTTAGTGAAACTAGGTAAATATTTATGTTCTTCTTATTTAGATTCGATTGAAACTCACGACATCGCAAGGTTAACTTAGGCAAAATGAAAGTATCTGACTCATTTTCAATAAGTATAGAACCTTCGTCATTTGCTTTGAATGAATAGGCTTGTTAAGATAATCGATTACGTTTAAATCTTTATAACACTTTATACGACTCTGATGTCCGAAGAATCAAGGATTCAGGTTTTAAACTTTAGAATTTTAAATAATAGTTCCTCGATACTCCAGACATCTTCTTATCATAAAAAATTATTTTTATAAATAATTAATGTATATTATATACACATTAATTGATTCGATTGATTTTTATTTTTTAATTATATTAGTTCAATTAAAATTTATGCTGCTGGGGTTTTGCATTTTTGAACAAATAAGTATCAACTTATTTGTCGAATTAGCAAAACGTAAAGTTGACGGAAGTTATGGGAGAATCATGAATTTCTAGAATGAACTAGCATATAAGCTGAAACTCGGGCCAGTATGCTGCCTGTATGCAGCTCTGGATGAGGATCTAACAATGTTATATAAAGTGAAAAATAGCCAGAACTCAGGCTAAAGCTATCTTTCGGAGAAAAGAATAGAACAATGCAAAAGAAAATTTTTGAAAGAAAATACTTTTACTCAATTTTTTTTTTTTTTTTGACTAACTATGGTAAAAGGTTACCTCTTTTTAAATTGTTTTAATTTTTAAAGTAGCAAGGAAAAAAAACACTTCTACTTTCAATTGAAAATTATATTTGAATAAAAATTACTTCATAAATTACAGAAGTTTCCTTTTTTATAAATAATAATTTTTATATGAAAATTATAAAATTTGATATGAGAATCAAATTTTCTCTAGCTCGTAACTCAAGTTATGGTAACGCAAGGACTGACGTATCGATTTCTTGATTGATATTTGTTAGTTCAAAAAACCGTGTCATTTCAGCAAGTGCAGTAGCACTTTTGAACACCGCTTATTTGGCAGATATTGTCACCAATACCGCCAGCGCGCCGTTTCATAATCAAGAATAACTTATTTTGGCATACTTATTGCTAATCGACGGACTGATAAATCGGTCAGCTGCAACACTTCTGAATTTAAAAGCTGGCAACTTCTTTTTAATATTTATATATTTTAAGACCGAATTTTCTTTTAAATAAATTTTCTTTAGAAATATATGTTTGAAGACGTAAAACACATATAAGAGTGAGTTTGTACTACCTCGTAAATGGCTTCATTCAATACGCCAACTAAAATCACATTCTTATCTATAACAGAATACTGTAAAAAAACAATTTTAAAAATAGATCATTCTATGCAGAATATTGCCTTAGATACGCTTTAGCTAAGAAAACAATTATTTCTAAAAATATAATATTTTTATCAACTTGATCGATTATTTCAATAGCAATTTACTTTTTCTTCTATTACAACAAATAAAGTACTTCTCAGTAATTTTTTTGACTAATTTTAAAATCAAATAATAATTACGACCTCGCAAGGTAGACTTTGAAATATAGAAAGTATCTTAATTTCAGTCAACTAATTCAATAAAAAGCTGTTTTTTCAACAGTTACAACTGATTTAGTACAACTCAATAATTTATTTGGCTTTTCTTTAAATCAAATGAATATTATATTATTATTATTTTTTTTATAATTATTTCATTATTATTTCCTTGCTGTGTCGACTCTGATTTATTAAAAATATCTGCCCTATTTCAAATATTTGATGAACGTGTCATTTATTTTATGAAAATATATTTATTATAGTAACAGAAACTTGTCCATAAACTAAATGGCTACTTATATAGTCAAGAAAGGAAAGATTATACTATCCCATAGCTAGCTTAAGTCAATAACCGCGCTTAAGCCATTTAATCATCTATAAAAGATTTAAACACATCTACATCGATCTAGACAAGATGCCTCTAGAAAAAGGGATGCAACATTGTCTCACGATTATCGATCGTTTCACGCGGTGCTGGCGATTGCTGATGGCGATTCCGATTCCTAACATGCAAGCCAACACCGTAACAAAAGCTTTCACTGATCACTAGATTTAGTTCGGCACGCCTTTTTACATCACTTCGGATCGATGAAAGTAGTTTGAATCTGGACTTTTCTTCGAGCTGGCACGTTTACTGGAGACCAAGCTTATTCGCACAACATCTTATTATCCTATGTCCAATGATATGGTCGCGAGGATCCATAAGTCACTCAAGGTCGCTTTTCGATGCTGCAAACAGTAATAGCTTGAAGCTCTTCTAATCATTCTTCCATTTTAACAAATGACGTTTAAGGGAGGAAGTCCATATAGAATTTTAAAAAAACTGATTTTTTTTTTTCGATAATCTAAAAATATACTATGTTGAGCGTGTACTGACGAGACGAAAAAAAAAATCTCGAATATTTACGAAGTTACAGCTAATATAATGGAGCGGGCCGGAGTACGTATTGTAAAGTAGCGAGCCAGGTAGTCGGAGCGCTTCAGACAAAAGGGCTCTCTCCATTATAATAACTTGAAAAACTTTTTTTGTCCCATACCCGGAAATAATACTTTATATTATAGTATATGAGTCAAACTTTCTGAAGCGGGCCACTAAAAATGTACTTGCAGAATATTAAAAGTTTTTTAGCAGATTTTGGAAGGTTTATAGATAAACATAAATGTCCTAAATTTTTTTTTTTTTATTTTAATTATTTAACAAATTATAAATAAATGAATTTCTGGCCTTCTTTTATCTAATATTGCTATATCTCCATGAATATTAAATTAAAATTAATGAAATTTTAGTGGTAGGTTTAAAAATAATAGTATAATCGAGAAAAAAATTTTTCATTTGAAAAAAATTTTATTTATTAATAAATAATAAATTTTATTATAAACAATTGACAATTTAACTCACTTCTCCTTGTGTTAAAAATTTTTTTTTTTCACCTTTTTATTTGGTAGAGTATACACTAATCACATGTGCAAAAACATTTTAGTGCACTCTATCTGATAAGAAGATATGAATTTTTTAACACCGTGGACACGCGAAACTGCAGCTAAAGCAAGAGCCAGCGCCGATCAACTGAGCGCTCATGTCTACTTGTGTGCTTATGTTTTCAATTACATATCTTGTAAAAGGTCTGTTTAATATTAAAATAACTACAACTACTAATTATTATCTATTCACAGTGATGATTTATTTTTCATAACTCTTACAACTGTAGATTTTAAGTAGTTTAGAAAAACTTTATATTTTAAAGAATTCAGATGGAATGAATTGTAGCAATATTATTATTCAAGTAATTAACACAGTTACTTCTTTAAATTAATAATTTATTTATATCATTTGATACATTAAAGAAATATATATTATTATTAGATGTTATCATTAAATACATATTATTTAGAAAATATATTATTAGCTGCTACTTACTGTTTCGTGTGTACGTTTTCCATCGATTTTGACTGACTTGAAATCTTTCATACCCGGCATTACTCGACTAACATCGTCTGAAAAGTAAAATTTTTCGACGTTCTCCATCAGATCAGAACTCATAGCTCTTCCTTTTCTTTTGTCGGGTTGTGCACCATATCCTTTTTCATTACGTAGTTTTTTAACTGAGCTTACCATACGTCTACTGACGCCAAACTCGTTCGCGATTTTTCGAATTGACCACTCGACAGGAATCGTTGTTAGTAAAATAATTTTTTGTTTTCTCGTCGTTGCACGTGACATTGCTAATTTAAAATCACTGCTCCAACTATTTAAATCAATATCATTAAAAGTACTTGAACTATTTCTACTAATAGAGTTGCGTAGAATCTCATTGTCTGTATCGGATAAATCTAAGTGCATTTTTTTCGCAGGAGGAGCCATTATCACTTCTCGAACAGCAGCTGCAAGTTTCAATCTTTTGTTTTCATTGTCAACAGATTTACAAATATAGTCTTGATCTTCTACAGAAATATTTGATCCCGGTTCTCCAGCTTCTTCTTCCTTCTTATCTTCTTCTTTTTCTACTCGATTTTTAAAAATTTCGCTTGCTTTTTTGAACTTAACAGAATCTCCATTTTCATACAGCCACCGTTAACACGAAATGCAAATAAATGATCCAAATAAGCCACTAAACTTTTCGTCATGCTTTTCTGATAAAAAAAATAATTTTTTTTTCACACTGTTATGCCCTTTCTTGGCAAAAGGATTACAACACTTCGGAGGTGGTGTCATGATTAGAAAAAGGAGACTAATGAAAGCATGCAACAAATATAAGTTGACGTTTGTTATACTCGATTTTTATTTGTTTATATACGTCGTCTGTACTCAAAATCAAGAATAAAGAGTATCACGAGCTCGAAAATAAGTTCAGTTATTCAGATTTCAATAAAACGTTGCTCGAAATTATTAATTTAAAGAAGTAACTGTGTTAATTACTTGAATAATAATATTGCTACAAACCATTTCATCTGAATTCTTTAAAATATAAAGTTTTTCTAAACTACTTAAAATCTACAGTTGTAAGAGTAATGAAAAATAAATCATCACTGTAAATAGATAATAATTAGTAGTTGTAGTTATTTTAACATTGAACAGATCTTTTACAAGATATGTAATTGAAAACATAAGCACACAAGTAGACATGAGCGCTCGGTTGATCGGCGCTGGCTCTTGCTTTAGCTGCAGTTTCGCGTGTCCACGGTGTTAAAAAATTCATATCTTCTTATCAGATAGAGTGCACTAAAATGTTTTTGCACATGTGATTAGTGTATACTCTACCAAATAAAAAGGTGAAAAAAAAAAATTTTTAACACAAGGAGAAGTGAGTTAAATTGTCAATTGTTTATAATAAAATTTATTATTTATTAATAAATAAAATTTTTTTAAATGAAAAATTTTTTTCTCGATTATACTATTATTTTTAAACCTACCACTAAAATTTCATTAATTTTAATTTAATATTCATGGAGATATAGCAATATTAGATAAAAGAAGGCCAGAAATTCATTTATTTATAATTTGTTAAATAATTAAAATAAAAAAAAAAAAATTAAGGACATTTATGTTTATCTATAAACCTTCCAAAATCTGCTAAAAAACTTTTAGTATTCTGCAAGTACATTTTTAGTGGCCCGCTTCAGAAAGTTTGACTCATATATGTAAGTATATATATCTACATTTACGTTCCTGTACACGTGTAATATTGCTATACGAATAAAGTTAGTCGAGAAATATAGGTAGTTTAGCCGGAGAATTTATCGTGTTTAGTTGATTTCGGAACGTAAAAATGCCGAATTATAAAAAAGGTACGCGAGGCAATATTGCACGAAATAACCCCAGAAAACGAAAATATCTAGGCAATCAGTTTACCGATAAAGAAGGTGAAAAATTTGAAGCCAGTACAAGCCATAATGACAGTGCCAGTGCAAAAAAATTGTATACACGTGATAGTGAAGATATAATAACTAATTCTTTGCACGGGTACAGAATAATTGAATTTTTGAAAAATATGAAGCCACCTTACTTTTTTACCCTTCTTCAGGTAATCTATGAAAATAATTGCTTCTTCATTCCAAAAAATAGTCGCCATAACTATATTCGCCGATTAAATTGCTTTTGCTTTCTTTAGAGTTAGTTTACCTAGTTCGACTGTTGTTTACTGTCAGGAATGTAGTGGTGAAGCCAAGTGTTATCTATAATTATAACGCGACGCACAAATTTGCTAGGATTTTGCATGTACAGCGCCAAATTTTTAATTGGAACAGTTTCCTGGGTGAGTTTTTGACTAACCGTTGGCAAACACGGCATTCACCTAGCACAGAGCTTTTCTATCCTTAAATGTTTATGTAAAATATTGCATACATGTTCACTTGATATTTTAAAAGCCTTAGCTATCTCCTAGACTTTTAATCTGCGGTCCTCCATCACTATTTCATGAATTCTTTCAATCATTTTAGGAGTTGCGACCTCAATAAGGCGTCCTAAACTTGGTTCGTCAGAAGAGTTCGTGCGACCCTTTTTAAATTCAGAAACCTACTGTTTAATCATTGAATATGATGGAGGAGAGTCTTTCAGTGCGGAATATAGCTTTTCTTTAATTTGTAATGGTGCAAGACCTTTTAAGTAGAATTATTTCATGGCCGTACGCTTCTCTGATTTTTTCATTTCCACGTAAGCAACTGAGGCGTCCTATGCAATCTGTTTTAAAATATACACTAACATAGCAATGTACGTAAAAATTTATGTACAAGCTAGTAAGATGTTGGGCTAGAGAATTTAAGCCAAGCACTTGACCTGCTGGCGCCATATCTAGGTCAGGCCGGAAACTTATCACCCTATCCTCGTATATTGTACAGAACTTATACATATCTGGGGGCCATCTGCAGATAGTAGATGCTTAAAGGTCAATGAGTTAATTTTATTAGGCAGATCGCTATGAAACTGCAAAGTTTGTTTTAATCCAGTCAATGTAACTTCTTATTATCATGCGAAAGAAAGCCGACTTTGCGCATCACTTTCCACTTTTTTTTATTGTTCAAAGAAACGCTTTGATTATCGTAGTGTATCCACTTTTCATCGCCAGTTACGATATACAAAAAACCTTTTCTTTTCTGCCGTTGAAGCAGTAGTTCACATTTGAGAAAACGTCGTTCGACGTCTCTTGGCTTCAATTCATACGGCGCCCAATGTCTTTGCTTCTGGATTATTCCTAATACTCATAAACGTTTTGAAACTGCTAACTGATCTAATTTTAATACTTTACCAAGTTTTGCTAGCGTCTGACATTGGTCTTGATCAAGTAATTCCTTCTTTTTCTTCAAATTTTTTCGGTGCGCCAGACCGTTCTTTATCCTCAAGTTTAAAATCATTATTTTTGAAGCGTCGAATCCAGTCTTTGCATGTCGTATTCAACAGAGCATTGTCACCGTAAGTCTCAACAAGAATTCTATGTGCTTTAGCTGCAAATTTCTTTTGAATAAAATAGTGCAATAAAATTTCCCGCAAATACACTTTATTTGGTGCAAAAGTAGGCATTTTCAGAACCAATAAAAAATTACTTTGTTTAGACTGAAGTGAACTATCATATACTGAATTTTAAGGTTGGATACAGTACTTCCTTGCAGGTGCGTCACTATTCAAAATTCCATGCACGGAGTACTGCTACTACCATCTTTGAAGAAACAGTGAGAATTTATTCAAGGTCCTAATACTTCTGTATTTTTTTTAAACTTCTATATGAAAACCCAAATCTCTTAGCCACGAAAACTACGAATTAAATAATAATTTGAAATAAAATATAATAAATCAATAAAAATAAAATAAAATAATAATAGGTTATTAGAAATAAAATAATAGAATAAAAATTAAGTAATTGACTGTTTTACAATGCAAAAGCATGTGAACAAAATTACAACGATATGCATGTAGCACAAACTAATTTGAGATGTTTAACAAGACATAATCTCGGGGAGAATTCGCTTAAGAAGTATTACTTGGATTTTGTTGACATGAAGCGACATTTCATTTGCTATGATTCAAGCATCTACAGCATCTGACTCATGAGACATACGCTCAATAAGGTCAGGGATGTTGTCAGGCGGTGTAGACGCGTAAATTTGAGGACGCGTAATTTTGTCGGAGTATAAAATATAGTAACCAAAAGATAACGAATGGTGTAGGTCAATTTTAAAGATGTTAAATAATATAGGACCAAGTACGCTGTCCTGTGAGACTCCTACAAGGTGATAATAAAGCTGGAGATCAATCCACCCGCTTTATAAATAGCCTAAAAGCGATTACGTAAATAGGAGCAAGTCAGAGTAGTACACTATCAGAAACGTTTAACAATCGTAGTTTTTTAGTAGCACGGCATGTGAAACGGTCAAACTCTTTCTGGGAATTAAAAAGAATCACGAGTATAATTCTACACTGATCAATATTGCCACTAATGTCCTCGGTGAATTTTAGAAGAGTCAGTTACGTGCTGTGCCCACGGTGAAAACCTGATTGCAGTGGATCTATCAAGTTATTTGATTCTAAATAATTCATAAATTGAGCTGCGAAAACCTTGTTAAGGATTTTCTAAGACTCACAAAGAATGGAGACAGGACGTAAATTTGACATTCACTGAGTTGTTCGATTTCGGTAGTGGCCTCATGAACGCAATGATAGCAACGCATGCGCGCGTTGTGCTTATTTCTTTAACTCTCTCTCTCTTTTGACGGACTTTTTTTTATTTTCTTTCTTCGTACTTTTTCTGTTGCTGAGCCCGCTGTTGTTGACCGGCGGACAGCTATTGGCTCATCGCGACAAGCGTACTTCACGATTTTCTCTAAATCTTTACACTCTTGTCGCTTTCTTCGCAACAAATTTCCCTTTCTTTAAGACTAATTCCTGAAAATTCGTTACCTGGCAACTCGCTCTGACTTCATTCGAATTAGCTCAGATATGCAGGCTGCATACGCACTTACGTATACACAGACATACAATTATTCATATACGCTTCGACCTTTGTCTCCCTCTTTTATAACGTTTACCACATTATGGCTTAAAAGTGTTGAAATCAGAATCTGTTGCGTGAGGCTGGCTTTATGTTACAATAAGCTTAATCGCGCTCCGAGAATGGAGCGTGTTAAAGAGCATGTTAATTGGAATTCTGCAGCGCGCAAAATTTAAAGAAAAGAAGGGGGTGTATTTTTTTAAGAAAGTTATTCTCGTACAAGTCTAAGAGCGGCGTTATTCGAAAGAAGGACTGCAACTATAATTTACATAACTATATTATAATTCTAAACTATATAATGTGATATGACGCAATTTGATAATTATAGAGCTAAATATGGTTCTCCATATGCAGTAAGTTTCTAACTCTGTTTAATATTCGTCATTTTTATATCATTCTAAATATTATGTAACTGATAATTATACAATTTACGTTACCATTATTGAATTAATAAAATTTTGTTATAAATACTAATAAATATTTTAAAATTATTAATAACATAATTTATTTAGATTATTATATTTTTTCAGATGATTTTTCGACGCTCTTTCATTTTATGTTTATCAGCTCTTTTAATATTGCTTCTAATCATTAATCTATATTTTATCCGATTGGTTGTTGATAGCTCAAAATTAAATTTGCAAAAATTTGTGCCAAACATCAATCAGCCAACTGATAAAAAAGAAGTACACATCCACTTCAATAATTTATCTATTAGGAAAAAAACTACTACAGAGTGTATGCAACAAAAAATCTTTCAAATTATGAAAACGCTACCATCTAAATACTTTAAAAAGAATATGCAATATATAAATAAATTAGAAAATATTATTTCACAACTGAAATTAACACAAAATTTAAATAATGATATTCTGAACTCATTAAATAACGTAAGTAAAATCTTATTCATACAAATATTTTTCAACATTGTGGATGACTTGCCCAGTAGATAAACAATATTGAATAGAATTTTTTAATTTTGTTCCGAAAAAAATTTTATTAATAATACACCACACGGAAAAAGTGCTGTGTGCAAAAGACTAGACCACCGCTTCTATACATTCTTAAAGTCGCTGAATCCAAATTTCTATTTGACGTAATCAGGTGATGTTTAAGATCATTTAAAGGTCAATTCTTGTTTTAGACGGCAATACAATTTTTTGCAGGCGGATTCAGAAAAAGCGGGAACTTTTATGTTTGGATAATGCAATTTACAACTCTGAACTGCATAAGAACCTCTCTCTTATCTATTTTTATTAAAATGGACATGATCGTCTCGTAATGATCTGAGAAGTGGCTTACTCTTAAGTTTGACATTTTTTTTCTTACGTGCTCTCTTCAAGTTCCAGTAGAAATCGGCCATCATATTAACGTCGCATGTTTCTTGGTACCGTCTTTAAATATCTTTTAGGTCTCAATGGAACCTCTCTCCTTGCTTTTCACTATGAACTCCCAAGTTTCGTAGAAAGTAGTCAATGTGTAAGTCAAAAAAATGTCATTTGACATAAATTTGTTCTTCTCTTTCTATTTTTTTTTCTGCTTATGAGTACTGCTACTTATTTTGTTCTTGCATTTTGACCATTTTCGGTCGCATTTTACTTTTGAGTTAATTTATTACAGCAATTCATGCTTCTTTATGCAAGTCACGCACTTCACGAATCTTGTTATCACTTGTATAAAAATTCATGATTGTATTTGCACACGAGTTTCTTTTAAATCTTTATTTAAAACAAAAATGATAAAAAAAACTGTGCTATCTGATTTCGTTCACCATGCTCTAAGAAGCCGTTTTACTAATTCCGCAAGTGTCACTGGTACTGTCACATATTTTGCACAAAATCAAGCAGACTAGAGAAAGCATTATCTGCAAGAGGTGTGTGAAAAACATTTGACTCAATTTAAACGGCAAACAAATTCTAACCTTGTATGATAATAAATAAATATTCTAATTACAAAAGAAACAGCGATTTATTGAAATGTCTCTGCATCGCCACCACATGACTCCGATTTTGACACCGGATTCAGAAAATGAATCAATACACTCATACAGCTTAGATTCTGCACTTATAATTTATCTAAGTTACTGCAACTGTTTTTACAAAGGTAATCTTGAACAAAATAACACTTTCCTTTGGTGTAAAGGATATGGGAACTCGGCACACGCTTACTCTACTCGGTTGAGTTTCAGTGGATGCGGAGTGTGAAACTTTTATATAAGAAACTGCGAAATTTGCAACAATAAGCCAGCAGAATTAGTAGGTAGTAGGTTCTCTTACAGTTTCTCTCATTCTCGACCCTTTGCAGACCAGATTCAGACCTTTTTATTAAACTCAAACTGCTTTGCTGAGACTAACAGAGGATATTAGACTTGAAATTATAAAAAGATAGTTATCCTTCTCTTACTATTTAATTTTAGCAAGGCATTTGACACCATCCGACTTGCACGCAAACTCGAATAATCTTAGAATGATAGGATTTTCCAGGGCAGCTCACTTGTGGCTTAGCAACTCCTATTTTCCTGATAAGGTGCAATTAGTCATTATCTTCTCTTTTACTAATTATTCGAGTTGCTTGAATACCAATCTTAGAGTTTCACACGTATCTGGACTGGGCCCCCTGCTGTTTTGTCTATATGTAAACCACATACGTGACACGCTAAATGCTGTGGGCGTTCAGCATCTATTATATACAGATGACCTGCAAGTTTATACATGAGCCACGATGACTGCTGTGATAAGGTGTACTGTAAATACCTTTCTAAAGCTTAATACAAATAAAACCAAAACCATCTGCTTTGGTTATCAAAAATATATAAACCTATGAAAAAATATTTAAAAATATATAAATTCTATGAAGATCAACCTTGCATTGAAGACAATATCAGGATTTCGTTTTTGTGTCACTCACATCAGTCTTGACATGGTACTTGATCCCAAGTTATCATTAACCCCTTAAGCAAATCTTATAACAAAAAAACTCAATAAAATATTGTATAGTTTACGCTTTTTTTGGAAGCATACTTATACAGAGCTACATAAGCTACTTGCTAAAGCATTGCTTTTTTCCCATATTAGATTATTGCTCTATTGTTATGATAAATGCTTCACAGAGACTACGCAATCAACTCCAGGAACTACAGAATCTATGTATATGATATGTGAAACGTCTTATTAGAGATGATTATGTCTCTTCTCATAGGGCCTCTCTGGGCTGCCTGCGTACTGATATGAGGAGACAGTATTATAATCAGAGTATTGCTTTTGTACAAAATCATACGCATGCATTTTCCATACTGCCTAGAAGGTCTCTTTTTTAAATATGTGCCCAGGAACTCTGTCAGGGAGGGGGGGACAATGGAGCTCTCGATCCCTTTGATGCTCACTGAGGCTGGAATTCGTTTGCTCCAAGTCCAAGGTGCGCATTTATAGAACTCTCTTTCCGCTGAGATGCGAAACCTTTTGTCTCTTAGCAAATTCAAGACTGCAATTAGAAGACATTTGCTCGAAATCGACTAATTTATTAACTACATTCATGTTAATTTATTTTTTATTTTTCCATTATACCTAGTCTTAAATTTTTGAATATATTTAATGAATGAATCAATCAAGCGCGTGTATTTATTGTTGAGTGCATTATTTTACTGACTAGTAGATATTAACACGAATTTTCTATTTAATTGTGTTTTCTTTTAAAGTTCTGTGATATCTCAGTTATTTGAAGTAACTGACTCACAGTACGTTTGTATTTTAATGCCACGCTTTTATCTCCCCACCCCACCGCGGTATTTAGAGTATCCTGTCTAACAATCCGATCCAAATTTTAATTGCGCTCTCTTTATATTCTCTTATTCGTAAAATTTATGATTTTATGAAAACGATAGATTTGACTTAATCTATTCTATCATGAAAATGTATACGAAATAGTAAATGATTAATTTACAAACCGTAAGGGGGGAAGTTTAAATACCACCAGAACTTTAAATTTTTGCATTTTTTTTGCTTGAAAAGTTCATTTACAACTTAAAGAATATATTATCAATGTTTTAAGCTCAATAGAAAGTCTAAAAAGTCCCTAGAAAGTCAGTGAAGTGATGAGCGTCGGAATTACCGAAAGCAGGTAAGCGAGCGCGCGCTCTTTACAGCCTATACCTTTTAATTTCTACCCAAATAAGTTTTGTACTTTACTTTTTGAAAAAAAGCGGGCACTTTGAACGATTATTCGCATTGTGTAACTGTCGTTTTCGTTTGCACACAAACAGTCAGTTTAGAAACAGCTTGTTGTTAGTATACAGTCCAGTGCCTCGTGTTGTCATAAGCAAAAATTATTGAAATCGAAGCATTTTTAGCTGCAGGAATATTTAATGATGGCTACTTTTTTGTACTCAAAATAAATGACCTGGATTTAAGAATAAGCTTGGGATTTAAGATTTTCGCATTCTCGGTGCGATAGCAATCGAGTGAAGAAGCAAGAGCGACGTTCGTTAAATTCGATAAAAGAGGCCAGAAGTTTTTAGTTTTGCACTATAAATTTCGATGTTCCTCATGTGGTTAATGATAACAATTTTTCTTTCCAAATTGTAAATAAATTCGTATAAAAATTAAAAACCTGCAATCTATTAAAGAAGATTGAACATTTTGAAAAATATTTTATTTAAAAAAAAAAATTTAATGTTTTCAGTTAAAATCGTTTATAACATTAATGGTAAGATTGATGGTATAAGTAACATTGATGATAATTTTGAGTATTTAGGATAAAATTGTTTTAAACTTAAATTTTATAAATAATAATGTATTTGAGTATTTTTTTTTTTTTTTTTTTTTTGCTTCTGAAGAAGTATTAAAAACTAAACTTAATATAGTTTTTAAAATCATTAACCGTTGGATCGCGATAACTCATGCATTCATGTGAATAAATTAATTTCATAACTTAATTTTAATTCGATTTATACCAAATTTGAGATACAAAGGCGTTCTTAGTAAGTTGCGTGTGGCTACATCAAATTTGTAAATTTCACACTAAACGCGAGATTATTATTACTACAAGCGAGATATCCTTAGAAATGATTTGCTTAAAATATATTATCATTTTAGTTTTATACAAAAGTGAATTATTATTGATTAACTTGAAATTGTTTTTATGGTAATATTAAACTATATTTTAACAAATTCTATTCGCTCTTCTTTATTGTTAATTTTCAGTTAGACTTATATGCTATTCGTAAGTTTATCTATAATAAACTTATATATAAAGTTTTTATTTGGCTTATTTATTATTGTTACGTCTTGTGACAGTGCAGTTTGATTGCGAGTAACAAATATATATTAAAATCTAAATACTAGTTAAATTAATTAACAATAAATTTTTTAGTTTAGCGCGACTCTTGATTGGTAAATTTAGGTAATAAGACAATACGTAGCCTTATGTTATAATCTAAAGTAAGTGACAGCCATGCGAAGCTGTTACTTACAAATCCAGTAGGCTAGCGAGCACGAGACGACCTAATCTAATTAGTATAAGTTATTCTTTAATCAAATTTTACTATTTTAACTAACCTAAGCAAAAACGCAACACTCGCACACTTTCCAGCTCTTCTTTTAACCTCTTAAGGGGAGTTTCTACCTTGTCGACAAGAATAAGGTGGTAAATTACAAATTTTTTTTGGAAAAGAAAAAATAAAGATAGAAAGATAAATCCTGGTGTCGATTTAAATCATATGTTTATCGATTATTTAAAAATTTTCAACTTCTTGTAGGCCATGAAAGGGGTGGGATGAAGCCCACGTGAAACGCCTTATCTCGGGTGCCATTTCTCATATCGAAAGTTCTCACTGTTGCAAAAACGGTCTGAAACAAAAAATTTATGCAGTTTTATAATTCGCAGATGTGTCCGCATAAAACAAACTAGAATAAACATTTATAAATATTTAAGCACATTATGATGACCCAAAGTGAAAAATGTGTTTTCGCAGAAAATTTTGTGGTTTTTTTTTATAAACAAAAGAATTTTTAATTTTTGTTTACGATTCTAGTTCCGTCTATAGAAATAACACTTCTAAACAATTTAAGCCATACATCATTTTACTTGCTTAATTTGGGAGTGATACAGCATTTCCGTCAACATGATAAACGTAGTTTTAAGATAAACGCGTTTAAAGATTTTTGAGTACTTACATCTACTCTGCTATGCCAGAACCATATATTTCTCCTTCTTCCTCCTCGAATACATTTTATAGGATAGAACTTTTTTGGAGTCTTCCTTCACGATCGTTGTTTTAAAGCGTACTGAATTTATAGTGTACAGAAAGCTCCTACCAAAATTGAATAAAACGACCCTGACGACCATCGAAATTGTACCTGACGCGCCACTGTTCTCCACATCATAACTTGGTCAGTTTTGCGAGTTTCGATATGAAATTTTCACTATGTATTTTTTAAATATCAAAGAAGAAACTCCCCTTAACGCAAAGTTTTTTTTTCTAAAACAGGCCAAAAAGAATTAATTTTTGTATGTAAAAAAACTCAATTTAAAACATTGTCTTGGCTAAAAAATACAAAAATAATTAGTTATAACTTACAATCCCATGTAAATGATAAATATCAATAAAACGATTTTTTTTCTTAGCTTTTACATTGTTATTTTCAATTCTTGATTATACATTTATTGTACTTGATTATACATGTATTTGAGTGTGAAAAATTATAGGAACATAAAATACAACGCCGCTCGAATTATCTCGAGTGTGCACAGTTTAGCCTGTTTTGTACGCTCAAATTATCTCGAGCGTACAAGTTAAGGAATTAAGCAGAATCCAGCTCAGCATAGCCCTTCTACGGCTATGTTCAAGCTCTTATAGCTTGAAAGAGGCCTCATTCAGCCAAATCAAGGGCATGGAGCAGCCTAGGGTATCGCTCAACAGTAATCCAACAGGCAACTATCTAAAATCTTGGTCCATTTGGCTCACAAGTAGCCTATATCTCAGCGTGGATTGACACGCACAGCTTTCCAGCAGCTCTTCGCCTAGGCAAACACAAGAAATAATTGAAATACGTTCAATAATGATCAGAAAGGACACTAGCTATAAGGAGTTCGCCTCTAGCTAACAAAATCTGACAAAAAAAAAGGAATCGAGGGAAAGGAATAAGTGTCAACATAGGAAACGAGGTTATGTTTCACACTATTATACTCTAACTTTCCGAAGCTCCCAAGTCAATTGTTTAACGGAAAAGTCGTCGATTCCATCTCGATAGCACCCTCAAAGGATGTTTACATGAGCTCCAGCCTCGGTAACAACCTATAACATAGGAAAACATGCATTTATTAGCCTAATACAGCTTACTCATAGAACGTTGCATTTACCTGAGATTCAGTTGCTTTTTCCAGTCAGCCGTCAAAGATCTTCGTCCAGCATACTTAATCGCATTGACACCGGCATAAATACTCCGCATTCCCCGAAGACAATGCTGCAGCAGCCAATCAAATGACGTCACGCATGCGTTAACGCGGCAAGCAGACTGCTCAAGCTGTGGCGCGCGGAGCAGCACTTGAACATCCTTACGCTGAAGAAGAACGAACCATGATTGGAAGAAACATGCAAGTGTTCTGTTCTGTTTGAGCGTTAAATATGAAATTACGTGCGGGCTAGTTTTTTTCACAAATCTTTCCTGGCGATTGTTGTACGCTACGATCGAATCATAATGTCCACGCAAAGTATCATTGTATTGAAGCGCTGCGTATTGCATATGCAAAGTATCACTGATTAAAGCAACTATTGGTATATATATATATATATATATATATATATATATATATATATATATATATATATATATATATATAATATGTGTGCGTGTCGCGTCATCCGCGTGTGAGCGCCGTTGCGACCAAATCCAGCCGCGTGACCTGTCCTGTTTAATTTTTCTTTTCTTTCTATTTTTCTTTGTGTCTTTGTTCTTTGTACTTTCGAGGGGGGGGGGGGGTCATCGCTCAGCATAATATTTAAATTACTCATACTTGCGAATCACCGCAGGTTTGTCTCTTGGTGTGAGTGGCCTGTTTCAGTTTTAACACACATGCCTGTTTAAGTTACAATACAGTGATGATCTGTAAACCACTTATTTACGATTCAGACTACCTAATATTCTCTCCTAATCTAAAGCGTCATCCGCGAGAAGACACAAATAATTTTTTAGTAATGGATACATATAGAAAAACAATCCAGATAATCAGAAAATTGGAGCAATTATTTAATCAATAATTATTAGTTATTTTAATCTTCTTTTTATTCTTGTTTTTTTTTATCTAATTTTCTTATACTGATTCTTTTTAATTCTTCTGTCTTGTCTCTTTTCTGTACATTTTATTTTATATTAATCATCTTTTCTTTCTCTACTATCTTGATAAACTATCTTTATCCTCACTAATAAATATTTGAATTTCTATTTTGATAATTTTAATGTAGTAGCAGCTCCACGCTGTCATGGTTACATCATAGATCAAAGTTAATAATTTTTAACGAAATGGAAGCACCAACAAATGAACAAACTGTTTCAACTTGCATTTCTGACTATATAATGCAATAACAGATATATCTTATAATCTATGACCTTGTAATGTGTTTCACTTACGGCAAACACTGCGAAAATACCATAATATGCAATCATAAGGAATTGTAAAATTTCAAATCTATTTCACTCGGAGCAGAGTAACGGTAGGAATTTTTTTGCGTCTGGCTTATCGACAAATGAATTTTGGCATTTGCAGATCAATCAAGTGCTCACACTCGGTCTTCATAGACCCCCAGCAAGTCTAGGACATCCTTCTCGAGTGATCTCATGGACGACAGCCATCTAGGTGTATAGCTACGAAAAGACACTCTCTCAAGCATTTTTAAATAAAGAACAGTAAGTTTCCAGAGAGAAATCAGAATTGCGGGAATTTCTGTTATACAGGGTGTCACAGAAGTCCCGGAATGGCTGTATATTTCTTAAGGTGGGGTATTTCGGAAAATGGTTAAGGTTAACCCTTAAGTAACTCTCAACGAGGAATTCAACGTTAACCTCTATTTTGACCTTAACAATATTTTTCAAGGTCATTTTAAGGTCAGCTCATGTTTTTTGAATGGGAACTCCCTTTCCTGACATTGGCAATCGAAAAAGTGGAAAATTTTACGTTCAAATATGAACTTAGGTCATAAGGACACGTTGACATTGAAGGTCAGCTAAGGCCATTTAAACATGAACAAGGTCTGGTTATCTTTTGGCATAGAAACTCCCCAATTTTTTTTGAACCGATGTATTTAAATTAGCAAGGTTTATGAAGTATTGACTGTGGACGTGACCTTGACGATGTCCTTCGAATTCCTTTAAAGTTATTTCAAGCTCTACTCATTGTTTAATGAAAAATTCCCTTTTTTGACCTTGGCAATCGAAAGAGTGAAAAATTTTACGTTGAAATATGTACTTAGGTCAAAAGGACACGTTGACCTTGAAAGTCAGCCAAAGTTATCTAAATTTGAGCTAGGTCTGCTTACTTCTTGGCATAGGAATTCCCCAATTTTTTTTAAACAAATGTATTAACATTAACAAGATTTATGAATTAATGATTGTAAGTTCATCCTTGACGATATCTTCGAAGGTTATTTTAATTTTAACTTTTATTTACTTTTAGCATTACCCAGGAACAACGGCGTGGACTAGGTAAAATCTGTTCCCTTTGGGGTGCTTGATTTACGTGAATCTCCTTTCCTCTCACGTTTGGGGTGCTTGATTTGCGTAAGTCCCCCTGCCTCTCACGTTTGGGGTGCTTGATTTCCGAGAGTCCCTGAGCTTCTCACATTTTCTATTAAGACTTACAATTTAGTGTAAATGTTCAAACTATAAACCTTCAACTTCTTGACAAAAAGCTATTCTATTGTAGAAATTTGCAAGAGATTTTAGATCAAAATCATCACTTGCTAGCTCTGTTATTCTCGGTATAATTTGTTCTCAAAGCAATTCCTCATATCTATCAGCAGTGAGATAACCATCAATAAAGAAAGGGCCTATAAGAGAATCATTTAAAATGCCAAACCAAACATTTAACTTCTGTGGATTTTGAGTGTGATTCTCTAACATCCAAATAGGATTTGTGTCGGACCAATAACGACAATTGTGTCTGTTTACTTCGCCTTTTAATGTAAAAGTTGCTTCATCTGAAAAAACTATGTTGTATAAAAACGGAGGATCGTCATCGATTCGATTCATCATTGTTTTACAAGACTCTATCCGACGATCAGGATCATTTTGATTAAGCTCCTGTACTAAATGAATTTTGTATGGATGAAAATAAATGTTTTTCAAAACCCTTTGTACTGCTTCATGAAAAACATCAAACTGATAACTGGCTCTACGTAGAGAAAGATGCGGATTTTCAACAAATCCTTGAGCTATTACAATCTGATTCTCTTCGGCTACAGACTTTGGTCGACCAGTTCTCTCAAGATCTTTAATAAATCCATGATTCACAAAGTGCTATGCAGTCCTTAAGACAGTTGATTTTGAGATATGACTATCCCCTCCTCTATTACAAAAAGTAAAATTTGTGACGTCAGATGTGTGTGGGCTCCACGTCGTAGCCGATTTAGCTACGTGCGCCCTGTGTGCCTTGCACAAAAATAATATATATTTGCTCTATGCTTCCGTCTCTCTCTCTCTCTTTATCTCTCTCTCTCGCTCTCTAAGATGCGATGATGCAGGCCGGCCGCCCGCGACTGTCCCTCCAGCCTACGGAGGCCTATCGCTTCCCCAGGGCAGGGAAGTGGCAATCTCTCGTCACCTTCACCGCAAACCCGCTAACACACACTCTCGCTCTCTCTCTATTTCCCGCGAATAAGTGAGGACACTCACCGTTGCAGTTTACGAAGCTCGTCCGCAAGCCGTTGAACTCTCGGCAGCTTTCTTCGACGCCGCTGTACCTCGCTCCTGCTGCTCTCCCTCCAGAGAAGGGCTGCCGGACCTCGCTGCGAGTTCGCCTAAATATTATCTATCTCCGCCTCACCCTTGGCTTCAGATGTCGCGGTGGCAACCACCAGTCGCCTCCCGCTGACTCTTGATCTCCTCGTCTCCCGGCTCTCTGCTACGCTGCGCTTTTCCGTCGTCGCTCCGCTTCCTCACGCTGCACCTTCGACTTCTTCTTCTTTACTCCCTCTCACTCTCTCTCGCACACCTTTTCCCCTGGCTTCAATCACTCACGACGCTCACTCTTCTCCCTGTCACAAAATAAAAACTCTTCACTTTTGCGAGAAGCGCGGAAACTACTTACTCCGCGGGAGCGCACGGCTAGACTGACTGTTGCGCTCACTCTCCTCTCCTCTCCCCTCGCGGCTCCCTAATTCCTCGCCGATCGTCGCCGCAAGTACGAAAATCATGTGTTTTTCGAACGTTGCCGGTTTTTCAAAAAGTCCTTCTAAACGGGCTTTCCTCAACCGGCAACCCGGAGACAGTCGAGCAAGAATGTAAACATTACATTCTTCGTCGACGATGGACTCTCCGTCACAAATTGAATAAATCTCAAACTTGATCATAAGATCGCACTCGATCACCCCAACTCCGCATCATTAATAAAGATACTCTTTCTCGCTCTGAAAGTTTAACATGCGTCATAGTATTTTATAAGAATTAAGCTACAAAGTAAATCGTGATGAACAAGTTATTTATAAGTTGTAATATTTGTGCAAAAAGAAAAAAATAATGTCTTGAATTAGTCAATGACTAATAAAATAAAAACTATTAGTTAGAAAAGCAAAAGACTTTTTTAAAAAAAAATATTGAAAATGCAAAATACAAGAGTGGTCTGAAAAGTTTCCGACCTCAACGTGAAGATAGCAGCACTCGTCAATAAAAGCTAGCGAATTTCGTTGTTCATCTGTTGACAGTTGCTCACCAAAGTTTCAGCCATTTAGGATGCGCAGTTGTTAGTTGACAGTCGTTTGAGTGAGTCGATGTGAGTGTTGTTGTAAAAATGGACAAAATTAAGTATTGAGCTGTCATTAAATTTTTGTTTTTGAAAGGCAATACGCTTACGCAAATCAAAAATGAGTTAAACTCTGTGTATGAGGACTCTGCATCATCATTTACCATAGTGAAATTTTGGGCAGCTAAATTTAAACGTGGCCGTGAGAGCTTGGGAGACGATAAACGTTCGGAACGTCCAAAAACTGCAACCACTGACGATAAAATCGCCAAAGTTCACCAAATGGTGCTAGACGACCGCCGAATCAAAGTGAAAGAGATAGCAGAGGTTATGAACATGTCCAAAGAACGTGTTTGCTACATATTAAATCAAGATTTAGGCATGAGAAAGCTGTCCGCACGTTGGGTGCCGCGTTTGCTCACGTTAGACCAAAAACGTGTTCGAATGAACATTTCCAACGCTCTATTGGCACAGTTTAGGCGCAATAAATCCGAGTTTTGGCGCCAATTAATTACTGTAGATGAAACTTGGATACACCATTATACGCCCGAAACAAAAATACAGTCAAAACAGTGGACTGTCAAGGGGAAACCGGCTCCAAAAAAAACAATAACTGTTTTTTCGGCTGGGAAAGTGATGGCGACTGTTTTTTGGGATAGTCGTGGAGTTATTTTAATCGATTATCTTCAAAAAGGAAAAACCATTACAGGAGCATACTACGCATCATTACTTGACAAGCTAAAGGCAGAACTTGCAGAAAAACGTTCGCATTTGCAGATAAAGAAAATCATGTTTCACCAAGACAACGCGCCGTCTCACACCTCAGCGGTTGCCATGGCGAAAATCCACGAATTACGGTTTAAGCTGCTTGACCATTCGCCTTACTCACCAGACCTAGCCCCAAGCGACTTCTTTTGGTCCTCTCATCTGAAAATTGCACTCGGAGGACAGAGATTTTCGTCAAATGAGGAGGTAATCACCTTCGTGAACAGTCATTTTGCTGAGAAAAAGGCCGAGTACTATTTGGATGGGTGAAAGAGATGGGAGCATCGCTATGAAAAGTGCGTAGAATTGCAAGGAAACTATGTTGAGAAATAAAAAAAAAAATTAAGAAAAAATATCTTGTATCTGTGTTAGGTCGGAAACTTTTCAGACCACCTTCGTAGGAACTAAATCGAATCATTTGTAATCAACAAATAAAACACTTCCTAATTAATCCATAGCGAACTGACAAACATTAATTAAGGTAATCTAAAAGAAGAGTAGATTCTAATTAATAATGAAATTTAAAATTGAAAAAAAATTGAAAATACTACTGTTCTCGAAGGTGATTCGACCTGCATTGAATTTAGCGATGCTAAAGATAAATTAAAGATGAATTTAATTCAATGATAATGAATAATGGCACTAAATGATAAGGACACAGATTTTAAAGATAATGGATAGTTAAGCATTCCGAAATCCAAAGGACTGACGCAAATTAAGCACAGGCGAAGGGAACACTACATTT
Source organism: Chalcis sispes (assembly GCA_949987625.1). Lineage (NCBI taxonomy): Eukaryota > Metazoa > Arthropoda > Insecta > Hymenoptera > Chalcididae > Chalcis > Chalcis sispes. Next base: position 52,223,765 of record OX465095.1, read on the forward strand.
TACTACATCAAAGTTTTTGATCCCGGGTATTAATAAAAGTAAATAAAAAATAGTTAACCTCAAAATGACTTTAAAGGTCATGACTAAGATAGTCAAAAAAAGAAAGCTTACCCTACGTTAAGGGAAGGTTCTCATCAAGCACCACCAAAAAATCAATTTTTTTTTTTTTTTTTGCTTAAAAAGTTGGTAAATGTCTCGTAGAATACGCTCGTGAAACCTGTTTTGCCAAATTAAATTTATTTTTTAAGTTATAGTCAAAAAACCGAAGTCGTCTTTTTACGTACTAAATTGCGTACTAAAACTTTAAACGCGTTTTTCTCGAAACCATGTTTTTTGAGACGGGTGGCAAGATATCTCAAAAACTATTATAGATATCAAGATGAATTTTTGATTTTAAAGGTAATTAAATTTTCTGGATCTTGACCTAAAATCATAATTTTACAATGATTATTATTGTTATTGCACTTCTCAGAGCAAAAAAAAGTGCAAAAAAATATTTTTTTTTTTTGCAAGTCCGCCATTTTGTTAATTTTCAACTTTTCTGCGTGATTTTAGTTCAAGATCCAGCAAATGTCTTCTAGTTTATAAAAAACTTTGATTTTTTGATTTCAGACAAAAATTGGATGAGTTACTTTGCCGCCCGTGGAGGTGTCTTTTTTTTCGATGACTATTTTTCAATGCATATAACTAATAAATTATTCGGTATTTTCGTTCACAAAAATTTGTAAAAGTAGTTAATAACATACTTAATAAGTACCAGAAAACTTGACTACTTTATTTATTTCCTTCCATGAGGAAAAAAATCGCGAAAATCACGTAATTTTTGGGTCGCAAGATGAGAACCTCCCCTTAAATTCTCTTATCTGACATTCAAGGTCAACGTGTCCTTATGACCTAAATACATATTTGAACGTAAAATTTTCCGCTCTTTCGATTGCCAAGGTCAAAAAAGAAAATTTTTTATTAAAAAATAAGTAGAGCTTGAAATAACTGAAGAAATTCGAAGGACATCGTCAAGGTCACGTCCACAGTCAACACTATATAAACCTTGCTAATTTTAATACATCGGTTTAAAAAAAAATGAGGGAGTTCCTATGCCAAAAGATAACCAAACCTTGTTTATGTTTTAATGGCCTTGGCTTACCATCAAGGGCAACGTGCCCTTATGACCTAAGTACAAATTTGAACGTAAAATTTCCCGCTCTTTCGATTGCCAATGTCAAAAATGGGAGTTCAAAAAATATGACCTGACCTTGAATTGACCTTGAAGGAAATCGTTAAGGTCAAAATAGAGGTTACCATTGAATTTCTTGTTGATAGTTACTTGAGGATTGACCTTGACCATTTTTTGAATTACTCCACCTTAGGAAATATACAGACGTTCCAGGATTTGTGTGACACCTTGTATAAGTCAAGCGCTTTTGTCGCATGTATGGAGCTCTACTAGTACGAAATTAAAATTTTAAAATAACGATTTTATTTCTGTTACATCATCGACTGACTAAATATCTAAATTATAACAAAGCAGATAAACTGCCTATCACATGTTTAAAATAAGTGAAATAAATTAAATTATTTTATAACAACTTTAAGATTATGCATTCAGAAAGTCGTGCGAGGCTTTATGTTTTAATCACTGACTAACTCTAAAGCTAATTGAATATAAAATCAAGTCTTACTTTAATATAACTGATTTAAAAAATACATTTTAACTAATTAAGCTTTATGTTAACATTAAAACCGTTGTATGTTCACTCCAGCTCTCCCATTTCACCACTTAAGGTTTTCCAGGTTGTTGAAATTTGGGTGATTTTCAGGAATTTTTTAAAAGAAAAAAAAATCCATAAAATATTTAAAAAATATAAAAGCATATCAAGCTACATTTAAACTATATGTCACAATTTTTTTATCAAAAAATGTTGAAATATGAGCAAATTATGCGCTGTCTTTAGAGGTGCCAAAAAAAAAGTTCCTCCACTGCTGCCACGATTTCAGCCGAATGAGTAGCTGAAACCAAAAAAAAAAGTCGTTAAACTAGAAGGTATTTTCTATACAATGTCGTAGAATTTTCGAAAAATATCAAAATTTAATAAAATGGCGTAGTTATCAAAAAAGTTTTTTTTTTGGTCAAAAATATGGTCGCTTTTTTTCATGCCAAATCGTCAATTTGCATCCAATCAAAAAAATCCTACGTCATTGTAGAGTAAATACAGTGTCATTACAAAGTATCGAACCCCCCCCCCCTATCAGCGAAAATATACGTTTTCGAGAGAAATGTTTCAGATAAAAGTTTGAGGGTTGTGAACGAGGATCTGAATAGGGACCTTGAAGCTGACCTTGGCGTTGACCTTCAAGGTCATTTCAATGTTAACTTCTATTTTTCCAATGGAAAGCCCTGTTTTTGACACTGCTAATCGAAAGAACGGAAAATTTAACGTTTAGATATACATTAATGTCATGTAACCAGATGACCTACAGGGTCATTCCAGGGTCGTATAAACTCAAAGAAGGTTTAAACGGCTGATCAGCGAAAATATGCGTTTTGCAAGTTTTTGAAAATTTTTGCAAACTTGCGAAACTGCCAAATTTTTCTAAATTGGGCCATTTGTAGAAATTTGGGACAATTCGCAAAAATATACAGTTTTCAAAAGTTTTCAAAAATTTGCAAAATTTTGCACAGATTGGTAAAACTGAGCAATTTCTGAGATCTTACAAAAATTTGCAAAACAGAATTTTATACACATTTGCAAATAATTGCAAAACTAATCGATATTCTAAAAATTGCAAAAATTAAAAAAAATGCGTTTTGCGAAAATTTTCAAAAATTTCCAAAACAGTTTTTTACAGAAATTCGTTTACAGGAATTTTACAGAAATTACAGATAAACTATTTTCTTTTTAATAGCATATTTGCGCTGATCACAGTCGTTTAAACCTTGAGTTTATACGACCCTGGAATGACCTTGAAGGTCATCAGGTCACATGACTTTGATGCATATCTGAACGTAAAATTTTCCGTTCTTTCGATTAGCGGTGTCAAAAATAGGGCTTTTCATTTAAAAAATAAATGTTGACATTGAAATGACTTTGAAGGTCAACGCCAAGGTCAGCTTCAAGGTCCCCATTTAAATCCTCGTTCACAACTTTTAAACTTTTATCTGAAACATTTCTCTCGGAAACGCATATTTTCGCTGATAGGAGGGGGGGGGGGTCCGATACTTTTTGATGACCCTGTATATTCAAGAGTACTCAGTTCAAATTTGAAGTCAATCGGATAATCGCTCTTTGAGTTACGATAGCAGCAAATTTGAAAAATGTCATTTCGAGAAAAACGCGTTTAAAAGGTAGATGGAGCAGTTTATACCTGCGTGCGGTTGCTCTTTAGAAGGCTGCCATTAAAAAAGTATTAGAGATGCGGCCTTGAAAATTCCACAGAATATTCTTAAAAGTATAAACTGTCGAATAAGACAAAAATAAATATCGATGTCTTGAAAGTTCCACACTGGCATAGCTCCTTAAGCTATGGAGACCTTCTATAGTCACCGAAATACAGCGTACCCCAGCTACTTGAAATTGTAGCTTATTTTTTGGACCCAACTCTGCCTCGACTAGAATGTAGTTTTTCTTTAAATTAATATGATTAAAATAAAGTTCAATAAGTTGAGGATTGTCGCCAGCTGTTTCACCGGATCTTGCCTTTAACTAACAGAGTTTAGCTAATAAGAGGAAACAAGGGAAAGAAGTGCATGTAGACATTAAAAAAAGGTTATGTTGCACGACTATAATATTATAGCTTTAAAGCACTGCAAGTAATTACTTACCATAGAATCGTCGCTGTAACTTTATAGACATCTCGAGAGACATCTACTTCTGGCTTCAGCTCCAACGTTGACTTTAAGAAGAAAAAAATTCATTAGCTAAAATTTTACTTATTTGCAAGAGTTCTAAAGTTATAAGTAATAAAATTTATTTTCAAAAAATTTATAAGCGAAAAATTTGTTTTTGGTAAGTATGTGTTATCACTAATCGGTAACGTCGAAAGTGCATCTCAATTTGCATTAGCTTCTGATTTAACATTCTCGATTTCATACAAAAATTCTGATAGATAATAAGCTAATCTTTGTAATCTATCTGCTGTTTGTGATTTGCTCTTTGGTTTTCCCAATATCTATTTTAATACTTTGTTATCCGTTGTTAAAATTGTAATCTTTTCAAAAATAAATTAATAAAACTTTTGAAACCCAAATATTATGGTCATTGTTTCTTTATTTATAATCTTTTTATTCAATATATATTTTAGAATTTTTTTGGATGGAAAAACTTTTGGTTTTTCTTCGCCATTTTTTACTTATGTGATAAGATTGCCGATAATTCATAATTTGAGATGTCGTATGGCAATACATTTTTTTTTATTTGGATGATAGTTTACAAAAAGTCTTGCAATATTAATTCACCTTTTATCCATTTAAAGGTTTTTGAACAATCATTGTTCCATTTAAATTTGTCTTTGTGTGATAAATTATATAGTGATTCTAAATTTTCTGACCTATTTTTTAGAAATTTAGCGTAAAAATTATAATAATTAAATTCTCAAATATATTCTATTTTTTTTTGATTTTTAGATTGACAAGCATTTGTCATTGCTTCAACTTTGGACTTGACCTTATGCATTACATTTTTATCAATAATAAAATCTAAGATTTTTAACTTTTTTTTTTATAAAAAAACATTTCAATTTATTTAATCTAAGACCACTTTTTTCTAGTCTCTAACAAACCTTATGTAGATTTGGCAGATGATTATCATCCATTTTTCTGTTACAAAAACATTATTTAAACATACAATCACTCCATCAATACCATTCAAATATTCATCTGTTACCTTTGAACTTCGGCGGGGGTTGGTAAGACATCCACAATAAATTTGGTATATCCATACAAGCCTTTATTTTATAAAATTGAATGTAGTTTAGAGCTTTTCTCGTTAACAGAAAATTGCTTATATGCAAGAGTTTAATCAAATTTCGAAAATAAATTTCTACCTTATAATTTATCAACAATGTCGCTAGTTGTATGCAATGGATACTTATCATTTAATAAATGTTGATACTAATCGTTTAATAAATGATACTTGTCATTTAATAAAATCGCCAGAAATGTAAATTTGACCATTACTTCTAAAACTGGAATAATTGGTATTAGCCATTCACTAACTTTAAAAGGTTGCAAATCACCTAATTTAATTAACCCTTTGAAGCATAGTGATCCCTATAGGCACTTTTCCACTTGTAAGTTTATTTAGAAAAAATATATTTATGCGTATTTATTAGTAGCAATAGGCTTTTCTGGTAGCTAAAAACTTTTTGTACAATATTTTACCACTGATACTTGAATTTCATTTGTGACTAATGAGTTATAAATAAATAAATTGCAAAAAAATACCCTGTCTTTAAAAAAAATCATTTTCAGCTTATTTATCGTTCGATGTATACGAAACTTGGTACTCAGGGGTTACAACGGACAATTTTCGTAAATCCAAGACGGTGGGTTCAAAATTGCGGATAAAACATTTTAAAATTATATATGTTTTTGCTTGAAAATGTTTACACGGGGATTTATGAGGACCTTGACTATGAATCAAGCATTTAATTTTTCTGAATTCAACATGGCGAATTGAAATTCGGTAAAATAGAGGTGAATTTCAATATGTACTTTTGATGTAATCCAAAGCTTACGACGAAGGCGTAGTAAGCTGCTAGCTTCATTTTTTAACGTTCTTTATTTATTAATTTTTTTTTTTTAATTTTTTTGTATTTTGTTGTTTTTGTATGAAAAAATTATAAGAAATTATTTATGATATTGTACAGAACAATTATTTTTGTTTTTATTGCACAGAAGTTCTTTGCAATTTTTACGAATATGTTTTGATCTAACAAGTTTGTTTTTTGTACTATAATTAGTGCAACAATTTTTTTAATTCAATAACTACTGGTTTGTGTGCTCTTTGACATTTTCTTTTTCCATGAGATTTTTTAGGCTTCATTTTACTTTTAGAAGGTGTTTTTCTCCTTCTACCTTTACCTTTAGCTTTAGTAATATATTGACTATTAACTGTTCTACAAGTCGCAGTCGATAATTTTTGAGCGTATAAGCTTGTTACAAATTTTTTTTTAAATATAAAATATAACAATTAGATATTACAAAGATATTAAAACCAAAATATTTTATTTACCTTTTTCTAGATTTTCGATTCATTTTGTAAGCTATGATTGTGCGATTTGCCTCATCAACATACCCCATATTCATTAAAATGTGTACATAGGACTGGATAACTAACGCTGATTAGTGATCCATTTTTTTGCCTGCGATTAGTGACAAATATTTCTGAAAGATCATGGAAACTGGTTAAAAGAAACTGGTTTTGTATTTATTTATTTACCTAGCAAAGTCCTCTAGTTAATTGAAATTCAAAATCACCATCGTCAAGTTTTTATCGGGCACTTTACTTTCTAGTAAACCATACCTATTTTTTCGAGTGGTACCAAAAGATAATATTTGTCTTTCTGTAGTGTTAATAAAAGATTTCGATTCGAAAAAATATTATTCTGTACTACATGATAATTATTTCCAACAAGTTCTCTTGTTAGATCCTTTACTAGTCGAGTACCCAGTGGTTTTTCAGAATCACCTGCTTTTCCAGTATATAGTTGAAACTTGCAAATATAACTCAATTCATCAGTTCTTATTTAAGACTTAAATCCACTTTTTACAAGCTTTACAGGCATGCATAACTTACTTTATACTGCTTTGACCTTTAAGTTTTATCATTGATTCATTTACTGTTTGATAATTACTTGACTGAGTATTACTAAAATTTTGATTCGCTATTTTATTTATACTGAGCGACTCCAAAAATCCCCGAACAAATATTTTCAGGTAAAAATATACATAATTATTAAAATTTTTACATTACCATTTTGAATCTATCATCTCACATTGAGAAAAATGAGAATCACTTATAACTTAAACACAATACTCAGCAACCTTAAAAATCTCTGAGTAAATATTTCCTAGTAAAAATATACATAATTTACAAAATGTTTGGCCCGCTATTTTGAATCCGCTACCTTGAATTTACAAAAATTAAAAATCTAATTTTATATTCGTACTCAGCGACTCCAAAAACTCTCGAGTTATACATTTCAAGCCAAAATAGTGAACCGAGAAGTGTGTGCTTTAAAAGATTAATTTGTTCAACTTCTTTAATATAAATTTATTTTTTCTTATTAAACGAACCTAGTGTATCGCTAAATAATTCAAAATATTTGTTACTCAACATTTTTCTATATTTTTAAGATATAATTTGTTTACAATATCTTGAAATTGGATTTTCTACGGTCTCTACAGAATTATCTAAGTCAATTGTATCTTCATCTTTACTACGTATAAACAGACAACACTTTTTCTTTGCAACTGAAGGATCTCTGGACCTACTCAGTGGATCGATAAAAAATTTCGTTAAAAGTACTTTTATAGTAGTTGAAGTAACATAGGCTATTTTAAAAAACATTTCACTAACTGTTAACAATAAAAAATTAATAGTGGATCTAGATTTTGCTTGCATACGAATTGATGCGTTCAGCGCAAGACGAGAGAGAGAGGGGGAAACTGTACTTCCTCCCACATCAGTTTCAAGGTCGTTCAATAGGTGACTTCGCGTGGAAGCTTTCCATTAGGGGAGTAAGCGAGCCAAGGACATTATTATTATATTATTATAGTTGTGGGAGTGGTCCCCCTAGTGCACGGGGCCTTAGACGTATGGGTATCCCCTTGGCGTCTCTCTCTTGCTGGCAGAGTTCACGTAAGGATACTTTTCCCGCAGGATCCTATCCGCGTCCTCCGTTTTGAAGTTCAGCTCTTGTAGCTCAGTCTCGCCTAAGTGTTGTAGCCTCATGGCTGTAAGAGCTAGACATTGATCAATTATATAAGTCAAAAACTCAGGTTTATTACTACAGAATCTACAGGTTAGACTTACGGCGAGTCCAACCGTGTGTCCGTGTTTTCGCAATATTCCGTGGCCTGTCAAAATGCCTACGAGGATTTTTGCGTTGTTCCTATTCAGTTTGAGCACCTGAAAGGCCCAGTTTCCCAATGGTGTTTTGAGAAAAGCCTTGGTTGTTCTACAGCCTGGGGCCTTTATCTAGGTCTCTTCGTACTTCCTGAACATCCATTAGGTATCTCATAACCTGGAAGTCCGCAGTGGTTAACCTAGTTAGAAGGTCGTCTACGAGACACCACAATAGGAGCAAAATGACTTCTCCTTGTGGGCAGCCTGAACTTACACTGTTCCCTACTGTAGTGTTTCCTTTGGTAGTTTCTAAAGAGCAATTGCCCAGCAGATGTGTGTAGCAGATCCATTCAACAATCATCTCGGGCACTCTATGTGAGATCATGGCAGATCTAATGATGCCACTAAATGTGTTATTGAAGGCTCCTTTTATGTCCATGGCAACCGCATTTGTGAATCCTCCAGCCTCAAGTTGAGGTTTTATTAGTCACTTCACTTTGTATAGAGCAGTTTCAGTGGTAAAGCCTGCCTAGAATGAGTATTGATTCTCGTAGAGAGGTCTAGCTATGAGTACTGTGTCCCTAATATATCTATCAACCAGCCTATCAACGTTCTTCAAAAGAAAAGACGTCAGGCTGATAGGCCAAAGGCCTTTCGTAGAGGTATATCCGGATCTACTTACTTTCGGTATAAATGTTACTCTTGTGCCTTGCCAGACTGATGGCACATGACCAAGAGTAAGACTCCCTGCTATCCTTATCAGCTGTCCTGTTATCCATTGTTCGGTTTTCTATAGGAGTGCAGGGTTGATCTCATCAAGTCCAGAAGACTTGCTTAGGTCTAAGGATTTAACCACCTCATTTTATCTGGGGTCACGATTTCTCTGGCAAGCTAATATTGGCAGCGCCTTTGAAACGCCTTCCATCTTCGGTGCTCCATGTTTCCGTGTTTTACCTATGAGGCTGTCGCCAGTTCATTTCCTAGCTTGATAAAGCTAGAGAAATGGGTCCGGATAAGGTAATCCAATGTTTCCTTATCCGTTATAAGGTATTTCCTATTCAGGTGCTTGATGAATCCGAGGATCACATCGGGGTTCTTAGATAAAATTTTATTTAACCTCGATGTCTTTTCCCCTTATCCACTTCGCTGCAGAAGGCAGCCTAGCTTGCTTGCCGTGCCTTCCTTACTTCCAGTCTTTATTCATCCCTCTTTAATTTATAGGAATTCGACAGATTCTGGTTTTTAATGTTTTCTAGCTTTCCTAAACAGATCTCTGATGATTGTTTTCTGGTTCTCTAGT